>VXBA01005490.1:896335-939657 GCA_013399895.1 Serilophus lunatus | reverse complement strand
CGCGGAGCGGAGCGGGGCTGCGGGGACCCTGGACAGCGCTGGGACGGGGCGCCCCGCCGTGCCCGCGGGGAGCTCGGGCAGCGCCGCCGCCGCCGCCGGCTGTCCCTCCCGGCCGTGCGGGGATCGGGTGTGAGCCTCGGGGGCGGGTGGCGGGGTCGCGGGAAGCTCTCTCCCCTCTGCATCCTGAGCCCCGTTCGCAGCATCATGCCCCGAGCCAAATATGGTTGTGAGCGAAATAAGCATCGGTTGTGGCTGGAAGCGCTCGAGGAGCTCGCTGAGGGCTGCAGCTGCGAGGGTGCTCCGGCGGCCTTTGTGCGTTGTGAGGCTTTCTAAGAATTCGCGAACTACTGATGCCCGGCAAGCTGATTAAACCCATGCAGGCTGGTGTTACTGCGTTATGCTTAGGTAAGGTTTCTTATCTGGTTTTCAGAGCAATCAATACCGTTGCATTCACGAATTAGACACAAACCTGATATTTCATCACATCCTTGATGCTCTTAACAATAACTTAAGTTTTGCCTTTGCTATTCCAATTATTTTTTTTCTCTAGGAAGAATAAACGAACCCTCAAGGTGTGTTGCATTCATTATAACTAGCAGCTTTTCAGTCAATTCTCTTAGCTCCCCTATTCTTTCTGTTTTATCAAGACTTTAGGCTTGTAATTCATTTCTTGAGTGAATGGGGTTGTTTCTGTGGCTAAAGTTCAATTGCTAATTGACCATTACTAGCCTGGGCCTAGGAATCCATTTATAAAAATCATCATTATCTATAATCATGAAACAATTGAAAAGTTTTTCTCTGATAGATGAAGAAGTGCTTTCATGCGTGTTACATCCTCTCTCAAGCTTGATCTAATGCTGCTTCTAAAATGGCTCTGTTTTCAGAGCTGGTCACTTGTTCTGTGGATGTGGTAAGATGGCTTTCTAAATTCGAAGGATGAATTAACAGGAAAAAGTCTTAAGCAAGGTTGTGGTGTATCTGTAATGCTGTATTTGGGCTATTCACTGTCACTGGACTACAGGTTGCACTGTGCTGCATGTGAGCTGGTCTAAAAACAAATGGTAAGACATTTTCTAGTTGGAATACTAGTAGGAAAAAAGGAATTTTATTCCCTCAGATTTTCCATTGTGAAGTCTCAGAATACAGAGCTACAGAAAAATGTAACAGAGGAATTTTTCATAACAAGTGTAAGAGTTTAATTATATTTCTATGAATAGAACAAAGTGCTTTACTAATTTGGAAATGGTCTAATCTTAGGGTTTTTTCTAAAGCAAAACTCCTAATGGAGCCACTCCCTTTTCTTGTAGTTAGGATTAAGATGATTTTTTTCCAAACTGCATCTTCCGACTACAGAAAGTAGTTGCAAGGAAGCATACACTTTAAATGATATAAATGGGTCTGTTGCTTTTCTAGGGACAGGAACAAAAGGTGGTGACAGCCTGTGCTGGGAAGGGGTTCCAGTAACAGACTATTTTACATAATTATTCAGAGAAAAGAAACAATTTAAATGAGAGATTGTGTGCTAATGTGTTACAAATGCTCTCTTAATTGTAGAGAAGTTTCTTACTTGGATTGTGTTGCTCTGGCATGCTGCATATGGCCATACATTCTACAGCTCTGATGACTGTTCTCTTTGCTTTGACAGTAGAAAGAACCTTAAATGACTTAGATGATTGTAAGGAAGCATGAGGAATACTGTAGCCATGGATATAAAAACTCTATGCTCTCCATTCTCAAAAGAGAATTTGCTGAAATCACGCTGATCTAAAGGAGGTAGGAAAAGTATGGAGGGAGAAGAAAAGAAAGCACATAGAGATTTCTTGACTGCATTTTTTTCGTGCGGCATAACGTAGCTTGTAGCTATTATGAGTCATGACAGTGCAAGATCAGAGGCAAACATCAGAGGCGAAGGTAAGGAACTTAGTTCTACAGTGTGGGGGTTTTTTACCCTTTTGTGACATCAATAAAATATCTCACCATCCCCTCTCCCACTAGTTCAGTTGCTGAGTACTCAGTTAACAGTTCATCAAAAACTTGAATAATTTAAGTGACTACTTACTTTTATGGACACTTAGACTTCTAAAGTCGTGTATATTTGTCTTACTCTGTTTAATGCTTTCTTTGCAAAATCTGTCTTTAGCCTGTCATGAAAGTCTGTTTCAAAACAGATCCCACAGTGAAATCAAAACAAAAATAAGAGTTGATAATAAAATCTAATTTGCCAAATATCAGTAGCAGTCAAAACCTGGTTATGTCAGGCCATAAAAGATAAAATATCACAGCTGCTATGAATGAATATGAATGCCATCAGTTTGAAATTCTCAAAAGAAAATACTGAGATTCAAAATAAGCAATCTAAGAAGCCAAGGTAGAGTTTGTAGCAAATACAGCTATTTTCTTTTTAACCGAAATGAGTTGAACAACAGAAGATATTGTAAATTGTATCTAGTTAAAAACTCCCCAAAAACTAAGACACCTCAGTAAACTGAGGAAGCAGATGCATCATTCTAAATTATCGACAAGGAAATATATATTCCAAGGTACTGGCCATATTTTGTATCTACTTTGTATTCAAGCAAGAAGTTTAATTTTTTTCTTAAAAACCTATTCATTTAAGAGAAGTACAATACAGATAAAAAGAAATAATTTAAAATAGTTATTTTAAATGACAAAACATGTTTTAAGGAATTTTATTGTAATCTTGTTTAGAAATCATTATGATTCAGTTTGCATGTTTTATTAAATTTTTTTAAATTTTTTTTCATTAAATTTTTATATGAAACTTGAGTCATTGGACACCTTCCACTATGTTTTTTGTTTTGTTTTTTTTTTTTGAGAAAATTTCTTGCACAGTTTTTACTCTTTACTAAAAAGATCTTTATTTTCTATGTATTTATTAATATTTACTGCATTTATGTAGATGTTTAGCATTGCAATTAAGATTTTCAGGATTTGAAATTTAAATTAGGCCAAATGTCACATTTGACATTACTTTGAATATTCCTTTTAGCATGTTTTCAGCTGCTCATTTGGTAATATGCTGTTCTTCCATTTTTTGATTGTCCTGCTCAGGTGATGCCAGTTGTAGGACAATGCTAGGGTTTCTGTGTCATTTGGCTCTTCATTTATGACTTGCAGCTCATCTCAGAAGATAATTATTTATTTTTGTAGATGCAGAGTCTGGAGAAAGCTGACATCTACATATTCCTTTTTGTGGGAATGCAGGTTTCTCTGCTCTCAGTTGTTCTGCTGCTTCATGATCTAAGTCAGAGCAAATATATCCTCTAGGGATTAATTTTCCTTCACCATAGAGAGACCTCACCTTGTCTTGTTCATTGATTCAGATCCCAAGTACATATATGAGCTTTAGGACTTCCACAGGCTTTCAGTCTTTAGGAGAATCTCACCTTGTCAGAGCACAGTATTTTGTGATATTCACTTTACTTATTTTTCATTCATGTTTCCTATTATGTTGTAGTTTTGTTAAGTGGAATCATGCCCTTGCTAAGGATGTTACTGCTTTCAGATTTAATCAAGACATATTTTAACTGACATTCTCATTTGGTTCAAATGCCTGCTTCCACAGTTCAGACCCTCTCTGCTACTTGAACTTGGCAGTACTGTGGTAGCCATTATTCTTTATTTTACTGCTCTGACTCTTTCAATTAGTTACTTTGTATTACTTAGAGTCAATTTGTGAACTGATTTTCTTCTTGCATATTCACATTAGAAGTAGTTGCTCCAAGAACATGGTACCCTGCTAGTAGAAGTCCTCAAATGAGCCACCTGCTCATGCAAGCCAGCATCAGCAGGCTAATTTCTTACAGGCAGCACACTTAAGCCTAGATGATAACCAAGCTCTGATATGTGTTATTTCTGAGAAGGTACTTCTTTCGTGAGACCCGCTGTCTGTACCTCCTATGCATATGTATCTGCCTGCATGAGAACGGAATGCTGTGACAAGGACACTTTTTCTCTGCCTTAAGGAAAGAGGAAAAATGCCTGGAGACTTGCACAGAGCTGTCTGAAACCCTCCCTTGGGACAGTTTGGCTAGGCCTTGCACTTTACGCATGGCTATGCCCATTGATTGTTTCAGCTAAGTCCATATAGAAAATAGGTCAGCCATGCAGTGGCTCAGGAAGAGAGCTTTAATTGTGTGGTTGTAATCTAGAAACAGGATGGTGTGCATCATCATGGAGGAGACTGGAACCACTTCCAAAGATGTTATCAAGCATTTTGGAATCTAGCCCTTAGAGAGCTATTTGTATTAGAGAGTTGCAGAGAATATCCCATGCAAGTCATCCAATTGCTTTGGTGTGAGTGAAGTAAAAATTTCTTGCTAGAAGGCAATGTGCTAAAATTCTTTGATTATTTTTCCCTCCTCGATGGGAAATTGAAAGAAACATACATTTTTGAAGTGCATATTTTTCTTAGCCCCATTCTAAGACATTCAGAACAAAAATGTGTCATGCTTTTGGAGAAAATAAATTTTGTGGAATCCTCATGGTGTAATTCTAGAATGTCATTAATTTCAGAGAGTGCATTAAAACTTACTGTTTCTGTGATGTTCAGTAGTTGCTGCTAAACTCTCCACTTTTAGTGAATAATAGCAAAACTATTTTTGAAGCCCCAGAAACAGATTTCTCTATAGTATGTTAGACAGAAGTGTGTTGTATAGTGATGATTGCCTTTCTAATGCTGAACAAGGTAAATGTGTATTTAATTTCATTTCAACCTTGCATTTCACTTGGCACTTGATACAGATGGAGACTGACAAAAGTTGTTCAGGGAAAGCCGATTTCCCTCCTCGGCAAATGCAGAAACTCTTCACACGCGAAAGACCATTAATAAAAGCATGAATACAACAGAGGAACACCTCAGCGAGATTTCTAGTTTGTTATTTGCAGTAATTGAGATTTTGCATTTGCTTACAATTATTTCTATATTTTGCAAACATAAGACAATATACTCAGGTGCTGTCTTGTGGTTAATAGGGAGGGGTGTCTGCTTACATTAGTAGCTATGTCCCTCCCTAGCCTTGACTGCAGGCACCCTGGAGCCTAAAATACTCATTGCAGTTCCTGTTTTAAATAGAACTGCTAAAAATGGCAAAATTTCCATGTCTTTGGAGAAAGCATGCATCCATCTGACTTTAAATTTCTTTTCTTTTTCTCTTTGCCGAAATTGTCTTCGTAGTTGTCACTTTGCACTGGCAAGCTGAGAGTGTAAAACCACTTGCCTTTAAGAAAAGAAAAATATTTGGTGGACTGATAAACTATTGAAATTTTGGTGAAAATAGAGCCATTAGTTCATAGAACTCACAAGCCATATTTAGAGGTAGGATTTTAGAATTTCCACATGGGAAGAATGGTATGAAGGGAAGCATAGTCTTGTGGATTAAGTAATTTAGCAAGGCTTTTGGTCAGTGGGGAACTGATTTGTCAAAAACTTCAGGAAATCTGGACAGAAATAGCTATAATTAATTTTAGATGGAATTAAATGCTTATTTTGATGGAGTTAAAAGTTCCCAAACAGGTTGCATGATACTAATAAAACCAGCCAAGGGGAAATGCCCTTCCTTTAAGCAATTACAAAGCCTTCAGAATAGAGAGAATGATGTTAAACCTTCTGTGAGTTAGTCATGAAGATTTAGGGTGAGGACACCTTCCTTGTTCTGCTTTTGAGTATAGCACTTGCATCCTTTTATGAATCCAATCTGTAAAATCTATTTGAATTTTACTTGTATGCAAATGTTTTTATCCCACCTTTATTTTTAAAATCTGGCTGCAAATTTTTATAAGGTTTGGCCTGATTTTTGTAAATCACTCACATCTACTAAATTGGCCAAAAAACTTGTGCAATCTCTTAAGTGTGTTAAGAGATTTGGATTCACTTCTTAACTCAGCTGCAGTCTTTCTTTTGTGTTTTCCAGCACGCCTTATTTCCCTACTTATAAAAGAGACATCATTATGCTTCACATCCCGTTTTTCTGTTTTAGCCATTCAGAGGGCAGACCTTTCAGACCAGCCATCATATTTTGCTGTATATTTCTGTATGACCCTGATCTTAATTTGCGCATTCTGGGTTAAAACGAGCAAGTAATAGACGTAGCAACAGTGACAGAGAAAGAGCAGAATGCAAGATAACACTAGAACAATTTCTGTGCTGAACAATCTGCCCAAGGATGATGAATTCACTAGACAGAAGGTTAAATACCAGTATTAGAGTGTAAGCAAAGGCTATGTAAGTATTTTCATTTGTTGATCAAGTTTCGATCTTACTGACTGAATGGTGACTTTCATGTGTTAAAAGGTAACAAAATCTTTCCCTTTGCAGACAAAAAAATTTGGCTGTGGTGTGGCAATGAAATATCATAGAAGAGACAAGTCTTCCAGTCACGATTTAGGCATGGCTTGCAAAACATTTTGATAGGTTCACAAGTCAGAGACTTACATTTGTAGTACGAGACTGAAAATCTGCAGCTGATCTGAAAACTAGTAACAACTTCGATCAGCTCCACACTTGCTCTGTAGGTCACATGCTCCAGATCTGTGGGAGATGCAGCATGATAGTCAGCTGTATGTGGAAAAATCATTGACCATAACAGCAGTAAATTTTAGAACAAACAGAGGCATGGTCAGTCAAAGTTCAAAGTGTGCATCTATACCAAGCATAAAATAAAGGTGGGCATCATGACAGTGACTATTCTCTTAGAAGATTAGAGAGGTGCACTAGCAAATACCAGTAAAAAGTATTTTTAATAGTTGCTGAATATATGAAATATGGTTTAATAACGTTTTACTTTGAGCATCTCTGATAATTATTTACAGTTATAAGTAACACTAAGTTCTAAGCCAAAATGGGTTTAAACAATAAATAGAGGGGAATTAGAGGGTAAAAGTATCTGTTCAAATAGGCTTTGAAGCAGTGAAGGGCAGGGAATGCTGATGGACTGTGGGATTATGATTTACCCATACCAAAAGCTAAAAGAAAACATTTGTCCCTGCCCATGTTGTGGGCAGAATTTTGTTAGCAGTAGATTAGAATAGAGAAACAATAAGATAAGAAGCTACAACGTGAGTGGTAGGGGTAGGAAAGCATCTAATGGGGTTGTTGTATTTTTTAAAAAATAGATTTTATTACGATTGAGTAATTTACTGTATTGTACATGCCTGATCTCTCTCATGCTGGAATAAATATGCCAAAAAAGGCAGTTCTACTTTTATATAACACATATTCTCTTTGCTTTCCCAACTGTTAACACTGCAATGATGGAAAACACTCATAATCTTTAGTAAAATATTAATAAATGTCTTCAGATCTTTAATGCTAAACTTAGGTTTGGTACTCTGTCTTTTAGCATTACTTAGGAATGCAATCCTAGTGTGAGTTTAATATAGTATGGGCAGCATGGGATTTAGATGCCTGTTATAAACAGAGTTGAAAACCCAGAGCAAAGGTTTACAACATGAATATGCTGCAAAGATACTTGTGATACTGTGAGAACTTAATTTCTCCATTGTCGTAAAATACTTGTGAAGTTAGTGCTTGAGTCTCTGTTAAATGTAAGTATTTAAAATAAATATTTTGTATTTTCCACAGCACCTAAACTGTAAGCAGAAATGTCAAATGTTTCTGACCCCAAATAAAGAAAGACCACACAGAGCAGCAGACTTTTTCCTCCGTTTTGTTTTTACCTGCTGAGAGGGAACACTCCGCAAGATTCATGGTGCTTATGAACGCTCTAGAGTGACAAAATGGTTAAAATATTGTCTTCATCTTGGCAGGAAATTCTTCATGAAGGAGATACTACCTTTAGTTATCCTTAAACTTAGGTGTCTGGTTTATATCCACTAGGAACTTACACATACATCATTCCCTCCCTCTACCCCAGATATACACATGGTTTCTAAGACTTTAACCACTAGAAAAAGGGGGAATTTGCTAGGTAGGGTTCTCTTTCTGTCCACATAAACAAGCACAGGGGTGGAACTTGTTATTTATTGCATGATTTCTTTTTTTCAAGGGCCCAGACAAGAATAAATTTAACTTTCCAGTCAAGGGAGCATATCTTTTCAGTATAATATTCAAAACCTATTTGAAGTACTCCCCTGAGTACACATGTACTTGCTAGGGCCAGAATTTGATTTTGGTTAAATTTTAGGTTTTCTGTCACAGTTCACTCTCCAGTCACTGAAACAGCTGAATTATTTTCTTGGCTGGTTTGGAGCAATATAGCAAGTTGGAGACATCCCGTTATCTTGTTCCATTTTTTAACAGAATGTGGTTTCTTAATATAATGAGAAAAACAGATGTTCAGTGGTGGATTTCCATTTTACAGATTTAGAAAACAGCATATACAGAGTGGTTGTTCTTTAACACTTTGGTGGGAAATAGTGCCCAAAGGGACTTTGGTGTGGAACAGCCCCTACACTAAAAGTGAGTGTTACAGTAGCCGGGCAGCTGAAGTGTTGAGACAAATAAGTTTATCAATTACATTTGATTTTAGTTTGGATTCTCAACAAAGTAAATCTTGGATGACCCCATTGCTACTGCTGCTTAGATGTTATTCCCATTTGGAGCCCTGTCCTGCAGAGCAAGACTCCCAAACTGTATTATGTGCTCATTTTGACTGAGGACTGAAGCCCAAAGCCTCTCGGCGCTGAAGCATAAATTGGCACACTTTGAACTGAGAACCATGTGCCCTTACTGGTATTTCAGAAGGCCTGATGGAGAGAGAAAAGACATTCCTTGTAGACATATTGTAGAAGACAGATGAAATATCTTTACAAAAGAAAACATAAAACTATGACATCTTTAATCAGATACAGTGGGCATCTGGCCTTTAAATTATGAATTGATGCTGCTCAAAACAAAATACTAAAAAATAACGTAGGAAATGTCCAAGTTTAGGAAGCTTTTTCTTCTTTATTAACACAAGGCATCCTCATTAAACAATGAAGCAAAACAAGGTGTTTCATTTCCAGCCTCCCAATAGATGCTAGTGAGGCAAACCACTGAAACTAGAAATTGGATCTTGACAGCCAAATTGAGGTGATAAACATCTACCCTTCCTTAATTGTGCAACAGAGAGTAATATATGATCAACAAAGTTGGTTGAAACCCAAAAACCACAACCACAAAAAAAATCCCCTAAAATAATTCTGACAAGCAATTATCATTGCAACATGTTCTATAGGCTATACTGACATGATACAAAAAATTATTTGCATAAGTACCTACCAATCTTCAGTAGATTCGTTGCAGAGAAAAAGAAATTTATCGGTAAGAGAACTGTCTGCTCCAAATATTTTTGTTCTATTGCCCATGTTTTCCTTATTTCTTGTGGAATTTTTTAATCCTCATGTGCTTCCATAGGCTTCCTTCTCTACTTCTGTTTTTTCCCTTTGCTCCTTTATTCTGACTGTATCTCCCTTCTCTCCTTTTTATCTCACAGAATATAGAACAGCAGATATTGCAAAATAAATTAGAAAAAATAGAAAAACTATGCCATCTCAGAAATGGAGCAACGCTTTGATCTTTAAGAAATTGGTAAGAATTTTGCAATAACAGCTAATGCAGTTTTACAGGTTGTAAAATGAAGAATTGTGGATCATTCTAGGTACTCTGCCTAGAATAATTCCGTGAAGATTACCCCATGGCTCATGGAATGCACAAAGATCATGTTCAGTAGCATGGAAGCATGTTAGCTTGAATGACAAGCATATTTTTTAGTAAGAGTTTTTAATATGATTCTAATCTTTTGTGAAAAACAAGTCCTCCGGTGAAATCCTCTCATTTATTTCATGGAAAAATTATCTCTATTTACCCAATGAGAGAAAGACTTGAAGGTTTTGCACAAAAAGCCACAAAAATGAATTTGTGAGAAAAGCATCAGAAAAATCCTTATGGTTAAAATATATTTAATTTACCTCAATATTTAAATCATGAATTTGTACCTCAAATTAGAGGCTGGTGATTCATGAATCTGATCAGAGTTTCTGCACGGTTCTTTGTTAACTCTTTCTTGGATTTCCCTTCCTCTTTAATCTGTTTAATCTCCATTCATCTGAAACACCTGCCACAGGAATCAGTGAATTTCAGTGGAATTTAAAAGAATTTCAAGTAAAGCATCTGCTTCTGGCAGAAAAATATCCAAAACTGAAACAGATATCAGAGTTTCAAAAAAGCTGGATGACATTATCTTTATTTTTTGTGTGATTTGAATATTCCACTTTGATACTGTTACAAGGAGATGCAATTCAACAGCTAATGTACTTGAATCAGTATAGTGCATGGTTTGAAACAGGCTAAATTGATCTAAATGCATCTATTATATGCAGCACTGACCAAGGCTTTTACTATTTGATATTTTTTAGCTATAAGGATGTATCTTTTCTTTGTTGTTTAGCACTACTGAAGTAGCATTAGATGTAATATTTTCCTTTGCATCATGATCAATACCTCAAGGATCCTCTGAATTTCACTGCATGTATTATTAAAACAAGAAGCTACATTTTAGTAATGGTTGCAGACGTTTCTTCTTAAAGAATCTCACATTTCTAGACCTGAGTCTGTCCAATACATTCCTTTTGGTTTTAAAGATATGTCAAAACTGAATATCCCATCAATATTTTCAGCTTACCTTTCCACAAGGCCACATTTTCACCTCACTCTTTATATCAAACTGCCAAGGAGAAGTTATTACAGAATACATGGTGAACATGGCAGTTACCTCTGAGCTAATTCTGCTTTCCTTCCCCTCCTGCCGTCATTTGCATGTGCTGACTTTTCATGTGCAAAATTAATCTGAGAAACATTCTGTGCAATTTGATTTCTTTCACATGCTTAAAAGAAGAGTAGAATAAATGGAACGGAAGGATTTGAAAGATCAGTAGCTGTGATAACTTCAGCATTTGCACTGGAGATTGTAACAAGCATCACAGATTGAACATTTGACAGGAAGCCAAAATCTGCCTTCTGATTTATTTAACTTTTTAGTTCTGTTACACAAGTGGTATGCTCTAACAGCAGGCTATTGTTAGTCATTAAATGCATATTTGTTGTGATTAATTAACAAGATTAATTTCTCTTAATACCACATGTGCAAGCTCAGTATTTCATAAAACCTCTCGTCTTTACTTTGATTCATCACTTTAGTGAAAAAAGAAGACTGTATTTTTAAAGACAATATAGATTCACATATTTACCTACCTTTCCTGCTTTAAATGCATATCTGCTATATTGTCCAGAAGAGAATTAGGAAGCAACTAAACCATATACTCAAACTGATATTGTAATATATTCCTAGAGCATTCAGTCTCATGGGATGTGCTGATAACCTTTGAAACAGTGCTTTTCAAAGGTAAGATCCACTGCTTTTGTGTACTCAAATCTTTTTTAGAAGAGCAGATTTTTGAAGAGATGGGCTATGAATAACTATATCTGCCTGTATCATTGTGTGTAAAATGACAGGCCAATCAGTGAAATAAAAGACGAAGGTACTAATTTACAGTGCACATGGATAAATCAGCAATTTCAATTATTTTTAAACATGTTTTGTAGCAGAAACCATCTGTAGGCATTTAATCAAAAATGAAGGTGCCTTCTGGTTCTGCCCTACAAATACCATTGAAGAGAACAATTGCAAAAGTAGCTGATTTCTCTGCTTCTTCAGAGCTGTATTTTTTGCCATAGGATCTACCAAAAGAAGAATCAGTAGCTGCATGATAGCTGTGAAAACACCCCTTCAGCCATCTATTCTGGTTGAGTCCACATCTTCAATCAATATATTTTTTTCGTAAAAATTATGAGGACATGACCTCGCTGCTGCAGGATAAATCATTTTTGCTAATTACAAGTTCCTGTTATTACCTTCCCATGTATGGCTTTTAACCTTTCTAGAATCTCAAATTATCTCCTCAGTTCTGTAATTGCCATCATATCTGCCCAACTAGCTGTAAAAATCCAAAATTAAAAAAAGCCAAGGCCATATTTTGGTTCAAAACTAAGAAAATATGCAAATCAGTATTTCAGTGACAGCAGTCACAGACCTGTTTAATCCTATTCCAACTATAGCCAGGAACCTGCTATTGACTTCAATGGGAGTTGGCATGAGTGCTTAGCTGTGAATAAATATGAAAGGAGTTGTCAGTGAAAATGATTTTGTACACATTGTAAACAGAAGTGACAGGTGGCAAATACCCCAGTCAGAAAATTCTACAATTGAAACCTGCTAATGAAACACTTTGCTTTCTACAGACCTAGTTTTCCGACAGTTCTCTAAGATCTATAGAGTTAAGGGAAACTTTTAGTACTTTTATTTATAATACTTCTAGTACTTCTACTTATAAAACTTGCTGCTCATTATAATTTAAAGCTGTGAACACAAAGGGAATATTTAACTATATGCACTATGATTAGACATTACAATCAATGTCTGATATTGCTCTACAATGCTCCAATATATTTGAGAAAATAATAGCAATGATGATATTTTTGCAAACCTATGTGTCAGCTGCTTAAACAGTTACCAACATCAACTTCAGTTAGATCAATACATGCATGTATAAATCTCAGCAAGATAAGTATGTTTGAAGGTGTAGGAGAATTTTTCTGTCATCTCTACAAATGCTTCACAGTTAATCCAGACCATGGCTCTCAAGTGAGAGGTTACTTTGTTCATTAGAAATTTGGAATTTTTAAATAGTTTGTTTCATTTGTTTTAGAAGATGCAGCAATCCTGGCTAAGTCATGAATATGAGCTAAAAATTTCACTAATGCTATGTGATAAGAAGTTAGTAGATTTCACTTTTTTCATAATTATTTTGTACTTTATTCACTCCTAAAAAGCATTTTTGATCTATGAAATAAATAAAAATCAGATTTTGCAGATATTTGAAGTTAAATGTCCAGCTAAATGACTGAAGTTCTATGCATTGTTAAGTTTGAGAGATTGAGCTTTAAGACTAGGTATTTGGAAGGAATCAGCAAGCACAACAACTAATGATTAGTTCACATTCTAGACTCACAGTGTTTTTGCTTCTCATTTAAATTCTTTTGGCTATGGGCAAGGCTTTGATCTTTACATTTAACTCCTGCTGCCTGTCATGAACACTGCATGTCCTCAGGACAAGTTTTAATTTTTGAAAGGAAAAAGTTCTGATTTATTTTTCTTAGCTTCTTAGCCTTTCTCTTACAATTTTTATGAAAGTATTGTACTTTTCAGGGACTGCAAATGCAGATTAAAGCTATATTTAAATTATATTCCTTTTAAGTATGAGAGTAATTTCCAGATGCTTTAGTTTGGTTTTGGTTTTGCTTGTCCTCATTGCAACGCCTCCTCTGTTTCAATTACTTTCCTTACCTTCCTTACCCGGGCACCAGGATCACTAGAGGTCTCATCAGTTATGTCAATTCAGTATCAGGATTTCTCAAAAAAAAACAAATCCCCAAACCCCAACCAAACAAATAACAAAACTTAAATAATGTGTTGTGGTTACATACAGCTGGTGATTTCTAGTGTTTGTGAGGTATCTTTAGCTCTGACTCGGGAAAAGTGGCCAAGAGCAGTCAAGCTCCAGAGCTCCCGCAACATAAGGAGGTTGGGATTTTCAGGGTAGTATCTCCATGTAAATTGCTTATCTTCGGACTGGAGCTGAGGGTGCATGGATGTGCCACAGCCAAGGGCTGCAGTTTCTGCCTGAGCGCAGAGTGACGGGAGAAACAGAGGATCAGGTGCTGTGAGGCTCCTGCTGGGCTTGCTATGGAGTGTTTTCACAGATAGGTTTTGACTCACAGGAAGAGAATATTTTTCCCACGCTGTCTTCTCAGCATGCCTCCCTGTTATTTGGTCCTAGCATAGGAAAATATTTACCCTATGAAAATACTTAATGTGATACGGAAAATGGCAAATATATATTTTATTCGCAACATTTGTGAATCGGTCCTTCCTTTAGCTACATGCCAAAACTTGAGTGTAGTAATTAAGGCTCCTCCTGTGCCTTTAATTGAAACCAGAGATGTGGCTGCATTATAACTTTCACATCTGGAGCTGGGCTTCTCCCGGGGGTATATTTGGATCTAAGGATTTGCTTCAGACAATTACAGGGAAATGAGTCAGTCACAAACTCAGCATTGGAAATTCAGTGGTACTTTAAAACTAGAGTTCTGCCCTGTCTTCAAGAACAGCAGTTTCAATGTTAAGGCATAGTGTTTGGTGTTATTACACAAAGGTTAATATTTTAAAGCAGCAGAAATGTCTGCCTCACAATGACATTAAAGTGAGACATGTTAGTAGTTTAGAAGTTGATTTATGTATTCTATGCAATTTATTTTCTGCTGATTACAGTCGTGACAAGATAGAAGAGGAGATAATTTACTTTTGTCCCTTCTCAGATAACAAATGTAATTATTTTCTTCATCTCCTGTCTTGGTAGCTGTCTAACATTGCAGATCAGAATCCATTGAGAGGGAAAACTTGATTGTTGTTTGCCTGCTTCTTAAAACACTTCATACATTATGTGGGGGAAAAGTCTTTCTTGTAAACAAAGTCTAGATTTTTAGCTTGCTCTAAGCAGTAGTATAGAACAGTCCTGGGATGGATTACAGCACCAAGTTTGGATTTACTGAAATGTCTGGACTTTTAAAACAATGATTGATTGCTGTGACTTGTATTATTTTGTCATAGCCACTTTACTATCTTGTACTTACTTCAGTAATCATTGCAATTCCACTAACAAGTTCAGTAAGTCCTGTGGTGTTGCTGTGGTACTTCCTTATTATTAAAAGTATGCTGTGGCTTACAGAAAAGTTTTGAATATACTGCCATTAGAAATAGCCCCAAACAGAGCTCTGTCTGGCATTAAGGATCCTGGAACTGGGCTTGCACAGCACACAATGGCAGTTAGTGCTTTGAAGAAAAAGTGATGAAAGACTACTCTAAAGGGTTCTAGGGTAAAGACATGTAAGAACTAGGACTCACTTGAAAGAAAGAAGGGTGGAAATTTTGGGGTAACAAGCAGAAAAGATAATGCCCGAAGAAGCATATTCCTTTTGAGAGCTAGAGTAGAATTTGAGATGGCTCAATCTAGCGATTTCTTGGGCACCAGTAAATTATTGTGAAGCCCATTGTCCAGTATCATGTCTTAACACAATCTGTAGAGTGGATAACAACCTTTTCATCAGTTATTATTATTGCTCAGGTATCAAAAATATATACTGTGAAAAAGCCTAGATTCTTGCTGGAAACTGCTTGGTAATGTCAGTAAAGCGCATATCTACACAATGGTGGTAATGGTTTAGGATTGAATGGCCACATATATTTGGAGTTTCCTGGACATCAACTCCTTGGCTTTGCAGCTTTCTTATTATGAAGTTGTATTCTTTATGTAATTTGGTCTGATTAATATTTTAATTACATTTGTGTTGCTGCTGTGGCTGTAGAAATCTTAACCCTACTGTGTACTTTACCTAAAATGCAAGTTACACATAACAGTTTTTGAAGTATTTCTGTGTAATGGCACAGTTTTCCCCAGGTAGGGTAGCAAATGTATTTACTGTGTTAATGGCAGGACCGAATTACTGAAAAGGAATGAGGCATCCTCAAATTTCAGTTGATTGGGTTAATCTCTGTCTGGGAAGATGCAGGAAAATATCTTACTCCTCTTCACAAGGACCACATTTTTTCCAAGATGTTGTCTAAGTCAACAATTGGCAGTTTTCTACTAGGTATGACTCACTACCACTTAGAAATTTGTAAGATTTGCCTGTCTCCTTCAGTTACTTAGATCTTGTGCTCTCCAAAGCAGCAATACCCTAATGCTTTGAAGGTGTGTGCACCCTGAACATATGTAATAATGAAACAGCCAAAGAAAGCTTACTTATTTGTACAGGATTTAATGAGACTAATAAATACCTTGACATCCTAAAACATTAACTTATATATTGATGCGGACTTGAGAGATTTTCTCTGGAGTATATTAGAAGCCTCTTTTAAGTCCTTGGAAACAGACCAATCACCAGGACTTTGATTCTGTTGCTACACAGCACTTCAGATTAATATTGTACTTCAGATTAATAAAACAAAATTATAGGATTTAAATATTTTTTCCTGTGTTTGCTGATAGGATCAATAGCTGATGTCAAAATTTGCTACTACTGGTAGTGTGGATGGTGGGTCCTAACCTCTCTTGCTCTCTGCAGAGACTCCCTGAGTGACAAGGGTCAAAAGGCAGTGATTTCTGAATCCCACAAAGATTAGAGCTGAATGGGAATAGCAAACCTCTGCTTTGTGTAAAGGCAAGACAGAAGTTAACAGATGCTTTCATGGAGGCAATGGCTTCCACACCACAGTGAGCTCCTGCTAGTGCTGCAATCACTCTTATAATGGAGAAAGTGAATTTCGGTCCACTCTCTCATCTTTTGACTGCTGCAAAACAAACTAATTTTTTTTAATTGCTCAACATGTAGCAGTTCACCTAACTGATATATATGATTAAAAATAAAAAACTGACATCATATCATTATGCCATACTCTGCTTGTCATAAAACTATTTAATGTTGCTTCTAATTTTTGTGCCATGTCCATAAACTAGGAGGATAAACCACCTTTAGCTACTGTTGACAAGTGGTATTGCTTAATTCTTATAGATGGTCGTGTTACTATTAGAGGGTTTTACTGTATGATTGGTTCATTGAATTGTATTCCATGACACCCTCAAGAACAGTTTTAGCACAGGAAATATTCAGAACCAACTAGTACAAATAAACGTAGAGGAAGGCATTTTTACTGTAAGACAAGCATAGATGTAAATTTACAATGAAAAGCATTGTGAGCCCTGTTAAGTTATTCTGAAGCCATAACTATACTATGTAAAGTCATCTTCATTTTTCTAAGTGGCACAGTACCATGTTGTATTCTGTTGGACACTGAATAAATTTGTTGCTTGTCATTTGATCTCACAGCAGATTATTTAATTTTAATTTTCATTTTGTTTCCCAAGATAACTGACATCAATTAATATGGCAGAGATGGAGAATTCACATTAAGCACTGCTACTCCCTTGAGAGGAGCTCTCTAGAGTTTGGAGAGGAATTAAAACCAGAAAGTTTTCTCATGTTTCTTCTTTTTCTTGTTTGTTTTGTGGTCAGAAAATGTCTTTAAACATTGTAAATAATGAAAGGACTGGGGTTTCTCTTTCCTGAAACACATCTGCAGATTTGACTTAACCTGTGATGTGTGTTATCGTCTTTCTCATACGTTTTTAAGGTCCATTATACTGCTGAAATTCCTCCTGCCATCTCTACACTTGGGATTCATTATCTTTTTCTCCTATCAGACCTTTAACACCATTCGCTAATTACCATCAGAGTGAGACAGATTTTCATATAACACAATGGACTTTTTTTCTGAATATTAGTTACATTAAGTGCAAGATGCACTTAGAATACCAGATGCAAACTTGATGTTTTAATAAAGACCTAGTCCTTGCGTAGAGATTTTAATGAAATTAGGTTTTCCACTTTGTTTATTTAAAGGTGTGATTTAGGAGGTTTTATTGTGGTAGAGGTCAGGAAGAGTTTTCAATTGTTCACTGCTTGACAATCATTATACTATTAAACTGATAATGGTTTTGAGCAGGGATCTCTGTTATCAAAGAACCATCCAATTTTGTTTCTGAGAAAACAAGAACTTCAGGATATCGAGAAAACAGTTCTGTAGGAAACTTTCTTTAGGAACTGCATCATCATTATTTGGACTTTAAAGATCTAATAGTGGTTTTGTACAACAGTATTATTGCTAGAACATCATGGATATCCACTTCCTTGTAAATCAATGATGATGTCATAAATAGCAACTGGTAGAAGCCCAAGGTCATATTCAGAGCAAGGGCAAAGATTCCAGTCCCCATGAGGGCAGGATGAGGCTGAATGTAGTTGTCATGCAGCACAAAGAATGGCATCACAAAAAGATGCTGCAGACATAGTAGCTGCATGTCCAGCAGCTTTGTCGACTTAGGGATCTTCATATCAGTGTCAATTTTGCTCCTGAAACATTCTTATCCCATGACTGCCTGGGAACTCTTCTTCCCACTTGGCAGCTTCTAGAGACTTCAGGTTTCCCAGGTGAAAAATAATGGCATCACTTTCTTCACAGAACTGTTTCTATCTGCCTGGTTATTTTTCCTACCACATCGAATGTAATTTATTTATAATACAATATGCTGGCATGGAAATGAACACCCAAATAGTTCTAGACAATAGTCTTCTAAAAACAGAGAAATAATTTCATCAGCAGGGAAAAAAAAAAAGAAAAAAAAAAGGAAAAAACGAACACACAGAAAAAAATCAGAAAAAACATCAAAACCATTGCTATTTGCTGAAGTTCATTCTCTTCCTTTATTCTTAGGTTAGTGCAAATGCAGTAAATATTTGTTATCTATTTTAGCCATCAATTCGTTCATGTATTCTTCACTGAGAAACTTTTTTTTTTAATTGTTTAAATTGCAGCATATATAAATACAATATTACATTCCCTAGGAGACGATGTTTTAAATGTTTAATTATACACTTTTCACAAAAATATATTTCAGAGATTTCTTCTTTCAAGTGCTGATATACTTAATTTAAAAAGTTTTAATAGTTATTTTATGTAAGACCTATCAAAGGCATTATGTTTTTTAGCCTTTGACAATGGTGCATGTTATTTGTTTACTTCCACACCCAGATTAGTCCAACTACAGAAAAAATTGGTTCTTTTCTAGTTTTCTTTCATAGTATGGTAATACAGAGGTATAGAATGCCTTCTGCATAAAAATCACCTTACATATCTATATAACAATCTTACATATATATATATAAAACAATGCTTATAGTATAAAACATTATGTATATTTATGTATTTGGAGTGTAGTTCTTGCTTTAAATTTTTCACTGCCTTATTTGCTACACAACACTATTCAGCAATAAAAAAATGAAGCATTACTGATATTTATGCATCTGAAACAAATGAGTTGCTGTGTAAAAACTGAAATCAGAAATATAGAATGTTTTATAAACATTCTTCAGTCTCTTGTTCTTAGTACTGTGTTTATTGATTCTTAAAATAATAGTTTAATTTTGATAGATGTCCCCTAGAAGCTGGCCTGATACCATCAGTATTACAGCATACTTTAAAAGGGCCTTTTCTGCCAA
Organism: Serilophus lunatus; assembly: GCA_013399895.1. Taxonomy (NCBI): domain Eukaryota; kingdom Metazoa; phylum Chordata; class Aves; order Passeriformes; family Eurylaimidae; genus Serilophus; species Serilophus lunatus. Next base: position 920,462 of record VXBA01005490.1, on the reverse strand, counting down.
ATGTTTTTCTTCAGTAGCAGGTCCAACCAAAGTAGTTTCTGCCTGTTTCTCCTTTTATCTGTGCCACTTGTGCTAGGTCTGCAGCACTCCTCGACTGTGCCATTCATTCTAGCTCTTTCAAAAGAAGCAGCTGATAACCTGTATCAGGGAATAGCTATTTTTAACCCTGATACAGTTGTTGTATGACCCTAAAAGCCCTTTGAGTGTCTCAGAGGCAGAAACAAGCCATGTGCTGCACAGGCTTATTACAGCCATAGTGCCTTTGACATAGTTATTGTCCTGTATCTTCAGAGGGAAAAATGTAATACTTAGCTTCTTCCAGAGTTGCCAAATGCTCTCGATTGATAATACTCTTGCCAAATACTCTTTATAAAGTATTATTATGTAAGCGGATGAAAGAATCTGAGTCAATGAGGTATAGCCAATAGAAAATGAAAGAGCGAGCCTTTTTCATATTGTCTAACTGAAATAAATCATAGAATTGTTTAAGTTGGACAAGACTTCTAAGTCTACCAAATCCAACCATTAACCCAGCACTGCCATCTTCACCACTAAGCCATGACTCTTAGCACCACATCTACACATCTAAGCTGCCTTGGTCTTACTGACCACACTGTTGCTGACACAAGCCATGATGCCATTGGCCTTCTTGGCCACCTGGACACACTGCTGGCTCATATTCAAGCTGGCTGTCAACCAGCATCCCCAGGTCTGTTTCCACTGGGTGATTTTCCAGCCACTTTGCCCCAAGCCGATAACATTGCCTGGGTTGTTGTGACCCAAGGGCAGGCCCAGTGACGGTGGACAGATGACATGGACTCACTCTGGTGGGGTGTGGAAAGTGAGACATTTATTGGAAGGGGACAAGGGTTTATATAGGATACAGAACTCAGGGGAGGCGGATGTTTGACAATCTAGGGTTAACAGGTTATCTGTTCTCTTGGGTTGGGATCTCCTTACCCATGGGCACCATTGTCTAAGCATCTGGGCCTCCTGAGCAGCCTCAGACTTCTTGTCTGGGGATGAGCATTCCTTTCAAGGTTTTAACCCTATCAGTCTTAGGATCTCCTTTAGGTCTTGATCAGTTGTCTGCATGTTCTGATATTTCCCAACAGCCCGGCACTTGGCCTTGTTGGACTCCATATGATGGCCCTCATCATGTAATTCCATTCTGTCCAGATCCCTCTGCTGAGCCTTCCTGCCCTCCAGGAGATCAACACTCCTGCCCAACTTGGTGCTGCCTATGAACTGACTGAGGGTACACTGGATCCTCTTATCCAGGACATCAATTAAGATGTTAAACAGGAGTGACCCCAAAACTGAGCCCTAGGGAACACCACTAGTGACCTGCTACTGGAGTTAATTCCATTTGGCACCATTCTCTGGGCCTAGACATCTAGCCAGTTCTTTGCCGGGGAAAGAGTGTGCTTGTCCAAGCCATGAGCAGCCAGTTTCTCTAGGAAATGGTGGGAAATGATGTCAAAGGATTTATTTGAGTAGAGTAGACTTCATCCTTTCATCCACCAAGCAGGTCACCTTGAAGGAGATCAGGTTGGTCAAGCAGGACCTGCCTTGCAGGCAGTTTTTAATAACTGCTTATGAGGAATTAAAATGGTTTTCTCATTAGAATTCTTCTTTTTCAGAAACCTCATCCATCTGTGTGACCAAATATATATCAGATAAAACAAGTCCTCTCCTCTAATCTCTTGAGTCCCAGTTCATCCAGGAACTTAACCATGCATGCAAATTTAGTTACCTGAAACACTGAAGTCAGTAGAGATTACATGCTTAAAATGCTACATGAGACTCAGTGCCTTCCTGAGTCATTATTTTAATGTACTTATGGTAACACTGGCAGATCATGGGAATTTAAAGGAAAAAAGAAATGTTTTTAATTTTTTTTTTTCTTTCTTGTTTTGTAGGGGCACACTTTTTTTTTTCCAGTGGTGATTTATAGCTACCAATAAACTTCCACAGTGGTTGCCTTATCAACTTGCTGTTCTGGCATCTTCTGCTCTTGTTGGTAAACAGAAGAGAACTATTAAACACAAAGCCAAGTCCTCTTAATCTCGAGAGAGACTTTGTACAGTATGTTCTGTACAAAACTGAAAGACTTGAAGATCACAGGAGAATGTCCTTTCTCCTTACTGACTCAAGGTCACATTACTGAGGAACATGACAAAGACTGCGCAGAAAACAGCTCTATAGCAGCACTGCCCATCTGCACTGAAGTCCATGAAAAAGATGGTCAAGGAAACCTTCCACAAAGGAAAACAAGCCGAAGTAGAGTATATCTGCACACACTAACTGAAAGCATCTGCAAACTAATCTTTCCTGAGGTAAATAGATACTGCATAATAATAAAACTTTAATAGCATTTAATTATAAATGTTAAAAAAATCTATGCCTGCCTTTAGATGTAAGCCTTTAGAAATTTGTTTTGATTTCAAAGTTTGTGTTCTTATGTAGTTCTCCATAGTTTAGATCTTCATTTCATCTGCTTCCATTCCTTCTGGATATAATTTTGCCTCAATCTTTTTTTGTGCACACCATTCCTTCCACTGTATTTCCCTATATTTTTGCCTTGTATTTGCAGTCTTCCACTCATGTTTTTAGTTGTTCAGTTTTAATCTGTCTATTTCTGTAGCATTTTTTTATATAAAAATACAATTACAGAAACTCAGCCTTGTTATCTAATTATATAAATTATGTGGTCATCTCATCAATTACTCTAACTGAATCCATACCGCTAAGTGCATTAGTCATAATCACAAAATTAAAATAGCTGTTTCCATCTGCTATGATACTAACCTCCTGTCATACTATTTTTAAAAACATTACCATTTGTGTTTACCACAAAGATATTCTTATGTTTCTGCTCAACTTAACTGAAAACAGGTACAGTGCAGGCTTGCTTGAGTGGAGATGAATGCCATGATTTTTCTCTGTAAAAAGAACAATAAAAATGCAACTCCGTAATATTCAACATTTGTCCTTGCCTCAAATTCTGTGGAAAGTTTGAAGGATTTGACTGATATATACTGGAACTACCAATGGCAAATGGACAATTCTGTACACTCATCTAATTGCTTTGACATTAAGGTACCTTACTTACAGTGCTGGATTTTTGTTAAATCTATTTGCAGATCTGGTTATGCAGCTTTTCATCTATTACCCATTCACTAAACCTCTAGATAATCAGTTTTTGATAAACTCATTTTTTACCACAGCTGCATTTGCACAGATGAAGTGCATCGCTTTAAACCTTTAAAATGATCTTTAAATTTATACAATAATACTTTTATCCCAAGAATGAACTGGCAAAGCACCATTTCTGTGGTGTCATGATTGCTGTATTGCTTTTTTAGTATATAGTTGTTGGGATATTTTTTCTCTTTGAAGAGTGGTATAAATTTATGCAGCTACCTATTATATAATCATGATAGCCTATTTCATCAGCTGGGCCAAAAGCCTGGCAAAGTTAAGGATGCTATGTCTGTGTAACCTAGGATCCTCTGAAATTCAATGTTATTGTCACTGCTATTTGCACTTATTCAAATCATGTTCATTGGAATTTCGTCCAAGTATAGAAGTCCGTTCTCATGCTGATTTGGGATCAAGACCTAAGCATCCTCCTAGACTCAGTTTCCCATAAATTAGTTTTGTTTTTTTAAAAACATACTTTTCATTGCTTAAATACTTTACCTTACTTAAACATTGGTGACTAATATTGTCTTCTTTCCAGTTGGAAGCTCCAAAACAGGGAGCTGCATCATGGCCCCTATTGATTCATGAACTCCTCATGGCAACAGCATGCTATGCATGGAAATCCAGGACATGGCGCATCCAGAACAACTTTTTGATTAAATTTGAGATGTAATTTAGTACATATTGTTGTTTTATTTGCTTCTTTCAGTTTTTACAGAAATACAGAGAATACTGTTTGGAGAGAAGTAATGAATTGGATGACATTCCACTTACTGCATCAGTCCATACACGGATGTAATTTATGTTGTGTTCATATACGTGGTAGAACAGTTATTCACTTTAGCTTTTTGCTTGGAAAAAGTCTCCATTGTGTTTCTTTCACACAATATTTTCTTTAGTTGTGCAAACCTTCCTTTTGGAAAATACATAAAATAAAAGATACAGTAAAACCTGCTACTTTCTTCAGGGAATGAGAACCAAAGAAAAGCCAGACTACAGTAAGCCTCACAACCAAATCCTGTCATGGCAGTACAGTACTATTCTATGACCCTGTCTATATGAGAAGTTTAGGTTTTGAATATCAGAGACTACATATATAAGACAGCTTTACTGGCCCTAACAATTTGAAATATGCATATTTGGAAAACGTTACGTCTGTTCCAATTAGGAACTACAGAAAGGATATGGAATCATGGTATTGAAGCAGTTTAAGGTAAATATTCATGATGGTCTAAAGTGCCTTTGATTACAGAAAATTTTTACAAAGGTTATCTACTGTGAATAGATATTCATCTGGAGGATATATGGGTTTGTGGCATACAGAGCCAAAATTATTCTTTCTCTTTATTATAATGGTTGCAACATTGTCTAGAAATTTTATAGTCTTGAGAACACAAAAGGACACCTGAAGCATAGAATGCCATATACACATTTTATATTTGTATTTGAAACTCTGTTACCTTTCACAATTTCTATCTTGACACTACTGAAAATTGCCCTGAAAAAAAAGTCTGATTCTTAACATTCCAAGAAAAGTTACTTGGGAGAAGATTCACTTTTGACTGTTTTGCTCTGTGCATACTGCAGAATATAAGTGGTTTTTTCTGTTAGGAAAATGTATTTTAAACTGAAAAGATTTTTTTTTCTGCATTATGAATCCATATTGTGTTTTTTTTTTAAGGGTATGTGCAATATTAGAAAATTGTGTTAGTTATACTTATTTCTTAGCAGCCCTGTCCTTATTGCTACCTGAAAACTTGGAGGCAAAGAATATCACTGCATTTAAATATGCAATCACTGGTGTACATGAGCTGAGTGGCTTAATTATAATCTTAATGTAGCTGAAGACATCAACATAAAGTAAACCCCAAACACAGATATGACATGCTGTTTCTCACAGTGATACCGTCTTGAAGAAGGATGTTAGTCTTAAGGATGGCAAATTAATTGTTCTCTGTATAAAAATGTTATTCTTAAGAATAAATTTTCAGTAATGACATTTTAATCAACATACGTATTTTTTTCCCCAGTTTGAAAGGCTAAATCTTGCACTTCAGAGAACACTTGCAAAACACAGAATAAAGGAAACCAGGTATGTAAGTGTAATGGGTTTGTAACTAACTTCACTGCAAAAACGTTTTTCAAACAGTTCATAAGGACTGGGGTGGTTACTAGGAATCAGGACTTCTGGAATCTTTTTAGAATTATCTTGTCAAATTGGTGTGTAACATTTCATGTAATGTAAGTTGGTAATGATTTAGTTTATTTTAAAATATTCACTAATATTTATATCACTCACAAAGCTGACTGAAATGGGCAAGATTTAAATGGGCCATTTGTACAGAGAAACAGGCAAGGATTTCTGAGACTACTTGGACATAGATGGAAAGATAGGTATGGTTGTATTTGGATTTAGCCCAGTGTTTCTAAGAACCCAGAGAAAGAGTTTTAAATACAAATAATTAGAATTATACCAAAGAATTTGGCTTCTGTTACAGTGAACAATCATACGCTACATTTACTGACATACATTTTTTCCTGAGCTCACTTCTGGTTTCTGTTTCTGAGAAACTCAGCTTGATTTTCAGCTCTCCTTAGTACTAATCCAATATTAATCATTTGATCCTTGTAAGGAGTGAGAATTTATTAGCATCTCATTGTACATTGAGGATTCAATTTATTGAATGCATATGAAAAAAAAAGCCCCTCAGTTTAAGTCTCCTTTCAAAGTGTAGAAAAACAATGAAGTTGGAAAATACACTGTTGCTCGCCATGATAGGAATAGATGTATCTTTTAAATTATACTTGATATTTTTAAACAACTTTACATACATTGACTTAACCAAACATAGCTGGTTAGATGTGCATTGCAAGTGCTGGCTGGCTTATTGCTATGAATGTTTTCCCTAGCTTTAATTATGTTTTGCTTCCTGGAGTACTAGTTTAAAACAAAAAATTGCTATGATATTCTGAATGGACTAATAATGCAAGTGTAAAGCAAATCTAAATGTCCGTATTGCTTTTTCATGTAAATATATCTATAGTGTTTCAAGTGAAAAAGTTCAGAAAGCATGAAGCAGGATTTTTTTTTAATATGGAGGTTAATCTAAGATACATGTCCTTCTCGTAATTTTGAGTCAGACATTCAGGTTGAGTTTTATTGTCCTTGGAGGGACAGAGGGGTTTATTGAACTCAGAGGGCTGCAGGTCTGTGTCAAAAATCTGGATTACTATCAGTGAAAAAGTAATTTTGAAGTCCATAGTTGTTATTGGCATTTCCTCTTCAAGCACCTCTCACGTTTTTTGAATTTAATGCAATGTAATTCCAAAAAATGTTTGAATATAACATCCAATTGTATTATACAACACGTTATGAAATGTAGTTAAGGCTTCAAGAAAAAAACACCAAACAAAAAACCAGACTGTTGCAATGACGGGCAATTGAATTTGGCCTCAATTCATATTTTGAGCTCAGACCACCAAAACTTGAACTGACCAGAAATGCATAGGGTAATTAATCTTAGACTCTATCAAGACTCCACTTTGAATTAATTAAAAAGCTCATATTTGATCAGCAACACTTGGTGTGTACACATGAAACACAAGGTAGGTAACTTCTGTACTTACTATTTTTACCATGCTTATCTTGTTTCTTTAGGAGTTTAATTTTTTTTTTTATGATCTTTACAGAAAAACTGGGGAGAGAGAAGATTTTGAAAAAATAATCAGTGATCATGCTAATGCAGCAGGTAATGTAAACTTGTTTAATAGTATATATATTATATATGCTATATATTTAAAAAAGAATATATTCTATATAAATAGATCTCATTACTAAGAAATAATTTCCCCCTTGTAAAGGTTCTGGTGATGTTGGCAAAACAGGGGCTAAACTGTGATCTGCAACTAACAGTTCAGAGTTTCAAAACTGAGGCTAAAAAGACGAGTTTCTATGATGTCTGAATCATCTGCCCCTAAGATCCAACATTTGGAAGGAATTATAACATTCAGTAATAAGTTACAGCTTTATACTAATGAAAAATGTTTGATCCTTTTCATCTTCTGAAGGACTGTACTGTGTCAGAAGAGAACTGCTGTAATTTTTAATACATAACTCTGGCTACATCTATAATAATAAATTAACATTTCCAGGAACTGAAATATGGTCTTCTGTACTCAGTTGGTCTGTGACAGACAACACTTTTTCTAATGATTCCCAGTAACAGTTGGGGAATTAGAACACTCCCAGCAGCCACTTTGCATGAAGTTACCCTGTTAAAACAAATTCTCGAGCAAAGATGTGAGCCATTCCATGCCAATTGGTCTCAATGCTCCAGAGTATTCCTAGGGTTATTTATTGTATTGGATCAGGCATAGTATGAATATCTGCAGATCCTATTTTATTCTCATGTTAATTTTTAAAATTCTTATTTTACTCCTTTATATCAATCTATGGGAGTTGAGTTAATCTTTTGTCAAAGCATGCATTCATTTTGTGTGCACCTCTTCACAGTACATCTGATAGTGGATCTTTCTAAACTAAAACCAATTGTCACCCTGTTTCCAGGACTCCTAAATGACACTCAGGTGTCAGTGATGGATCAGGGAAGGATATTGCTAATTTTTTTTAACATAGGATTAAAAAAACCATGGAGGTTAGCCTGTGATTCAGATTAATGAATGCAGTTCTGACTAAAATGTGGTTCCTTGCAGGTGTTCCCGTGGAGTCTTTACAGGAATCTCTTGGTGAAGAGCTATTTAAAATATGCTATGAAGAGGATGAACACATATTAGGGGTTATTGGAGGGACCCTTAAGGACTTCTTGAACAGTTTCACTACTCTGCTGAAGCAGAGTGGCCACAGCCAAGAAGCGGGAAAAAAAGACAGACTTGAAGATGCTTCCATATTATGCCTGGAGAAAGACCAGGATTTCTTAAATGTGTATTATTTCTTTCCTAAGAAAATCACAAGTCTTATTCTATCTGGTATCATTAAAGCAGCAGCTCATATTTTGTATGAAACTGAGGTGGAAGTGATGCTCATGCCTCCTTGTTTCCATAATGACTGCACTGAATTTGCTAATCAGCCTTATTTGCTGTACTCTATACAAGTCAAAAGTGCAAAACCTTCCTTATCTCCATGTAAACCACAGTCTTCACTTGTGATTCCTGCCTCTGTGTTCTGTAAGACTTTTCCATTTCATTTTATGTTTGACAAGGATATGTCAGTTCTTCAAATTGGAAATGGGATAAGAAGACTTTTGACCAGAAGAGAATTTCAAGCTAAGCCCAATTTTGATGAGTATTTTGAAATTCTTACTCCCAAAGTAAGCTGCACTTTTAGTGGAATAATGACAATGCTAAATATGCAGTTTACTGTACGAGTTAGAAGATGGGATAATACTGATATGAAACCGTCCATGGTAAGAGATTTTTTATCACTATTACTTCTGTGAGGAATTTTTTTTCTTCAGATGGAGTTAAAAGAGCCACATAACATGGTGCATTTTGCATTTTGTAGCTTTCAATATCTAATACAACTGTATAATAATGATTTAATGAGGGTACTCAAATATTATTCAGATCCTGAAGCCAATGTTCAGTCAAAACTCTACTTTAAACACAAGTAAAATCCGACTACTTACTTGATTTTATTTAAATAATTTGAAATATTGAGATAAAGCCATTGATAAGCCATGCTGCTGAGAAGGAGAGCATCTCCATTAAAAAGACAGTGCCAGGGAAAGATTTACCATAGTGCCCCTGAATCATTTGGAAAGAACAGCTCTAGGATTTGAGGAAAAGAAGTAGATGTTTCCTATGATCATTCAGCCTTCGATATCTTTAGTATTTTGGTATCTTTGATGTTCTGATGTTTTCACCAGATGCAACCACCAAAGGTTCCACAGTTTCAGATGATGGAATTACTAACTTTGCTGAAGCTGTGACAAATGACCTGGGACAGTAAAAAACCATTCAATGAGTGTTTTTATTTGTTCCTAGTCCCAGATGAGTTCCAGCTTTTATATGCCTGAAGCACTCCAGGATGAATTACTGGTTCAGACTCAACACTCCAAAAACTTAAATGAAGAGTAGTAAAAAGCTTCACTCAAGTTATTAATGTAGCTGCTATTAAAAAATGTAGCTACTTCATCTCAGATCCCTTTCTGCACTAGAATGATTACAAGGGGTAGTAGACTCAGCTTTGATTTTGCATGTATTTGCATATGCAAATATCTTTTAGCAAGGAACAGGTTTTATTTAAACAGTGTTTTTTCAAGACAATGTTAAGCTATGCTCCGTAGCACCTTGCACATTACACAACTGACTACAGAAGGGACATAAAAACACTTCACACAAAATATTTTTCTTTTTTCAGATCATTAAAATGGGATATTTCTGCCATTTATGCCTTTAATTTTAAATTGCATTAAGTTCTGAATATCTGAAGATAAAAGTGAAGCAGATTTTCTCACTTTACAAAGCAAATGGCGCATGATGTAGAGTTATTAGTAGAAAGTCATAGGCCACTCTAGTCAGTAACATTTTATCAATACATGAAAATGCACAAAATTATTCTTTTTGTTTTTCTCTTTCTCCTAAACTAAAACTGATACTGATACTCAAACATGATTAGGTGTTTATCCTTAAGTTGGAGTCTAACTTTTGTACCAGAACACTTGATAAAAATGAACTTATTTGATGGCTCTATTATTCAGCACACAATGTTTTCAAATGAAAATGTAAGGACTATGGACCAGTATTGATTTTCTTACATTTCAGCAAAATGTATTTCTTCTAAAACTTCTTGTTTCTAAACCATTGTCATGCATGTTTTGCATTAATTCTTGTTTTGTTAACTGTTTCAGGTAATGGATCTTAAAGGCCAAATGATCTATATTTTTGAATCCAGTGCCATTCTGTTTTTGGGATCTCCTTGTGTGGATAGACTAGAAGATTTTACAGGACGTGGATTGTACCTCTCAGATATTCCCATTCACAATGCATTGAGGGATGTTGTTCTGATAGGAGAGCAGGCCAGAGCTCAGGATGGACTAAAGAAGAGGCTAGGAAAGCTAAAAGCAACCCTTGAGCAGGCCCATCAAGCACTTGAAGAAGAGAAGAAGAAGACTGTAGATCTTCTGTTTTCAATTTTTCCTGGAGAGGTTGCTCAGCAGCTGTGGCAGGGACAAGTTGTACAAGCCAAGAAATTTAATAATGTCACAATGCTTTTTTCCGACATTGTTGGATTCACTGCCATCTGTTCCCAGTGCTCACCTATGCAGGTTATCACCATGCTGAATGAGCTTTATACTCGCTTTGATTACCAATGTGGAGAGCTAGATGTCTATAAGGTACATAATTAATTGCTTTTCTGTGGGACTCTGGGACGGGAAAGGAAATGAAGACAAGTGGGACAGAGGATAATAGAGGTCCAATAATTATTTCATCATAAACCATTTTTAAATGAAAGACATTTTAAGATAAATCACAAAACAAAACAAAAAAATCAACAGACACAGCTGTTCATACAGCCAAGAGTGAAAACCATCAATACTTAAACAGTTAGTTTTAAAAATTAATTTCAATGACAGTGCTGTGAGTCTGGAGCAAATAGGTGTTTCATGTAGCTGTGGGTGTCCAACAGTAGATAAAAAACCAAAAAAATCTTAGAATTATGCCCAACAATAAATATAAATTGTACAATTTTTCTTTTTTCATGATACTGCAGGATTTGTCCAGGATTTAAATAAGTTTACAGGAAAAATAAGACTTAGTCAATATGTAGCTACAATTCTTACTGAAGTAAGACTATTCTTTTATATATATCAAACAGTCTAACAGTAAGGAACAAATATTCCTGTTTTAGGTTGAAACTATTGGAGATGCCTACTGTGTTGCTGGAGGCTTACACAAAGAAAGTGAAACACATGCTGTTCAAATAGCACTGATGGCCCTGAAGATGATGGAACTGTCAGATGAGGTGGTGTCTCCCCATGGAGAACCTATCAAGGTCATATATTTTATTGTATTTTATATGGTTAAAGTGGCCATATTTGTTTGTTTAGTTGCTTTTGGGGGCTTTGTCTCAAGAAAATTTCACATCATTGCATTAACTCACACAATTTGGGGAATCAAGTGACTGCAGCTGGAGAAGCTGACTTTTAGTTCTGGGAATAAGAGTTTTGTGGAGAGGTAAAGGTGAAATAGAGTAGCAATAAATTTGTCAGTGGCATAGAATATTCCGTTTTCTAAAGAAACGACTAATCCTCTCTCAAAATTAGGCATCTACTTCTTTAGACATAACATCTATGAATACAAATGACTAAAGACACGTTCTGATGGTGGTAATCTGCACATCTTTAGAGGATTCCATTGCTGTTCTTGTCTTACAGTCAGATACTGAACTACTACCATAAGATAATTGTGTTAATGCAACTGTTAAATTTGTGGTACAGAGGTACTACAGTGGTAGTTATATTTATGGTTTTCTTTCAATAAGGACTTTAACATGTACTGAAATTTTAATGTAGGTTTACCTCTCATTAAGAAAAAAATGAGAAAGGCCTGTTGCATAAAAAATGATGTGGACCTTCTAAGTTCAAATGGCCTGGAATGGGGTCCAAGTATTTTTAATAGAGATGTCTCAGTTCATTATATCTTTCATTTTTTCATTTCCAACATTCATCTGTTCACTTGTTCCCTTTGAAAACATCAGGCTTTTTGATTTTAGATTAAGAAATATTTGTATTCCGAGATGAAGAAAATGGTTATTAAGAGGACTACATGCTTCACATTTATTACAGGGAACAGCAATATTATAATATAAATAGATGTTGTTCTTTTTGTATTTTCCAATATCAAATTAAATTACACTTAAAAAATCTGGAAACATCCTGACAATATTATTACATGTTTATAATTTACATGAAAATGCTACCTCTAAATTTTTTAAAGTAATTTTAAAATAAGGAGAAAAAATTGAATTGTATAAGTATCTTATAGAAGCTGTTTAGAAGGAAACTGAATCTTATTTTCAATGAGAGCATTCATCTATTGTAACAAAATCATCATGAAGTCTTTGACTGCTGTGCAAAGCAAAGAATTTGTCACACGGTCTACTGTCATTTTACATATAAATTGTCAAAGAAAAAGATGTGACCGCAAACTGCATGTTATGAATCAGATTTACATTTTGATGTACATATTTCAGCCATCTTTTCCTTGTGGGTGGATTTTTCTTTTGTTGCAGGTTTTCCTGCCTTAACACTCAAAATTAGAAAATGCAACTTCTTCATTAAGATATGGTACTGTCTTGATATGTAAACAGTAGCAGACATGGCAGACACGCAAGCTTCCTGGCATCATGCCATTATTGTGTCAGAATGCTATTAGAAAATGTCTACGTACGTATAACACACATGCGAAAAAGAATGCACGTCAAAACAAAAAATAAACCTCATAGAAAGCAACACCATCTAATTAAAAAAAACCCTGGCTATTAGTTAAAAAGAGAAGGTATCAAAATATTTCAATTCCTGTTGGTTCCCAAGGACTGTTTTGGGTACAATTCTATTTAATATTTTTATCGATGACCTGGATAAAGGGATTGAGTGTATCTTCAGTCACTTCACAGGCAACACCCACTTGGATGGGAGTGTTGATTGTTGGATCAACAAGCAGTTGAACATGAGCCAGCAATGTGCCCAGGTGGCCAAGAGGTCCAATGGCATCCTGGCTTATATCAGCAATAGTGTAGCCAGTAGGACCACAGCAGTGATCGCGCCCTTGTACTCAGCACCGGAGAGGCCACAGCTCAAGTAATGTGACCAGTTTTGGACCCCTTACTACAAAAACACGTTGAGGTGCTGGAGTGTGTCCAGAGAAGGGCAATGTAGCTGGTGAAGATTCTGGAGCACAAGTCTTATGAGGACCAGTTGCGGGAGCTGGTAGTCAGTCTTTAGTCTGGAGAAAATGGGAGACTTTATTGCTCTTCACAAGTACCTGAAAAGAGGCTGGAATGAAGTGGGAGTCAGGCTCATCTCCTTGGTAACAAGCAACAGGACAAAAGGAAATGGCCCTAAGTTTTGCCAGAGGAGGTTTAAATTGGATATTAGGAAAAAAATTCTTAATCCAAAGGGTTGTCAATCATTGGAACAGACTGCCCAGAGAAGTGGTACAGTCACCATACTTGGAGTCACCATCTACACATTTAAAAGATATATAGAAGTGGTGCTTAGAGATATTATTTAGTGATGGACTAGCCAGTGCTCAGTTAGTGGTTGGACTTTATGACCTTTGAGGTCTTTTTCAAAGTAAATGATTCTATAATAATAATAGATTCTATTTTATTTTAATGCTCTTTTCTGTCTTTTATTTAAAGATGCGTATTGGCCTTCATTCTGGATCTGTTTTTGCTGGAGTTGTTGGGGTAAAAATGCCTCGCTATTGCCTTTTTGGAAATAATGTAACCCTTGCCAATAAGTTTGAATCTTGCAGTATACCTAGAAAAATAAATGTCAGCCCAACAACTTACAGGTACAGTCCTTGATATATGTAAAATGTCCACCTGGAGTAGTTACTGTAGTAATCCTTTATCTTACTTTTCTTTTTTTTTTTTTCTTCCCTGAAGTACTGCTGTTAATTTTCTTTTTTCTCTTTTTATCTGCTCATCAATGCACCATGATTATTAATAGCCAGAATTCAACCAGCTGTAGTAAGAAAAAAAGGTGAAACAGAGCAGGTGATACTTATTTTCAGATGTTACATTTAAAATAAATGGATGATTTGGACCAATTTTGGTTCTTGCCTTGAAGCTATATATGTGTTGCTTTTTTTGGCTTCTCTGATATACTTTGATCTTCTTTGAGTTTTCACTGTGAATTGAATACCAAACTGTCTGCAGGTGCCCTTGAAAACAACAACTGCATTAAAGGATTGTTAAACATCATCCTACACATCCTCATTCTCTTTTGATTAAGAAGAGTGAATTATTAGGTTGCAAAAAGGTAGCCATGCGAGTGTTTAGTTTATACAGATCTTGATCACCAATTCAGTTTAAAACCTTTAATATGGAACTTAGGTTGTACTATTTATCCACTCAGATATTTTTAGTAATATATACTCCGTGATTATGCATACAGCTAGCAGATTTTCCCATGGGAAAAGCATCTTTCCTTTGTCTTTCAAGCCTAACATTCTCTTTGTATTATCTGTTTAATTGTACTTCAAAATCACCTTGCAACATATTCATGGCCAAGTAATAGCATCTTACAGGTGCCAGGCAAGACAACAGGAAACTGGTTTGAGTGTGATGCTAATAACAGTCAACATATGAACTCCACGTCCAGATCTGAATCTTATGCCACTGAGCTGACAGAGTTTATCGTTTCTTCTTCTACTGTAGAGAGTGAACCCACTAATAGGAAGTGATATGGCTGGCTGGGTAAAATAACCAGAAATATTACAAATTATTTTTTACCTCTTAAGGAAGCTCTGCTACCCTCACTGTAGGCTGGGCTGTAGTCTGTTGTTCCTACACAGCCTGTACCCACTGCTACGTATCTGATAATGCCTTGTGGCAAGGTTCTGTGTCTAATGTCAAACTGAGAATTTGGCACAGGATCCTGACATCCCCTGCAGCATGTGCTATGTGACATACAGAGTGCCAAGCTTTAGATTGTCTTGTATAGGTGATTTAGAAAAAGTAGCACAGGTATTGGAGCACACAGAAAGTAATCTTTCAATCATGCACTCTAAAAACACAGAGATAGCATTAGAAGTGCCAGTGCTTATGTATGTAAGAAGAACAGCGCTAGCCCACAGTGATTATTTTTCCATATCCACGTATAAAATAATTTTGAATTATACTGACTATGGTCTTTTCTTTAAACCATTAGACACTTTGTCCACACAAGACTTGGTTGTAACTGGTAGCATAAGTAGGTTTCTGCATGGCTGTGTATTCATCTCAAGAGAATATTTGAAATTAGGATACTGTTAAATATAATTCTCTGAGTGCCTAGAAAATAGGTCATTTGATTAATAGGTAAACTATTGTTATTATTGTTGTGGTGTTTCTTTTTTTTCCTGAGTGAATGATGTATTAACCTCCTTTTTGGTGTTCTTTTCCCTTTTTGGTGCTCTTTTCTTTTGATTCATTCACCAATTCTAAACACATGGATAACATTATGACATCTTGTGTAACTCCTGTATAGTGCAGTAATTATTTGAAAGTTTAGATACCATTTATCAATACTTATCTCCACAGATTAACAATGTGGTTCAATCTGTGAAAAAGCAAAACTATTGGAATTGGTAAGAGGATCTGAATAGTTTAATAAGCTTTACAGTATTTCATTATTTGAAACATTAATTATGGTGCATTTGATGTGCAGATGCGAGCTAGCTTTCAGCATTAAATCGTTTTTGAAAATATTTACAAAAAACATGGCATTTGCATGCAAAACATTGGCAAGTCAAAAAATGGCAATACTTCTGTTTGCACTGATGCACAAGTTAATAGGTTATCAAGGTTACCAAATAAACAGTATTTTTTATATTTACATTTAATAATGTATAAAAATTTTATTGGATTCTGCATTGCCTTTCATGAAGAATTATTGAATGTCTGCACTTAATAATGACTGATTTGTTTTTAATCAAGATGGGGTTTTTTTTTCTTCTAGGTTGTTAAAAGAATATCCAGGATTTGTGTTCACACCTCGCTCAAGAGAAGAGCTTCCACCAAATTTTCCCAGTGATATACCTGGAATCTGCTATTTTTTGGATGCTTATATTCAAGGAACAAACCCACAGACTTGGTTTCAAAAGAGAGATTTGGGAGATGGTAATGCCAATTTTTTGGGTGAGGAAACAGGAATAGACTAAATTGTATATTCACAAATGTATAGAATAAATTTATAAATATTTGGATTTTTTTTTGTATAAATGGAACATTTCTAAAACTGTATGCAACATGAAAGCACTTTAGATTGTTAACTCCTGAAAGCCAGTATTAAAATTTCAGGAAGTATGCCACTGACTACTTTTTATTTTTCCTTTGCATAAGGAACATAGTCACTAAAGTAATGTTGCAACTTCACTGCTGGAGATGCTACTATGAACTGTATTTTCCCTGTGATAATTTGTAAGTGCTACGTAACAACTCAGTTCTCTCTGAACCGAGAATTCTAGATGTATTGTATATGCAGTTTGTCAGGAAATGTAATGTGCAAGTGATGCTGCCACATGCAGTGTTGTGAGCTGGTGCTTATCAATGACTATTAAAATGTATTTTCTTAGAGATTCCATAAGAAAGTGTCCATTGAAATACTGTCATTGCTATGATATACTCCTTCCAGCGCATCATTTGTGCCCCATCCTAGAAGCTGCTGACCATTCTCACACTGACAGGAGTCAAAGTATGAGGGTGCTCTGCATTTTCTGGATCAGGCTCTAATTGTAGCTAATACACATGCATAGCAGAGCTCACTGTTTCATGAACTTTGTGTATAAAATGAATATACATTGAAACACTGTATAATCACATACTGAAGACTGTAATCATCAAATTATTTTAGTTCTTAGGGTTTTTAAAATAATAATATCCATTTGTTATGTATTACAGCAATAAATGTTTTCTTTTTGTTGTCATTTAAATTTGAAATGTTTTAACAGAAGTGTAATAAAATATGCTTTGGAATGTTTACTTACAAAGGAAATTCCAGTTAGACTGTATGAAATGGAACAGTTTAAACCTATGATCCTTATTCAAGGATGCAATGTGGGTATGGCATGTTATGGAAATACCTATCATCTGCTCACTTTAAAGTTGCCAGGGCAGTCTTCCGGTGAAGAGAAACACTTTAAAACATATGAACACATATACAAAAATTACTATTACTGCAGTACAAGTTTTCCTGTTGTGATGATGGAACATGAGTGGAGAACTGTAAAGCGTCTGCCTCTGGAACTGTCAGAATAGATTTAGTTAAGAGTTCTAAGTTTAGGATCCTGCCTCTAACTAGCAGATCCATCTGCTCAGAAATGTCTCTGTGCTGTACAGTTTGATCCCAACTGCAGGCTGGAGAAATGCACGGCTTGCACACATACTAACTACTATTTCTAGTAGTATCAAATATTATTAGTTATTATTCTAACCTATTAGACTCTTGGGGTTTGGCATATCAAGCCATAAAAGTCTTTCTTCAAGCTGCTTGCCTCTAAATCACATTTTTCTCCCTGAATATTTACAGGGAGCAATTGCATTTGGCTAAGGTGCCATCTTGTTCATTTTCTCACCTGGACTGCTACATTCTGAAGCTCAATACACCATTTTATCCTACTATTTTGTGGTAGAATCTCATAATGAACATGTAATATCAGAGCCTTGAGAAAAGTCCTTGTAAGAGTCTAGCATTAAGAACATTATTAAACCTTATTTCAATCCAGATTTCTTATAAGCAACATTTGAACAAAACTTGTAATACATTAAATCTTTCTACTGCTTGAAGTCTATTATATCCATCAAGATGTTTAGAAATAATTCTGCGACACAAAAATGGAACTGAAAGTCTCTGTATTGTGTATAAATACATCTGTTTCTTGTGCACACACATTTACAAGCATACGTATTTCTAACATTTTCAACAGTAGTGTTTCAAGGAAACAAGAACTATGCAAATCTTTATATTTGCAATATTACATTGGTCAGAAAATTCTATATTGACATTTATATTGACATAAATATGCAGAGGTTAGTATCAGTCTCATGTGGGTGCTCCTGGATATAACAATGTGGGAGTATTTGACTACTGACTCTTCAGTAGGCTTGTGGTATTAAGCCAGTAATGACTTACTGGTATGAATTTATCCATCCTTGTCCTTTGAGTGTTAAAGAACAAATAGGCATTTAAATAAAAACGATTTATTTCTCCAGATCTACCGAACGGGAAGGATGCTTACGAGGGAATTTTCTTTTGTCCCTAGAAGAGAACTATTGCTGGACTGGATGATGGCCATGATCAAAGCCAAATTTCTTATAAATCTGTCATTAAATAGGATGTTCATCATGGCAGTTCCTGACACCTAAGTGGTGTCAACTTTCAGAGTAGAAGGTTTAGGCACATATTTAAGATAATGATTCAAGAAAGTGCTTTAAAACATACTTGTGTTCAGACCTGTTCTACAAAAAATACCCCACAAATTGGTTTAGCTTTAAGAATAATTTAAGAATTTGTGTCTCATTGAATCTGTCCTTCTGAGGTTTTTTTTTTTACTGAATAAATATGTTTTTAATAAGGGACAATTATTTTAAATGGTCTTTTCACTTAGATCTAAAATATGCCTTCACTTTTTAACTAATCTTTTCAATTACATTAAACCCAGTTAAAAAAAAAAAAAAAAAAAAAGGAATCAGAAAGCCAATAAACAAATTCTTAAGATAACCAAAAGGAAGGCAATTTAACTCATGCAATACTGGGACAATTTGCAAGAAAATAGGAGAATTTTTTTATAAGTTGATGTCTTGTATCATATTATAGTGTATTATATTGTGAATATTTTCAGAGACCATCCAAAACTATTTATATAAATATAAAAATACCTTAGTATCATGTCCAGAATCAGTTTTGTTATATTTAAAATTTTATATGAACTAGTTCATGAAGATTCTGTGGGGCTGATTCCTTTTCACATTTACACTGTGATGGAAGATTCATTTTTATCACACGGCAGTTTCTTTGTGAAAGAGGGTAAGTGACCCTAGAAATATATAAAAAAATGGGCCCTTTGAATCTTAACAGTGATATAGCTAAAGGGAAAACTATAGCAAAAGAATTCAACTAATTTTATTTCATTCAGACATGACCTGATAAGATTTCAGGGAGATGTTGGAAAAAAATACGTATTTCTGGTGTCAGAGGAAGTGCAATTAGCATGGAGCTGATGTTTTCTTTCTCACTGAACTGCTGTGCAAAACTAAAGCGAATGAACTCGCAGAAGCTGACAAAACAGTGAAGTGCACAGATAATTGAGCCCCTGGGACAGACCTACTTTTTCCTGGGAAATCTTATGACAGAAGAATTCAGACGTCCCCCAAACCTACTTTATTTCTCCCATCATTTTCTTTCACAATCTTTTCAGACAGAGCTGCATCACATAATACAGGGGGCAAAAATCAGTATTTCCTGCTGAAAGCCATCAGAATTAAGGAGAACTGCTCTTGAATCTTGGCAAGGCAACCCTTTTTCAAACCCCACCCATCCTACAACCTACCAGGCCACTGTAGCTGCTACAACTTTTTTTATGCCTGTCCATTGTTCCGCGAAAGCGGTGGGAGATTTGTTTCCTGCAACAGCAATAACTTTTGTGGTTATTTGCCTATAGATAAACTGCTCCAGTTTATCATAAGCCTGCTGGCAGGAAAAAAATTTAACTTTGAGGCTGTTTCTGAAATGAGAGGTAGGACTTTCTTTTCTACCCCTGAAATCTGCAAGATGTGTGCCACAGCACAGGAGGGAAATAATCTGATATAAGCTTTATTTTTTTTTTAATTTTTCAATCTCATTTGCATGAGTTCACTTACAGTCCTTTTCTCTAGAGCATAGGGGGAGAATAAAAGTCACAGTCTTATGTTACTCAGCATTGCTCTGATATCGAAGCACAACTAAAAGATGGAAGATAATCAATGGTTCTGGAACGTTTGCTACATCCAGATGCAACAGTTTAAAGATACATGCTCCTCTGAGCACACACAGGAGGATCTGAATGTTAAATATGCAGTTAGGCTGGAACAAGAAGCCAGAGAGCCTGTCAAAGAAATAATAAACTGTGAAAGAATCTGAAATGAAGTAAATAACCTTATAAAGTTGTGTGTCTCATGTGCTTCAGCAGATTTCTGATGCTGAAAGCAAAAGTCCAGCCAGTGGTTTCCTAATATGAATGTAAATGAATACATTGCTTTGCAGCCTCATTATAAGGCATGCTTTGAAGATCTGTGCTAAAATTGTTTCTCATCTTTTGAGCAGTACAAAGTTACAAATTTTTGTGCCACTACAGCAAATACTATGTTGATATGCATATCCTGCACGTAGTGGGAAGTAACTGAGAGAATGCACGGAGTAACATCCCAAGGACCTGAAAAGGGGTTGATGAATTCACAGATACATTTCTCCTCTCCTGACTTTTCAGCCCAAACAAAACCTGCCAAAAAATATCAAGGGCAATGGTGTTCCCAGGGGTTTTGGACTATAAGCATTTGAAAATGAACAGGAGACTTTTCACTAATTGCAGATGATGTTAGGGAAGATTTGGATTCTCCTCTTACAGGAGGATGCAACGGAGTGCTCAGAGTTTCTCACATGTACACTTTACTGCATTACAGAGCAGCTTGGACATATTGAGAGCTGTATCATTCATAGCTTGTCCATACAAGTATTGAAAAATGAATGCAATTGTATAGTAAAGCAGTTATAGTGCTACAGTAGAAATAATGAATCTTGCTGAAGTGATCTTGAGAGTGTATTTCTGCATCTGACAAGTATTATTATTATCACAATTCAAGATGTCAATTATGATTTGAAACTTAAAAATAACCATAATGAGAAAATACCCATAATTCTGTCCAGTGTCAGTAAAGTAACTCCATCTTCAGTTAGTGGAATCCAGCAATACTGTATAAGGCAGCTGTTTTATTCAGGATTACAGTAACAAAATAAAATGTAAAAGCAAAGTTCAAAGTAAAAAAAGAAACTTATTAAAATACTTCCTTTGTTTTACAGTGCTTGTGTATTAACACAGACCATATTGAGCCGAATGTAGATGTTCCTGGCCAGCTAGTGGTTTTCCCAAAGTTAGATCCTGTATTACTTTTTGCTTTCATGGATCTCACCAAGAACTGCCAGATGAAGTCAGCATCTCAAATCAGGAAGAAACGTGTTAAACTAAAACACCACTTAAAATGTATGGGAGTTGTTTTTCAGCTGTAATCACTGACTGCAGCTCTTGGCTTTGCAATGGCCAGTGCAGGAAGCTCTTCCTGAGAAACATGTTCAGGGGACACGAAGTGGAGAAGTCTTGTAGGATTTCAGTTACAGAAAACGCTTCCTAAAAGGCTCCTTTCTCATCAGCATTCCAGCCCATGCATGTCCCAGTTATAGCTAGTGCCACAGCTACCCTCCCACTCATGAATACCAAAAACCAGTTAGGCAGTAGGTCATGAGCTGTATCCCCTCAGGGTCCCCAGATGGGAATATGATTGTGTGCTATAGTGGAATAAGCTGCAAGCATTATGGAAGTGCATCAGACACAGTCCAAATGGCTGTGTGATATGCATAATCCATGTGGCCTCATAGTTCTAATACTGACAGGGCTGGGCCTTGAAAGCACAGCTCAGTGCTAACACCTTAGTCTGATGTACTTTATCTTATTGTCTTTCCTTTAGCTGAAACCAAATCTTGCCTAAGACCTACCAGTTAGTCTTGATTCAGTAGGCATGTGGAATGGAGGCTTGTCCCTCTCCACAAATCATTTTGTTGAATTCTTTAATTCAGCATCTTCCAAAATTTTAAAAGTTTAAGAAAATTAAAAATCAATCACTGTCTGCTTTAACTTCACCTGTTTTCAATTCACATTTTACAAATCTCACCTTGGCTAGAACTTTTGTTTGTATAACAATGGGTTAATTACAAGAACAGCATTCAAATGCAGCCTACCAAACCTGAACCAAACCTGAAGAAGAAAGGCAATTTCTTAATTGTGTAAGAAAATTTTGACCTTTGCAGATATTGGCTCTTTCGTAAAAGTGTCACTCAGGTATCCAAAATTGCCAGGATAATCCATTTTCTGAAAACCATATCCAAAAACAATTCCATGTAATCCCTCTAACATTATATGAGCATGAAGGTTTACTCCATATACAGACTGAGCAAGTGGAATCCCTTGACACTTGTGAAGAACGGAGATGGTTTTTTACACTGATTCTCAATACGGTCATCTTGTTTCCTACCTGAGATGTGCTGTCAGAACTTCCTTGGCATTTGTATCCTCAGAACTTTTATTGGTGCACAAAGGAGAAGACTACAAAACAATAAAGGGCAAAAGTCCCAGTTCCCTTAGTGTAGATTCACTACCAGCAGGATACACACAAAGTTGTAACTACAACTTTTTATTGTAGGGGTTTTTTTCGTATTTTCCCCAAATTTACTTCCTATCCAATAGGAAAACTAGATGTTGACCTGATGTATTCAGTTCTCAGTTAACTGGTGACAAGCTGACCCTTCCTCAGCTATGGGAAAACATAGCCTTTCGTTTGGTTCCAACAACATGATTTATTACATTATCTCTGTGGCCAGTTTCCTGGAAATTGAATAGATTTTTACAGATTTGCATCTCTTCAGTTTTTGTTTGGTTTTCTACACAAATATATTCAACCAGTAGTTTGGTTAACTTATCTAAATATTTTCTTTCCTCCCTTCAAAATTAGCATATTATTTGTATGATTTTAACTGAGGCTTTTGTTCTTGATTGTCCTTTTAAAAAATTTAAAATTGGTTTTCCCACTCGATTTGCATTATGTTAAACTAAGTAGAGTTGATTATTATGCCTACATGGCTTAAAAGTTAAGTTGTTCTTAAGAATGTCTACTGAGATGACTTAGCCAAATTTCTAATGCCTATCTCACAAGAAGTTGTAACAGATCCAAACAGAGATTCAAAAGTTTACCAGTCAAGAGATGAAATTTCAGAAGATGTGACATGTTGTCATTTTTTAACTTACATGGAATTTCCTATATATATATATATATGTCCCATTTTTATTCAATAAGTATGTGAACAGCTCAAATTTTAAACTTACTTTGCACTATCTTACTAAGGTCTGAACTTCCATAATTTTACTTACATCTAGAATCCATTTTGATTGATTAGAGTCTATGGCTTAGTGATTTCATGTATCAAGGTCTCCGCCCAAAAGCCACTACAGTAGTAGCCCACCAGATGCTTATTCTAGAATCCTCCTAGATAAACTAATTATCTCTTGAAAATATTTTGACTCTTTTTAAGCAAGCAAAAAAGCCCAAACAACCCAGCAGTCTTAGAATTTTTATTTCATACACTGAAGGCAGGTTTTTCAATGGTACAAAGCGCTTTAAACTATTTGGGTTTTTCAAGTGCTGTACTAGGTTTTTTTGTTCCATGTATATGGTAACATATGATGACAGTATGTTATTTCTGAACTGTCCTTGGCAGTAATCCTCTGCTCAACAAATCCCGTTGTAAGGGTCATAGCTGACTTAGAAAACCCTTCAGGAGTCCGTGCGCAGCAGGTCGCTGGTACAAGGCAGGGTTTATTCACAGTGGCTACTGACAGGGACTCGGTAGCATCTAAAAAAACCCCCCATTACTAAAACCACTCATTATTATGCTTTTAACTTCACCAGCCTTTGAAAAATGAGTACGCAGGAACAGAAATGTCTGCGGTCATTTTGTCCCTCAAAGTCTTGACTTTTTAGGGGGCATTTGTCTTCCTAAAAGCTGAGTGGTTGCACAGGAACACGAAACAACTGACGAAGCACCTCTGTTCCTGCGATGGCAACCACTGCAAAGGGCTGTGGCACCGGCGAGAGCACACACTGCCCTCCCTACCCGCGTCCCCGCAACCCGCGGGGAAGCGCCAGGCGCTCGGGCTCAGCCCCGACCCCCGGCCCTCAGCCCCNTCGGCGGCGGCGGCGGCGCTGACAGGCACCGGCACCGGCACCGGCACCATGGTGAGCTCCGCCCGCCCTGCCCGGGACACCGGGGATGGCCGGCGGCGTCCGCTTCGCCCGGGCCTGGGCCCATGGTGGGAGGGAAGAAGCTGAATCCACTTAGGGAGCAGGAAGCCGGGCCCCAGCCCTTTGTTTCGGTGGGAGATGGGGGGG
>VXBA01005490.1:853627-896272 GCA_013399895.1 Serilophus lunatus | reverse complement strand
AGCTGCTCGTCATCCGCAACTACGGCCCCGCCGTCTGGGAGGACATCAAGTAAGTGTGTGTGTGTGTGTGTGTGTGTGTGTGTCTGTCTGTCTGTCTGTCTATCTGTCTGTGTGTCAGGGCTGGGGGCCGGCAGCGGCCCCGGGACAGGTCCGGAACGGTTCCTACCGCGCCCCGTCCCGCTCGGACCCTCCCGTAACGCCGCAGGAGCCGCCTTGTTCCAGCGCTGCCGCTCTCCAGGAGCCGCAGGATGCGGGGCTGGCGCTGACGGTCCCCGCCGTTCCCGCGGAGGTGCCGCGCTGTGTGGCTGAAATCATGTGCAGGCACAACGCCCTGAAACCGCGGATGCTCATCCTCGCGTCGGGCCACCGGGTCAGCTGTGCGACTGTTGCATCTCCTCGCATCCCTGAAGGAACTGAAACGCAGGGTTTCGCTGGTAAACAATGTCTCACGGTGGGAGGTGTTGGTAATGTCCTCAGCTTGAAGCGTAAAAAAGGCACTGATTATATAGAGAAATATGTGTAAGACTGTAAGTATAAGGATGATTTTGGGCTTTCATCTCTTGAACCTTGATTTCTTATGCCTAACCCTTGCTTTTCTGGCAGTATAACATTTTTCTAAGGAGCTGGCAGACTGCCTTCACTTTAAACCTTTGATGAACTGTGTGATTGCACAAAAACTTTGAAATAAGTAATGCAAACAAAATTCTATTTACTATAAATATGTTAGTATGGAGAACTGGGCAAAACTACAAGAAATATTTTTAAAACTACATAAAAGCTGATAGAGTGGTAAGCTTACTTCATAAGGCTTTAGGTAACTATGTAGTCAGAAGAAAGGGTTTAATATGGTCTCTTGATCTGTTTAAGGGTAAAGTTGATTATTCAGCTTGGACAAAGTTGTCTCCTTTCAACTGCATGCCTTCCTCTATATCCCTCTGTCCCATTTATTTTGGGCCAACTTTAATATCTTGGTGTAGATTATAATATGTTGCTGTTGTCCTAATACAATTTTTGGAGTTAAAGAACATGATTTGTTACCATGACACATTGTTCTAGTGGTCCCTGACAGTCTATAAATTACTGTTTGCAAATGCAGTTCTATGGGTGACATAGATGAGTGTTCAGTGAATGCCACAGAGAGTTGTTCTGTAAGTGAGCTATTTATTTTTCTTGGATACCTTATCTAAACACACTGATCTATTTTGAATTCTTACGGTTCAATTTTTTTTAATGACTTATGTAAGTTATGAGACAATAAAATAAAAAAGTGGCACATGCATCATTTTCCATGAAAATTGTAATAAAAGAGGTATAAAGCATAATAAAAAATGTTCACTTTTTGCATGCTATCCCTTACCAAGATGCCTTTAAGTATCATGGTCCACTTTTGTCCAGATTGCCCACTGACAGGAATATGTATTTAACATCAATCCCTCAGAGAAGGTACAAAGTTTCATCTTGTAGCATTGCAGACTGTCAGAACCCAGCCATAATTCCTGATGCACCCCATCTCTTAAGATATTACAGACACCTAGTAGGATACTGAAGATAACTACAGGCCCTGAGGAGTATTACTCATTTAGTGTTTTGGAGAAATGTAGTAGAAAGATGCAAAATACTTTTCTAAGGTTAGCTGCAAGAATTCAGGAAGCTGGTATGCCCTGTTTCTGTTCTTCAGCTGAGAAGCACTTCTGTCTTGTAGCAGCCCAGCAGGTAGGCTCTGTTTTTAGCTCACAGAAAGCACGTCTTTCTGAAAGGAGGCTGTAGCACAGCACCACCCAAACAGAAGAATGGAACGTGATCTGCAAGAAGGAGCTGACTTATATCCAACAGCTGCTGTAACTAGTTATGCAAAAGGTGTTCACAGCAGAATTCACAAAATTTCAGATTTTTTTCTTAAAAAGTAGTGTATCCTAATGTATAGAATCCAGTAAAGTAACCCCTGTATATCTTGCTGCAACAGATTATAGTGGTGCTGATTTAGGGAATGGTACAGCATCAGCTGATAGCCACTAAATGTTTAGGTACTTCCAGTTCCTTGTAGATGAGCTTATAGAGATGTGGAAGATTTTGGATGTTTAATCTTGTATAAGTAAATGTAAATTTTGTTCAAAGGCTTTGTTAAAACCGTTAATCACTTAGGAAACAACAGGAAGATACATACTGGTGTTGTGGCACGCTGGATTCAGTCAATCAGTTGAATCGCTGATGACTGGAGAAGTAATTGTTGAAGTCAACAATCTTTGGCTGTCAAAAAAACCATGAGAGGAATTTTGCACTGTTAGTGTGGTTTGAATTTGCAATAAAACTTGAGCATTTGTGCGAAGCAGAAAGGCCTCTGGGTAGTTCAGTACAAAATTTCTTATCTAAGGTCTTCTAGGGTTTGTTTTTTTTGATTTTCAGCTGATCATATACTGCTATTTTGTTCTCTCTGAAGTCACTGCAGAAGATGTGAATCAGCACTGCAGAGTGGTGGGTTGTGAATGCTGTGTGATTCTCAAATGCCAGTGGATGAATTTGTACTTAATATTGATTGTAGGGAAAAGAAAACATAGAACTGAATAAACTGAAATAATGAAAACAGGTCATTCTCAAAAAAAAGTACATTCAAAAAAGTCAGATACTGAATTGAAAGGGTATGCTTCATCTGAAGCATAAGAAGTCTTCTGTAGCTTCTTTAGTCAAAAGTGACATTGAATGAAGTTCCTACATATAAAATTTGGGAGTTGAAATAGTTGAATTTGATTCTCTTAACAGTGGTCTTTTCATAGCCATTACTTTGTGTTAACTGAGTCAGAATGAGGATTTTGAGTTTCTATCTCTGCTATTTGGTTCGTTTTTCAACATTCTTGTGAAGCCACAGTCAGTCATAAAAAGATGTGTACTGATTCTGTTTTTCAATGTCCCGGAGTGGAATTCTTGGGAAAGTTAGACTCCCAAGCATAAACAAAGCATACTAAACAACAGACTTTTTTTTTACACATAATCCAGCCTTTACAATGAAGCACTAAGCTCAGGGGGAAATTGCAGTATATACTTTGATATATGGCTTGGTTTTGCTAAAGAACTGGAATTAAAATGTTTGAAACACACAGTGATTCAAAGCCCTCTATTTCTGAACCTACATTCTGGCTCCCAAGTAAGCTGAGTTCAAAATAACACAAAGAAGGCTGGCATATAAGCAATGGAAGTTCATCTTGATTTGTGGAGCCTTTTCTGAATTTCTCAACAGCAATGTTTTAAAAATTTATTTCTCCTTCATTTTTGCCTGGCTACCACTCATAGACTTGAGAATTTGAACTCATGAAAAGTTTTTTTTGTAATGAAGCCTAGAAGTATTAGAGGGATTTAGCAAAGCTGGATGAGCAAGAGGAAAGTCCTTCTGTAGTTGCTGAATTCTGCAGTAGCAGATTTTTCTTAATGAAAAGTGAAGATGATTCAGCACAGTAATTTCTTTTGGTTACGGCCAGTTGTAAGCTGTGTGTGTGCTGCTCGTTGTCGTTCTCTCCTTCAGTCCTTGGAAGAGGAGGCTTAGGACCTGGAATACATGGAAACAGTCTTCTTTATCAGCATTCCACTAGCTCTGCAAAGAATTATTAGTAAATAAACTGTTACTTAGAGCGTTTAACAAAATTTTTACTGAGAAGACACTTTTTATTTGTTCCTTCCTCACTTAAAACCTCTTTCAACTCCCTCGTTTTGTCATTGTTACATTGGCTTTTTCAGATTGTGTGGCCACTATTGCAATGGCTTAAAAGGGTGGTTCTCAAGATTCCTTTGGCATTAGATATCTTAAAGTCCTCTGCAGCCAACATAAACTGGAAGTTATCAGGCCTGACCATTCCCACATATGTGCAATTCTGTGCTCATGTCCGTTTAAGGCCATATTTGTACGGCTGGGTGACAGGGTAGTGTGTGAATGTGATCATGATTCGTGCGTGTGGAATTGCTGCCTGTGTACCTGTCCAAAACGATACACAGAGATTAGTCATATTTTAAAAATAAATAAAAATTTCCAAGGCTGAAGAAGTTGTTTTCCCTAGTATGTTCTTGTGGTGAGTGTATTTTTGTGGTATGTGGTAATACATTTTTAAAAGGGGCCTTTACCAAGATAAAATCTGAGCTCTTCTGCAACAGTTATCACATATGGCTGAGCTGAACAGCCAATATCTGTGAAATTCTGAGCACTCCATTCAGCAGCTCTAAAGGTTTAATTGTCTAACAAGCATTAACAGGGATGTCTTCTTGCATTGGCTCCAGATCAATATGTGGGAGCCAGAGCAATGTTGTCGGCAGGGAATATGTACATAGTCATTTATCCTGTGTTTCCCAACAGTATCCCTCTGTGTCTGATTAAATGAATACAGGATTTTCCCATGGGCTCCTAAGTCTGAATTGAGGCCAGGTTAGATGCTCAAACTATGACACTTTCAAATGTATTGCCAAGAAAATGAATGACAACTCAAATGTCTTATTA
This sequence comes from Serilophus lunatus, assembly GCA_013399895.1. Classification (NCBI taxonomy): domain Eukaryota; kingdom Metazoa; phylum Chordata; class Aves; order Passeriformes; family Eurylaimidae; genus Serilophus; species Serilophus lunatus. Next base: position 891,795 of record VXBA01005490.1, on the reverse strand, counting down.
AGAAATACATTAAAATCCTTCATCACAAGCCTCTAGTGTAAATTAGTATTCCCACACAGGTATGCAAAATGTCTGGATTTGGGAAATGAAATGGAACAACCTGTCAGCTGCAGTCTTCATCTTCTTTCTGTTTTTGTGGTAAAAGTTCCCACAAAAATACTTGTACGCCGACGAGCATGGAAAAACTGGAATAGGAGTTGAAAACTCTGTTTGCAAAAAGTAACTCCTCAGACATGAAAACACTTTTTATTTAATTCTAGAAAAGTGTTTAAACTTGCACAGTAGAGAAATAGGCATTTTGTGCCCCAAGAGTCGTGTATCCTTTGCTGGCTATACCTTAGCATGGGATACATAAACCAAGTAATAGTCTTATTTTCCTGGTGCTGGATGCTTAAGGTATAATTAAGGCATTATCCTGTCTTTGCCCTGTCTTATCCTCCTTTTGAAGGTTAGACTGGCTTGTGATGTCCACACATGCCAAGACTCCAGGTCAGGAGAAACTGCTGGGTGGCACAAACTTTATACAGTCCCAACGGTCTTGAAGTGCACACAAAGGAAGAGCAAATGTCAATTGATGGTCCTCTGAGGAAGGAAATTTTTGTTCTTGCCCAGGGTTCACAGATTATTGCTTACCAAGGCTCCAGGTCTCTGATTTGTTTTTCTCTGGAAGTCTCCTGTTAAGGTTAAAATGGTGAAGCACTGAGGGTTGAGAAATTTCCCTGGTGAAATGTGGAAAAAGAAAGTGAATATCTTCTCTGCTCAGTTTAATATTGGGTTCAACTGAAGTGGTTGAAGACTCTGTCCAATTTGGAGGAGTGAAATAAACTGTCATCATTTGCCTTTAGAAAACTAAACAGACAAGGAGACTTCTTCATCCTATTGGTAAAGGTTAAATTAGGTCAGACTTAAGTGACTTGGTGTGGATTGTGCAATAAAATGCAGGTGATTTAAGAATACATGTATATTGGGTAAATTTTCAAAGGATTTCCTACATGTTAGGTATATCAGTGTTGTTGCAGGTTTGCTGCTTAAGTCAGGAGAGGTAAATGCTTTTATTCGTTTATGCATTTAAAAAATGTACTTCACTGACTTTCACTAGCATTTGAATACTTAGGAACTCATTGACAGGATATTCTGATGATTATGTATGTAGTTATATTCCAAAATAGTAAATAATATAAAATAAATATGAAATGCCTTTAGGGATATATTTTATGACTTTTTTACAGAGGACAGACTTGGATTTTTTTAAAAAAACATGTATTGTTTCCTTGAATTTCTTACCTTGCAAAAAACTGTCTATTTTTTTACGCTCCTTAAACAAAGCAAATAAACAGAAACATTTTTAAATTGCAGAATAAAGGCACTAGCTTGACTTACTGTGTTTGCATACTGAGTTCAGAATGTCACCTTGTCAATGGTGTTTCCTTTTACTACTATATCAAAACACAATTTACATTTGTAGACAAATCCTGTAAAAGTCAAGATTTTTGCCTACTGATGTTGCTTAGCACAATATTTAGACATAGTAGTTCATGTGATAGTGTAGTTTGCTTTTTCAGAAACATAGGAAAATATGTACAAAATCTCTAATGAAAGACTGTTGCTGTAATAGTAAGTTCTTAAGAGGTGTTGGAATTTAGGCAACTTGTAGGTCTGATGCTGGTGGCCTGTAAAATCTATGAAGGCTGTGTTTTGAGTATCAAAAGTGCTGATTCCCTTGAAAAGACAAGACCACCTGTCTCCTACTGTGCCCCCAGAATTAATGAACCCTGTTTGATCCAAACGGAAATGTTATAACTGTGTGTACAAGACTGTTCAAGAGTTAATTAATGCTTGTATGTGTAAATAGTGTAGGGTTCAATTCCACAGGAAGATTTGTTAGAAGGGAGTAATTCTGTCTTCAGAGTTGGGTTTGAAAACTGCTGTAAATCCAAGCTTGAGGTTATATATTGCTGTATGGGAAAAAATAAAATATACAATAGTTGTGCATTAATGGAGTAGGATCTAACCTCAGGACTGCCTAGAACTGGTATCCTGGAAGACAAGGAGCAGGTTCTGTGGGCTTAGGAGTGTGACTTGCAGGTTGTGTTGTCATGCAGGCTCAGGGAGATGCAGGGAAACGTGGTTTGGAGCAAACTTGACTAATGTTGTTGAGTAGACCTGAGTCCATCTTTCCTGCTTTCATTAAGCAACAGCAAAAAGCTCATCATGTGTTTATGGCTCTTTATGAGACATGTTTTATTTCTTTGTAATTGTTCACTTGGAAAGTGTTTTCTAAGTTTGCAGCTGATCATAGTTCTATATATAGGGCATCTCTTTAAAGAGCATGTAAGCCAGTCTCATAGGCTAAATTAATCTGTCTGCAGTGTTAACAGCATCACTTATGCTAGAAGAGGGATAATCATCAGCTTAGAATATAAAATTTTTGGAGAAACTGTATTTTTATAGTTATGTAGCTATATAAGCAGATAAACACTGATGTGCATGTGTATGTGTCTGTATCAGTGTGCATGCATATTATGTCTACATAATTGCAGTGTGCTGGGCGATAAACATGCAAACTAAGCAAGAGATAAGAGTCAAATGTTTGTACAAAATGTGAGGTGGGGCACTTAGTAATCATGTGTAGTTCAAGTGAGTGAAAAGCATTCCAGTTATTTTTGGTATTTCTCATCAAGGGCTGATTTGCAAGAGAACCTTGGTGCCAAACTCCTTTTAAATATCTAAGTGTAGCTTCAGGTATGTCTAGGACTTCAGTTTTGTTGTGTCCTATTAATACCGTTGGGATTTCTTCCATCAAAGTGCTGGCTTTCCTATTCCTTTCTTATGTACTTCTCCTCCCAGGAGCTGTAGAAAAAGTCCAGGTGGGGAGCAAGTTGGTTATGGATTCTACCACGTAGACACGTATACCTGTATATCGCAGTGGTGTCTGTCGGTCTCATGTGAATCATCTCTTCTGCTTTGCTGAACTGCTCTGGGCTTACTCAGTATTTCCCTTTCCCGGCCCACAACTAAATTATTGTGAAGGATGCTTGCTTTACAGTTTAACCAAATTACTGATTCTTTCATGCTTCATAGTGTTGCAGACATACTGTGCTAATGATTTTAATTGTCTTCTCACAACAAAAACTGATGAAAAAAATAGACTACTCACTAGAGTTTTAGATTTTAAGTCTGTTCTTATCTTGGATCACGTAGGGCTCGGCTGTGATTAGTTGCAGTAGTCTCTAAAAAAACAAGAAAATTGAGTGTTTCTTGCCTCCTTAGCACCGTGGGGGTTTACCCAGTGCTGAAGAGAGCGTATTCTGTGTAATGAAACTCATGGCAATTTTGAAAAAAATACATATCACTTATAAATAGATGTCAAAAAGAGACTTCGGGAAGCCATTGGTGGTGAAAGGGCTTTCTAACATTAATGAGGTTTCATCCAGAAGGTGTCATTAAGTAGGAACATTTATTGTTGCTCATGTTTCTAAGTCCGTATTTTATACGATTTCAGAGTTCTAAGCGGTATTTTAAAGTTTGTGTTTTTTAAGCTGATGCTGAATAGATGATTCTTCATGGCTCTTTAGCTTAATATTTACAAGATTTGTAGGGTCAGGACACTACCCTTCCTGCTCCTTCAGTTCCTCACAGCGGAAGGACCTGCTTGGAGGTCAGGAGTTTAAACTGGGTAGATGCCAAATTCTTTAATTCGTCTGGGAAAAAGTTGGCTAAAAAGAAATAATGGCATGTTATGAATCATTGTGTGAATGTTCTTGCAGTATCTCTCAGGTACTTACAGTTTTTGCAGAATCAAGTGCTTTTAGACCTGTTGGGATAACAGGTGGTATAAACATACTGCTCACTCTTACAAATGAAATACTTGAAGGAGTATTTTGTAAATACCATTCCATTTAGTCCGCTTACGTAAAAGGAAGGAAAATAATACTGGCTTTATATTTTTAATAATGTTTTTAGTATTTGTAGTAGTAGCAAAGAACTTGTCCTTTTGTTAACTATCTTCTAGGATTATTTTTGCTTTGAAATCCTACATTAAACACTTGTATCCAGCCTGTAAAACTGGGAAATAGCTGAGAACTCTGAATTCTATAAATAACACCTATTTACTTTACCCAGAACTTCATTTTCCTGGACAGATTCCCATTTTTATTTAATCTTGTAACTTAATATAATTTATGTTTTTTCCCAGCTGGGTGTTTTAAAATATCTCTGGACATGTACAAGTCTATTTTCTTTTTTTCTTTTTGGGAAGAGTGGTTCAGTATTTTTAATAATTTTTAGTAAACAAACTTTGTGAGATACATGAAAAAAAGATAAGAAGCATTTCGAAAATACCAGCCATCTGTGAAGTAATAAAATGATCAGTAAGTTTGCCATTTTAATGTAGATGAGATGCTAAAATGATGATTCTGGTTTCACAGATACCATCTTTAGTTCTGACACATGTAGTCCTGTTTAATAGTGCCACTCTAAGAATGGAGTTAAACTGGACTTGTTCCTATCAGTGAGATCAGAATCATGCTGTGTTTCTAAGTGCAATAGTGTTATTTTATCATTGCTTTGACTGATCTCTTCAATTTGCCAAGTACTTTTTCCATCCTTGCTACACCAAGAATTGTGAAGCAAAATGGTGGCAGAAATCCCAACAGAAACAATACCTGTCGTGGGAGAGGTCCTAGAGGTGGTCTTGGACATAGGTTCTGTTTTGGTGTGTTCAGGGTGACACTCCCAGTGCACACATTTTGGACTGTGGTTTTGATAGGAAGAGATCCGGTTGTGCTTTTGAGACAATGGGTGATCTGTTAAAATGACAGCAACAGCTTCTAAATAATAATAATGTTGTTGTGTCATGGAGAAGCCTGTGCATCTTCAGGTTGCAAAGTAATTGTTTCATGTAGTCTTGTACTATATTATTTTCTTCTATATTTACGGCATGCAAATGGGAAGGGTTCTTTTTTATTAAGATTTTTTTTTCAAAATTACAGCTTTTTGACTGACTACAGAGGCAGGATAGCAAGTGCTCCCTCACAGGAATAAAAGAATTTTGACAGCAGCAATCTTCTTCTTGATTCTGATTTATTCAAATTCCCTTTAAATACTACAGTCTGACTGCAAAACTACATTAAATTTGACCTTGTGTGGAATGGGCTGTATAAGTAAGACCAGCCTACCATGACATCTTGTCCTGCTGTGTTATCTATAAAATCTCCAAAGATGGGAAAAGAAATCCTTCCTGCATCAAAATAGAGAAAATATTTCCTCTATGATAAATAAAAGTGTGTGCCATCCGTGGTTTAAAAACCTGAAGTGCAGGATCGGTTCTGATTTTAAGAATAGTTTTTGTTAGAATGCTTGTCCACACAGCATTTCTTCCATTTGTGAATTATTAACATCACCTTGGAACTTTCATAATGTGTTTACAAATCCTACACTAGTTGCACAACGAGAAAGATTTTCAAAGGGACCATTGTACACACATAGTATTACATGTAACTCTGATCTGTGCTGGTAGGTCAACAGCAGTTTGTGAGGTGTTAGCATGACTGATGGAGGAAAGGCTGCTTTAAGACTTGATCCTGTTTTGATCTACTCAACAGGAATTTTTCCATTGATTTCAAGGTCAAATTTGTATGTGAAAAATGGCCTCTGTATAGTTGTGTTATTTTCCATGGTGCAGTGATTAAGGTTCTTTTCTTTCCCAAGTAAAACGCCTCACATTAACCTGGATAATACAAACATTCTGGTGAAGGAAAACAAAGGCATTTTAGAAAAGTCTGGGCTGGAATCTTTGTTTCCCACAATTCAAGTAGCTCTCTGTAATCATTCAAAATTAGTCCAGAGTAAATAAAAAGGGCTGCCAGACCGTAGCGGTTAGGACAGGCATGTCAAAGGATGTAAGTTTTATACCATGAAATACCACATCTCGTGTGACAGGAGTCAGTTTGGGCAAAAGCATTAAAATCCTGATGTTTTTAAAGTTTTGAACAAAAACTTGCAGGGGAGAAAAACCCATGTTGCTTTTGTCTCCAGAAATGAAAGCAAGATATTAATTGTAAATTCTGTTCTATTTGACTTGGAAGTTATTTTTAAATAAGAGCCATATAAAAGTTAAAAGTTTGCTACTGTAATGCTGCTACTTCACTAAAGAATTAACCAGGGCTTGGGAATTTGCCAGAGCTTGTTGCTTTTGGCTCATTTCCAGTCAAGTCCTTAAGAAAGCCAACAAGTTGTTATTGCTGTTAATGTCTCTGTGATCAAACACTGCAGTCTGCAGAAAACATTAGAACTATGTTAATTCCTCCCATAATTTTATCTGGTAAAAAATGGTGATTTAAGATTTCAGTAAAATATTTCAAGAGCAATGATAGGGGGTTTTTTTGTGAAACTATGGATTATGACTTTTCTGTGAAGTGTGGTCAACCAAATGTAAGTTCTTTGCATCTAAGGATGCCTTGTTATACTGTAGTTATAATCTCAGCTCATGATCATGTCAGCTAGGAGAGGGAAGCTATTCAGATGAGAACAGTTTTAGTCTTCTCGTCTTTTAAAGTCCATATACTCGGGTTTGTAGCATACCTTGTTCTGCACAGGCAGGCTTGTTTTCATAGTTGGTACTCATTGGTTATGGAGTTGGAAATTACTGTTAATGGACAACCAACAACAGCAGCTCCACAAAGGTGACAAAACTTTCAGTATTGGTGATAGCAATTTTCACAACACTGTCATGTATTTCTTCATATCACCCTTGTGTAGAACCAGTTCCCTAGTGTAAATGCAGGCAGCTTTGATAAACCGGGTGGGGGGTCAGGTAATTAGGATTAAAAACTGCAGCCTTGCGGAAACCGTTCAGGTATTGCCCATTCCTGTTTCCTGGGCAGCTGGTGGCCACGTCATGGTCAGCCTCTCTGGTGCTGCTAGCTGTGGTGTTCTCTGGAACAAGTTTGTTGCTGTTTTTTTAGACTTGCCTCTGTGAAAAACAGGAGTGTTTCCACATTGCAGCAGCCATTTTGCATAAGCTTTCAGCAGCATTTTGCAATTACATACAGTCTTAAGACTAATATTTCAGATGGAAAGACTTTTGGAAGTTCTCACTGCTGTCATATTACTGAAGAAGGGCTCCAGAAACTGCGCACCCAGCTCAGTAGAGGCATGGGACTTCACTGATTTCCCTTCAGCTGACTTCACTGAACCTCCTGTCCTGCCCTCAGTCACTGTGTCTGGCCTCACGTTGTTTGGTGTGCACAGCAACTTCTGTGACCAGGTGATGAAGCAGACAGGGAAATTCATCTAGCAGAAAAATAATACAGAAAGACAAATATGTAACTCAATTGTACTTGAGCTCAGCATCCAGCTAAATTGTTGGGAGGTACCAGCACAAGAGATCTGAGAGTTATGGAAAAGAAATGGACCTAGAAAGGAAGAAAAAAGTTCCGGAATTTAATGATTTTCAAGCATAGGCTTTAAAAAGGCAGTTTACCTTTTGACACAAGTTTAGATTAGACACTGTCATGTTATTTGCCATATTTGAAAGACAAAGAGATTTTTGCCCATGTCATTTTGACGGAGGAGTGTAATCCCCTGCAGGCATAAATACTTACCTTGACAAATTTTCTGGAAAGTTTTATTTACCTTTATCAAAGACATTATTGTAAGGGAAATGCATTATGAGGCTACAGAGAAGATGGCTGCCAAGTGATCCAAAGGCTCTAGAGTAAACTGGAGAAAAACAAAATTGTTAAAATAATTAAATGGAATAGGCATTGAAATAATAAGTGGTGATTTTAAGAAATGGTGGCGGCTCAGAGAAATTGCAGACATTGAGGAAAAACTTTGAAAAAATAAACTAAAGACAAAGAAAATAAGAAAAAGAAGCATGGCTTGGCACAGAGAAGCAAACAGGAAGTGTTCCAGTCAATATAATTGGAAAGAAATTTAAGAGGTCTTGAAACAAGAGATACCAACATCATCAAATTGGGTCAATCTTTCATAGAGAGAATTCTCACACAAAACCCATGTCTACTGAGTGGATTGTTCAAGTATGCAGTATTTTTGAGGATGTTCATTGCTTTTCCAGATGTTTGTGTTATCCTTTGTGGTTTGGCTGAGATCAGAGATACTGAAAGAAAGCACAGCATGTATCAGGGATGTGGGAAAGTTTGTTCACGCTTTGCAAACTTCTCTCCAAACTGTCCCTGACTTGCAGTTGCATACCATGTTACGAGAATCAAAGAATCAAAATGGTTTGCTTTCTTTATATTCATTTCAGTTCACTTTTATGAAATGTAAACTCTACCTTCTTGTCCCTGACTGAACTTGTGTTGCAAGACATCATTGCCCACTAGCAACTCCAGCTGTCCTCGCACTTAGGAAAAGAAGGAATGTGTGGCATGGGACTTGTTTTTGGGAATCTGTGAGACTTGACATCCTGCACGCTGATCTGAAGTTTTCAGAGAATGGCAGTGGAAGAGGACCAGAAGTACTATTTTGGAATATGAAAATATTTTGAGTATGAAAATAAAGACCCCCCACTGAGTTCATGATTTTTTTTTTGTAATTGGATAGATAATGATACTTCTTTTATGTAGAATTGTGTAGGATATTTAGCCTCACCCCCCCACTAGCCTTATCATATTTCTTTAGGAAAATTGCTTAGCTTGTTTTATTTCAACTGACAGTTACAGTACTTCATTAATTAATAAAAAAATCAAATATATTTTTGAAATATATAAACAATGGGCCAGTGGGAAGAATGTAATGAGCAAGATTAAGGGAAGATGAAGAGGAAAAAGAAAGTGTTGGGTCGCAGACATCCATTGATAAATGAATTATCAAAGGCTGATGATTACTAAGTGGAGGGCTAAATGACGAGTTCATTCATTTAGGTCAGTAGAACTGTGCCATATGAGATCGGAATCAAGCCTTCTGAGCAGGGCCATTTCCTATCTAGCAGTTTTAAGATGAATGATAGTACTTAATTCTCAGGCTTCTCTCTGAGTATCATGGAAAATATTTATGTTTGTACGGATGGATAATCCACTACATCTGTAAATGAATTTGTTAGCTGGGCATTATTTTCTATTAATTTTTAAATTGCACCCACTTTAGCAAATTAAAATCTTAGTTTTGGTCAAAGTCTTTGGTTTTAATTAATGATTGATCATGTTATGATGATGGAGAGAAAGAGTTTGATATAAAACGGGATGCAGGGTTTTTTTGTATGTTTATGATTTCTCTGATGAACAAGAGAAATTCAGAACAGTTATAAATATTGGCCCTTAAACTGGAGGTTTGAGCCATATCTCAGGAAGCATTTCTGTCCTACTCTGTTAAAAGCCCTTCATTACGACAGTAGTAGTAAATAATTGTTTACTCATGGTTCTGTTTCATTTGTACATTAGAAAAATATTTATTCTAGTACCAAGTTGATGAATATCTCCATTTGCATCCCATGTGTTAATTTTTTGTAAAACCTACCTCATAATCTGCCTTTTTTATAGTTTTTCTAATTCTAAAGCTTTTCTCACAGAACAACTTCCTGTACTGATTTTTTTTTTTTTGTGATATAAGAAGATGTGTTTCAGTAACTCACTTGCAGGCTTTTGTATATCTTTGCCTTTCTTTTGACTTTTTGAAGTGTTCTGTATCAAAGAGATGCATTTAGATGAAAGGGTATAATTTCTTTTTAATGAGGTGGCTGTGATTCTCCACCTGCAAATATACTAGCAATGCCATCCATGATCATATTAGTATTGCTAATTCATTCTCAGTACATAAATTAGAGCATGAGTACCTACAAATGTCTCCTCTTTTGTCACTATTTCTGCAAAGCACAGTGTCTCTATAGAGAGTCATTGTAGGCAAAAACACAGAAGGTGAACACTCATTTTAAAAAAAGATACTGAAAAAGGCTTCTGAGTCCATTTGCCAAATGAGGACTTCAACAAACAGGGCATGACTTCATCAGAGACCACACCATGACCTCCTGCAATTGCACGTCTCTCTGCTGAGGGAGAACATGCGAGGGAAAAAAGAGCAAATGCAGAATACGACTTGAAACTGGGCTGTCAGGGCCGTGCCCAAGAAAATGCTCTGTGTATGGCACGACCAGCCACATGGGGTTGGCTGTCTCTTCACCAGGGTTCTGGTGTCTGCCTGCCCATGAAGGTGCTCCTTGTTCTCTTCCCAGGAGCTGGGACTCAGCCACTTCTGCAGCATCAGTGGCCTGGCTCCTGTGCTGAGCAGGTGGGGTAAAACAGGGAGAAAGGCACTTGTGGGGCCTCCCTAGTAACCTACTTGTGTCAAAGGCAAGGCTTAGAAGGCACAACAGTTCATTTCCTAGAGGGAACTTGTTTTCCTCTCACAAGCTGCTGACTTCAAGTTGAGGAGAATAATAAATGATCCTGAAAAATTAAGGAGGTCTTTTCTTTTGATTTTTTTACTTAGTAGCAGTATTAAGTGTGCACGTGGCAAATGCTCGAGTCTCATCTTAAACCTAGGGTTGGGACTTGCCTCCTTTAGTGAAGAAGTGTACATTTTTATTGTGCTTTAGCTTTGCTCATGAGAATTGATGTGCAGTGCAAAAGCAAGGCCTTGCAAAACCTTAGAATTTTTTTTCTAATCTAATGGGCATGTGCAGAATTCTGAAAAAAGATAATTGGTTCAGTACATCTGTGTTTTAAATTCCTCTCCGAAAATATGTGCAAATGGTTTTTGAAAACATCCCATGTCTATTGTAAATAAAGTGTAATTAAAATTGGATGGAATGAAAAGGCCTAAAAAGTACTTAAAGAGCCCATCCTGGCTTGTATTATTGGTATTCCCCCATTTTAAAATGCAAATTTTGTCTTTATTTGTTCAACAACTTGTTTTTGAGACTTTATACTGAAACAAATATGTTTATTTTCTCATAGCTAGTTATTATTTTCAGAACACTTGTGGTTTGAAATATTTGTGTTGTACGCTTATGACAGACACGGAACAAATTTATTTCTAATATGCTATCTTAAGTAACCCTACAAACCTATTTTATTTTAAAAAACTTTTATCAATGTGGTGCTTCTCCCTCAAGCAAAACCATTTTATTCTGTTTTCTTCAGGAAAGAGGCACAGCTGGATGAAGAAGGACAGTTTCTGGTCAGAATAATTTATGATGATTCCAAAACCTATGACCTAGTTGCAGCTGCAAGCAAGGTCCTTAGTAAGTAATACAGATATCTTCTTGGCCCCCTCTTCACAAAAAAGGTAATATCCCTCCTTGTCCCCAAATCTGTGTCCTAGAGAGAAAGAGGATTTAGCACAGAGAAAGTGAAAACGGAGTATTGGTCAAAGAAGGAATTTTTTTTAAATCTCAGAAAAAAAGGATTTTATTTCTTTAATTTCTCTAAGATATTTTTATTCTTGAAGTTATTTTTATTACTTCCAAAGTATTTAATCTTAAATTGAAGCAATATACCTCATGTGCAGAGCATGGGCAATATTACAAGCTGTCACGAAGTAATAATATCCTGCTGCAGCTACCTTGCCAATACACCCAGGTTTCAACCACTCCTGCAAGAACAGTGAATGAGTGAATGAATCCTTGATCTCTGTTGAACCAGCATGCTGAGTTACAGAAATGTTTGTGGTATGGACACATTTCATTTCACACCAGCCACTGATATGGGCTGCATTCATTTTCAATTATTGCAGCTCTGGTCTGGAACTTAAAAGGTAGACTTATGCCCATCAGCATTATTTTATCTGCAGACCCAAGTGCAGTATGAAGTTGTTCTGCATCACTAATTAGCCAAGAACCTGTAAGACTGTGATGACTGTGGTAATGTTGAATTGGAGCAGCTGATGTAGTTTCATGCTGTTGTAAATCAGAATTAAGTCTGCTGAGGTCAACACTACTAACAGCCAAGGTCTTCCATTTTCGAGTAGTGATTTATTATCTGTGTCAAAATCTAAAATGCTGTACACGCGTTAAATGCACAATGTGGTGAAGTAAAAATGGTAATTTGTAATTCCTAATGAAATTCCTTTATTGAAAACTTGTTATTTGCATATGAATCCTGAACCTTGCTTTTCTTCCACTGGAGACCTACTATGTCTGGGCACAGTTTAGGTACTCTCTTTATGGTTTAGGAATATGAGGGTAAAGTAATTAGCTAAATGTCTGAAATACAGTGTTTGGACTGAATCATATTTTCCTATTTTAACTAGATCTGAATGCTGGGGAAATTCTTCAAATGTTTGGGAAGATGTTTTTTGTGTTTTGTCAAGAATCTGGTTATGACACAATTCTACGTGTCTTGGGCTCAAATGTCAGGGAGTTTTTGCAGGTAAGAATTTCGTGCCAGAAACAGAAGAACAAGAGTTTTCATATGCAACAAATTGGGGGATGTGTGTTAAGTAAAAGACTGACCTTGTTTATACTAACAGAAAATGTGATTTTCAAATTTGCAAGGTATCTCTTCTAAGTTGTCTCTGACTAGTTATAGAAACTGGTTATTTCTAGCTCTATGTTATGTACAAAGCTAGGGGTCATACACAGCTCATTTCTAATTCATTATCTTTCATCTATGAATAGAGGGTGGGATAAAGCAGCCGTGTTCAAGTCAAATTTGTGCTTCCTAACTCCAGAACAGTGTGATACTGCCCTATAAACCAAAGAAAAATGAAAATGATTTTTCAATAGCATGAAATAAATGTAGGGATTTCTATAAAGTGTTATTTCTAAGTATAGAAAAAATCACTTTCCCTTTTTTGACACCTGAAAATAGTTCACTGTGGGAGAACTGTGTACTGTAATGAGTTTAAAAGTACTGAAATGGAGGTTGCCCAAAAGCTGAGTGTCAAATCTTTGTTAGTTTTCTCTGAATAATTAGCAGGCTCTTGTCATTTGTACCTTTAGCATCTCCCAAGAAATAGGTGAAAAAGCAGAATGCATGCTTTGCTGGATTTCTAGAATATTTAAATCTGTGTCTCAGTGCCTACCCCAAAACCTGCATCAGTCCACAGAATCCTAAATGGACTTAACTCAGACCTCTTGTACTAATCCCATGAACGGTAGTTGCTGGGCAGACCGGGTTTGTGTGTGTTCCAACATGTGCATATTCTGTCTTCTGTAAACCACTGTCTGTCTATAGGATGTGACACCCTTTCTATTTCATAGCTTCATTCACAGGCTGGCCTTGAAGGGACCCTTGAGATAAATGTAATTTTTAAAGGTAACTCGTGTACTGAAGTTGCAGTTAGGGTTGAGCAAGAAGAGGGGAGGCAGAAAAAAAAAGGTGTGGCTGGCCCATTGCTTCATCACTTTGGTTACTCGTGTATGGACCAGTGCTCTCTTCCTTCACTCATGCCCTTTTCCATATAGTATACTTCTCTTTTCGTTCCTTACCATATGTGATGATGAAAAGACTGGACACATTTTTTATGCACAGCAAACATCTATAAAAGTGAGAACAGCTTACGTTTATATTCTTCTAATGACAGTATTTTAAACTGCTTTGTTTGAATTTCAGTATTAACAGATGACATTGGCTGTTATATACTTCTGTAAATGTTAACAGGACTAATGTACTAGTAGCTGTGCCAGAAGTGTACTTTTTAGCTTTTTATTACAATGGAAAATAACTGTTATCTGTGATTTATTATATTTGCATATTACAGCGGTCAGATTGGGCCAGGAAACTACTTTATGTACCTGTTACAAAAAGAGGTGCAGATTTGCTTTAATGTCCTGAACTTCTATTGGATTCTTAAAATACATAATAGAGTTCCATAAGGTGCTTCTTGAAATCTTCACTGAGTCCAGGATATATGAAATAATTGAGGACTGCAGCTTTTTAAAGTATGTGAAAACAAATCTCATGTTTATATTTGTTTATTTGACATCTGTAGAAAGTTTAATTTATTCATAGTTGAAACACAAGTACTTCAAACTTTATGAAAGAGGAAAATAAAAAGGCCAATTAAATCTAGTATTTATGCTTTCTGTGAAAAATATGGGCATGGAAAATTTGCAAGTCGTATTGAAAGACACTGTGCCAAGGAGAAGCAGTGTGAAAAGAGGTATCTCTTGAGAAACACAAAGTGTGCTTTTATGTTAAGTTTAGTATCTTTCTACTGAGTGCAAATCAAACCCTGAAGTAGTGGTCAATTCTCTCATTTAGGACATCATTTACATGGCTACTTAGTTGTTCATGACTGCAGTGTGATAAAATTCAGGGGACTAATTCCTCTTTTAGACAAGTTTCCAGATGTGCTATACCTCTCAGCACCAAACAGCATATCTTTATATTTCAGGTACTATTTCACAACTTTCTTTTAGGCAGGCCAAGATCTGCCTGATTTAGAGTCACTGCTTGTTTTTGCTTTGTGTTTCACCCTGAAACTAATCACTGTTCACCAAAGCTCTAGAATTAGTGTCTCTGTCCCAGCACAAGCTCTGTCATACATCTGAGCAGTCTAGGAGCCAAGAATTCAGCTTAACCTCTCGTTACCTGTACCTGACAGCACCTCTGGTTCATAGCAGGTGAACATACCAGGAAAAAAGACAAATTTGTTCTTTAAGAAGCTGCAATATCAATTCAAATGTATCAAACACAGCAAAAAATAGGAGTAGGAGTAGCACTGACAATGTTTAAATGGCAAGGTCTGTGAGTGATTTCAGCTCCTTGATCTGGAAGAACATGTCTGCTGCTGCTTGGCTGTGTGTTAGAGCAAGGTTTTGATTACAATAAGCTGCAAGGCCCCCCCCTCTGGATGATTAGAGAGCAAAAACTAAAAGGTATAGTACGTAAGTGTTAATAATTAGACAACCATTTAATAAAAATTCTATGACATTGACCATTTCCCATAACAAACTCATTTTGCATTTTTTCAGGTGTTGATGAGATTATTGTCTTTTCCTATGTATCTCTTTAAGATTTTTTTTCTAAAAGGTCAGCGTATCCCCACTGTTTCTGAGGCATATGTACTGAAAACACAGGTCTGCACCCAGGAAGGAGATTGTGGGGCAATCTTTCTGAGCCAGTCATCTCTTTTTTCTCATTCACACTCTTTCAAAGCAGTCTCTTCCACTTTCATTGTCTTGAACCCTGCAAAAATCTTACAGAGTTTGACTTCAAGTATTATGTTTTTTGCCATTGAATGCCCACCGACAGCTGGAATGAAATGACTCCTAGATTGTTGCCTCTCCAAGTTTTAATTTGGAGATGTTGATATAGCAACAAAATCATGAATTTGAAACATGATAAAAAACTGAAGGAGGAAGTTCCAGGCTGAGTGCATCCCACGGAATTAATTCCTGAGAGTCTCATTTCGTCTGGAGGCCTCCAGAAGAGGCAGCTGTTCGAGCACTTCACAGCTCACATGAAATCAAGTTCAGTATGCTGCCACAAATTTGATGATTGACAGATGCTTGTGAAAGGTGGAGAATGGCCCAGACAGCACAGTGTAAATATTTTCACCTCACTTTCTGTGTTGGCAGAAAACAATATGCAAAGTCTTATGGTAGCAGTTACTTGCAGGGTGGTGAGAGAACAACATTTAAAATGTACAGTAATGTTCTGGACTTAAGCTGTAAAGGGGTTGTGTGAATTTTACAACATAAATAAAGAATTGTATGGATTGCAACACTGTCCCACAAACTAGTTTGATCTTTTTATGTTAAATATAAAATAAACACCAAACTGGAGTCTTGATAATTGCTTTACCATCGAAGTTGGAACTAGTGTTTAGTTTTAAGTGTGATTTCGATCTCATTGTTCTCTCTAGTATTTTTATTAGGTATGCCTATTTTATATCTAGCTTTCCAGATCAGGTTTGTCTGGTCAAGATTTAATGTTTTTAAGTTAAGATGTCAAGGATAATAGCTGGGAAAATAGATCTTTTCCCTTTCCTGAACAACTTTTTCTGAAACATTACAGCAGCTTTGATATAATATTTTTTTTCTATGGATTTTTTCAATTATTCTCAAAGAAAAGATGTATTTGAGGTTAGTCTTTTAAGCATTTAAATCTTTAAAGTTGGAAACTTATTTGGACCCTGTAAACTTGGGTTACAATGTCAGAACTAGGCTTTCCATTTATTGTAAGGAGAAAGATTTGTGTTTACTGAGACATGCTTATTTGTATTTGACTCCTAAGTTAATATATGAAGAGATTGTAGAGACTAGAATTGGAAGAGATGAAAATTGATGAGGTACTGGATTGAGAGTCATATACAAGGTCTTTAATCATCAGAGTGTTTCAAAATGCAGCATAATCAAGCATGAATTCTTACTATGTGGAGTAATTATTAATAGTTCTAATTTTTATACCATTCATCGTGCAAATATTGCCATGGTAGATGGAAAGAACATTGCAGCCTACCTGAAAAGCCTGCTGTGATGACAGTTCTCCAAATAATAAGGCAAATGCACAGGAAGTATGAGGAGTAGGAGAAAGGGGATGTTCAGATTCAACAAAATATGTACTTATTTTCTTCAGAAATGACAAGTGAATGCCTTATTATCATGTTTTTAATTTCTTCTTCCAGAACCTCGATGCTTTACATGATCACCTCGCTACTATTTACCCGGGTATGCGAGCACCTTCCTTTAGATGCACTGATGCAGAGAAGGGGAAGGGACTCATTCTGCATTACTATTCAGAAAGAGAAGGTCTTCAGGATATTGTCATTGGAATCATCAAAACAGTAGCTCAACAGATCCATGGTACAGAAATAGATATGAAGGTAATGTCTGAAGCGATGCAATGTCTGAAGCAATGTACACATTGAACGTTTATGTCATTAGGATAAAATCAAAAGTGAAGTAATGACAAACAGTTATTTTCATTGTTGTGGTCTGCTGTGAAGTGGAGGCATCAGTATTGACTCAGGAAAAGCCATCATCATTTCTGCTGCTTTAAAGACACATCAGCCCATGTGCTGAGAATGCCAGTATCAATTTGCAAGAAGACCCAAGCGAGAACAGTTCAGAACAAAGAAGGAGATGACATGTCAAGAAATTAGATACTGGCTTATTTGGGGTGGAGTTTTTTCCACTTTATTTTATATTTGGCATATCTTTCTTACTGTCTGCTGTGTTCTATGAGAATATGGACATTTTGTCTTTGTGTCCTAGATTCTTCATCTGTGTGCAAACCGCGAGGCTGATGTGCACTGATGAGGCCTGGCTGGCAAGCAGTGTTTTCCTCCCAGCCTGCATGCCAGGTCCTTCCCAGAAACAAGATATGTTTGTGGGTTTCATACTGTCATTATGTGGGAGTGTGACTAGATATGCACCTGCAGCCCCGGAAGTGAAAAAATGTTCCTCAATCACAGAGTTTACATAATGTCATGTATGCTAAGTCATGTGTGAAATGGGAAAGAGGCTTCTGCTTTATCAACAGGGCAAAAAGATTTAATGATTGGGGCTTGCATATGGAATGGTATAAAATCAGAGCTTGATCCAAGATGCAGATATATGGGGAAGAGCAGAGGGGGGAGAAGGAAGCTTTTTGCTGTTAAAAATATTGCAACTGATGTAAACCACTTTTCATCAGGTAGAAAAGAATTTAAACAGCTACAGCAAGCATCCTCTTTTTTTAATTATTCCCTAGTCATAGCACATTTCTAGCACAGTTTCATAGTATGCTTGTTCTGAAAATCCTTTCAAGTTTCGTTAGTTTATCACAAAAACATGATCTGGTTCTGATATGAGATTACAAGCAGTCCAATGACAAAGACATTGTACTGCCTTTTGGGTTTCCTGTTATAAGCTAGCTCAGGTTTATAGTAAATGTCTAATTGTGTATATTGTGGTGATATACTTTTGTCCTTGTAAAGATCCTATTTTGTAGAAAACCAAAGCTTTTGCAGCAGGTGCTAGTAATCAGATACAAAAGGATGCAACAGAATCAAAATAATCCTCTCCTTAGATCCCTGTTTATTTGAAGTGTTGAGACAGACAAGGAGGACCATATTGGAAAGTTGGCTGCAAAAGTGTTGATGCTGTTGCTTGACAAGCATTTCTTTTGGTAGCCCAGGCAGCTTAAGCAGTCCTCTTAGTGCTCATTTTGTCCTACAGCAGCTTCTTCATCTGCACCTCTCCAGCTGGTGTCAAGTTATAAAATAAACTAGACTGAGGAAACGAACTGGGTTCAAAATAACAAGGGTTTTTTTCTGAGTTATTTTTACTTATGTATCTGTTCCTTTATGTGGTTTGGTGTTCTGCCTGTCAGAGAGAGTTCTGCCAGCACAGTCAAGGGACCATGCAGAGCCAAAAGTGGTCCCTAACGCACAAGAGAAGTCTGGGTTGTCTAAAGCAGCTGCCAGAGGTAGCTTTTTTTTGCAGCAGGTATTGTCTCGAGAATTGCTGACTTCAAGAACACAGTAAGAATATTCATGTTCTGCCAGTCTCAGTATGATAACTAGAAAATCATAATGATGCTGGTGATGAACTTTGTTATGGCATCACTGTTAGCAGCCTACTGGCTGTGCCTTCTCTTGCTTCACTTGTCAGAGGTTGTTTGTATATAAACGAAGGTGATCCATGAAGGTGAAGTTGGGACAGGGATTCATCAAGGCTATTTATGGTATGGGTCAACAAAGAATGTACATAATCCCATAAGAGTCCAAAAATCTGTTGGGAGAAGAGACTTTTTCAGTTCTGTTATTATCTGAGAACAAACTATCAAAATCTTTTACACAGAGAAGATGTTTTACAACATAAAATGAAAAAAGATCAGGGGAAGATGGTAATTTCAGACTGTCTTATTGCTAATGGCACTATAAGAAGCTAATTCAAGATGTGACCAGCTGGAGAGCCGACCTAACGACTACTTGGGTATTTGTCATGGAGGACAAGCGATACTGATCCGCACATTAAAATGCTAGCTGTGTGTGAAGATAAGTCAATCATGGAGCATGATCAGCCTCTAATTCTGACGTAAGTGAAGTTGGAAACTTCACTATCTCCAGTCTCGGGGGTTTGGTGTTGGTGGGCCAGTTTGCACTGAAACAAGCTGCCAGGCAAAGACATCCCTACTTCAGACTTTGGACATACAAAACTAGGAGTGGTGCCACTTCCAAAGTGAACTGCTTTGTCTCAGGATCATTCTGAAACAACTGCAGTGAAATTATCAAGTAACATTGCATAGTCAATTTTGATCAGAAGAGATCAAGAATTTCATCATGTATTGACCTTTAAATGGCAAAACCCCCTTGATTTTGTATTAATCTTCACAGTCTCACGTAAAAAGATCCCTGTCCAAGGACATTCTGTCCCTCCATGCTGAGATATGAGTGTGTCCTGAGGATATGCTTAGACCTACAGAATTGAGTGTCTTGTAGCCACATGAATGACAGTTTAACAGATAGCATGTGTTCATTATACATGCTCTATCACAGTGACATGGCAGATTTAATATCTTGTATTTAGCTCACCAAATGCATTAAACCACAGTCATTTTAAAATAACTTCTCTGAATTATCCTTCCCTAAAATACCAGTGTGACTTTTCACTTGATTAAGCAAGGACAAATTCTGAATACAACTGGAAAGCACAGACAGGTTAGCAGTTAGATGTTATATATTCTCTTTGAAACCAGGAGAGTGATTTCTCCCTTCATTTTTAACTGCAGTTACTATGGTGATTGAGCTCTTAGACGTGATGAACTGATGTCACTTCACTAGCTAAGACTGCAGGGAGTGGGAGAATTAGACTTGATTGCTGGCTTTGTTGCTTCTGTCACTGAGCTTTCATTTGTCAAGCATTTATCAGAGGCTTCTTCAACAATATTTAAATGACAGTGAAATTTTGTGTCTTGCAAACTTTACTTACAGAATGAAATAATAGATAAATTCTATTCTAGTTAAGGTTAGCAGAGTATCTAGGGCAGGTCTCTATGCCAAATATCTGGCCAATTAGGTTGAATCTGCAAGGTACAAGGATGAAGGGACAGAATTTAAAATATTACATTAATGGCTGGAAGTGCTTTTTTTAAATTTGCTGACAAGGTGGATGAAATCATGAGACAGGAAGATTAGATAGTCCATAAATTGTGTGAGCGGAAAAGGCATCATGAAATTACATAGCCAATGGGAAATTATTTAAGGATAAGGGTATGATTATAGCATCTGTTAATGAGTGTCTGTGCATGGGTGATCAGAATAAAATTCTAAATGAGCCATGTCCACAGCACATCAGGTTTACCAGGAATATGCAGCTGACACTGTGGCTGTCTTGTAGGCCTGACATATGTTCACGTGTTTTGTCTGATGTTCATTTGCTGCACTAAAGTTTTGCAGTAATGCAAGACTCCAGTCAAAAATACTGTTTCAAATGAACTTGAAGATGCTTAGGAAATTTGCAGCTTTGCACTGTAACTGACATAGTAATAATCTGTGAAGTTTAGGAAAATAGCAAAATGTATGCAATGACTATGTCACTGAGTAAGCTTGTAGGATCTGTGGAGGGTCATGTCTCAAACTGGCTAGACATCTTGAAGTGTGTAGCATTTCTATTTTTATAGGTGGTTTTGATTAAAACTCGAGTTCTGTTTACTGTTGCATATTCATTTCTAATATGAAAAACAACCCATTAGGTGCTGCATGATAGCAGGAAAAACCCCTGTAAATGCAGGTTCAGGTTGTTAACAGAGTACTAGTATGCAGTGATTAGGTGATAATATCTCTTGAAGTTGATGTGCTGTTAATATGAATATTTCCTTAAAATCTACTAGACTTTTTAAAATCGGCTTTGCTGAATTAAGAAGGTTTTCATCTGAAGTATGTGTATTTTTTTTTCATTTGTGGCAACAGCAACGCTTTGAAGCAAGATGCAAGACTGGAAATGATCTGGAAGCATAGATCAGTTCTGGAGATAATTCTACACAATTTGAAAAACATTTCTGTATATAATCTCAGCCATCCCAACCATAGTAACAATAGTGCTAAAATTAAAACTGTGGGAGCACGCAGGAGTAACAGGAAGTAAGAACTAAGACTCTAACTGCATTCTGTTAGTTCTCAGTGTGGTCACTGTCTCTCACAGTTTTAGGGATAATGATTTAAAGGAAGACATGGAAAACCTTTAAACCTTGAATTCAGAGGAGAATTAGGGCTCCATCTGTTATGTTCCATTCACCTAGACAAACACACTTAATACTGTTTTCCTCAGGTGACCATATTAACTCATAGTTTCACACTTATCTTTGCCACACTCTGGTTTATGGATTGTCAGTACAGTTTCTTGAGGAAATTGGGTTTTATCATCATTAGAATTTGAGTTTAGTGGTGATTGTCCTGCTCTGCTCTGCACTGGGGTGGTATCGCCTTGAATATTGTGGCAGTTTGAGGCACAATAATACAAGAAAGACATTAAGCTATTAGAGAGTGTCAGGGGAGGGCAGTGATGATGGTGAAGGGCCTTGAGGGGAAGCCTTGTGAGGAGTGGCTGAGGTCACTTGGTCTGTTCAGCCTGGAGAAGACGAGACTGAGGGGAGACCTCACTGCAGTTACGACTTCCTTGTGAGGGGAAGAGGAGGAGCAGGCACTGATCTCTTCTCTGGGGTGACCACTGACACAACCCAAGGGAATGGCCTGAAGTGTCAGAGGGGATTTAGGTTGGTTATTAGAAAGAGGTTCTTCATCCGGAGAGTGGTTTGGCACTGGAACAGGCTTCCCAGGGAATTGGTCACAGCACCAAACCTGACAGAGTTCAAGAAGTGCTTGGGTGACGCTCTTGAGGCACGTGGTGTGACTCTTGGGGATGATCTCATGTAGGGCTAAGGTTCAGACTCAGTGGTCCTTGTGGGTCTCTTCCAACTCAGCATATTCTGTGACTGGGTGATTTTGTGATTAGCTGGTAAATTTAGTAGGCTGATCTTTTTCTAAATTACAAAGGTATGCAATAGAAAGAGAAGGCTAATGCAACACATGGCTATAGAGCACCTCAATCACATTCCTGCTCTGAACTGTCCTCCAGAAAAGCATCTCTTTCCTTCAAATGAGTAGTCAAATAGGAGTTCAAAGAAGTCTGCCACTTTAAATTAGGTATCATTTAACAGTAAAATGTTGTTTTACACTTCTCCACTTGGATATGACCAAATAAAGGTATCAGCATTTCCCAATCCGTCAACTAGTATTTCTGACATTTTTTGAAAGAGAAATATTTAATAAATTAAACATTTTATTAGTCAAGTGCAGTGTTTGTGTATATCTGTTCTGTTTTCATATTGTAACAGTTAATCTCTGTTGTTAGGACTGTGTTTAAAGGTCAGAATCAAGATACATTCGAGAAGTTAAGAAAACTTTTTTTTTTTTTGCTTCAGTGGCTTTAGGATCAGATTCTTCATGAAGGTAGAATCAGGTGCAACATGTTCCAGAAAGTTGCTGCTAAACAATACTGTGTAAATAGAATTGTTCTGTTCCAGTCATTAAATCTAATTAAAGATGAAAAGAGGTAAATTTGGCCTCTCAAGGTAAATTATGTTGTTCTATTAGTTATTAGCTTTAATTATACTGCAATACATGACTCACTGCAAACAAAATAATACCTATTAATTTCATATTTTTTACTAACTTTAAGTAAAATTACTCAAGTGTGAAATGCTGTATTCAAGACACGTTTTTTGAGATTCCACTGATGTAGATGACTAGTTTTGCTGTGATTTCATTTAATATGGAATACAGCCCAGAGAAGATTGCAATTGCTTTTATTTTTGTCTGTTGGCTCTAATCTTGCAATCTGCTGGAATGTGTAATGACTATATATTCAAACATCTACTCTATCCACCTTTCTTCTTGCTGTTGGGGACATACCCATCCTCTGGTCAACACTGTTTGCTGCTGTGTTACAGACCTTGCAAGAGCTCTGATCAAAATAAGGATTCAAGTGATCTGTGTAATTCAAGACTCATCACAGGTTCATTCAAGGGGAGGGGAACGTCCTGTTTTCTGGCAAGTGCCAGTAAAAGCAACAATAACCCGAGCCTTGATCCCTGATTTCAGAACGTGCTTTTCACTCAGGCTTAATAAATTGTATTTGGGTGATCTTCAATATGCTGTTCTTGAGAGAGCAACTGTGGCTAAGCAAAGGCATAATAATTCACCTGGAATTATAAATAGTCTAAAATCAGAAATTATCACTAGAATACAGTATTTTTCAACATGTAAATATAATTCTTGAATTCATCTTCCTGCTCTAAATACATTCCTGTCTTCATAGTAGCATTCCAGTTACTAATGAGTAGTAGAATTTTCAGGTTTTCATTTTTCCTTCATTTTTCTAGGTTATTCAACAGAGAAATGAGGAGTGTGACCACATTCAGTTTTTAATTGAAGAGAAAGAGTCTAAAGAAGAGGACTACTATGAAGATCTTGACAGATTTGAAGAAAATGGTACCCAAGAGTCTCGCATCAGTCCTTATACTTTCTGCAAGGCCTTTCCTTTCCACATAATATTTGACAGAGATCTGGTGGTCACGCAGTGTGGCAATGCTATATACAGAGTCCTTCCACAGGTTAGATGATTCTTATGTATAGATAGTCAGAGATCCTAATGCTAATGCTTCACAAGTTAATTTTAAAGAAGAATAAAATAGATTTAGGATTTTCTGTCTCAACAGAATTCCCATGTAAATGTGTAATATTTTCTGCATTGTGCTTCTCTTGTTTGAAAAAGGACTGTGAAAATAGCCCTAATTCTACAACAGTTCTGTTCTTTATGAGTTTGTCCACATGCAGTAAGAGAATAAGCTTGAGCAGAGAAAATCTGGCCACCCCCACAATTCAACTGTTACCTTGATACACAGTTCTGTCTCTCAGCTCATTCCAAGCTACATGTGCTATGAAAGTGGCAGATAGCTCTTTAAACTGGATGTGAGACAGTGCAACTTGGCCTAGGTTTCAGAAAATGGTCTTGCCCATACCACTGTATAGTTTAGCAGCAGGTACATTTTCTATGTATATTACTTGACAGTAATGCCTTCAAATAGTGAAGCCACACAATATGATGCAGAATATCTGTAGAGAGGAATAACAGAAATGGTATCATACTTTCTTGGCTTGGGCATCAAAAGCATTGATAAGAGCCAAACTATGTTTTGATAGGTATATACGTGTGTTCTGAACTGAATGCAGCTGCTGCAATTTTTTCTGATTATTTTCAGTAAAAGGGTACTCAGAGTCCATTTAATATTATGTATTCTCTGTGTGTGTGGATATGTCAGTTCTTGCTTCTGAGAGCTGACAGTGCTTTTAAAGATAAGCAACAGGTAAAAGAAGTAATATGAGAGAAGCAAAAGGTAAGATGACAAAAACGTCAAACAATCTTTACAATTATGTAGGTTAATGTTAGTTTCTGAGTCATTGATACAGTTTTAAAGTGCTATTTTATGTTGTTAGCTTTTTCCTGAATTTTGTTTCAGTGATTTCTCTCAGAATTTTGTGGATTTGACAAAAGAGCTTTGTAAGTAGCTCTGCCAGATTTTTCATAAGAGCATTCACTGAACAGCTCTAACTATTCAGATTACTGAGGATGGCAGTCAAAATCCTTATTATCCGAGCTGATTCTTTGCAGATCATGGCTTATTGAAAAGGCGGTATGAAGGAGGTCACTTACGAGGAAAACAGTGGAAAGTGTTTTTACTGTAGAATGGGAAAAGTTTAACAGATAGTAAATATAGTAGTCTAACACAATATTGCAAAATCATCTTGCAGAATGGAACTGCGCTTTGAAGTCAGCATGATGTAACATGCATAACTTAAAAACCTTATGCTTTAATAGAGAAATGCATAAAGTTTATATTCAGTTTTGTCATCTAAGGAGATTGTATATAATTGCTCCATGAATATTTTTATTATAAAACATAACAATCCTTTCTTTCTTTTTTCTTTTTATTTTTTTTTAATATTCTAGTTGCAGCCAGGAAATTGCAGTTTGTTGTCAGTTTTCTCCTTGGTCCGACCTCATATTGATATTAGTTTCCATGGGATCCTCTCACATATCAATACGGTCTTTGTACTGAGGACTAAGGTAACTAGAGAATATTTCCTGACTTTTCTTTCAGTAAGTATGCTTTGGAGAGATAAGAAGAAGTGCCGAAAGCTCAGAAGTCTTCAGAGAAAATTCTCTATGCTCAGACCCTTTTGAGTCTTGAGCCAAGAGAAAGTCACAGGTATGAATTTGTGTTTAGTTTTTAAATAGAATGCTTTATAGGAATGATGAAGTAAATATGCGTCATGTGTAATCCTTGCTTTGCAAGGGGCCAATTGTATGTCATTGTACCAAAGCAAATATAGAAAGGTAATTACATTTACTTCTGCTTCATAACAGTGTGTGAGAGAAATGTGAAATGTGTTCTTGCTTGGGCCCCTACATTCATACATAAGTTTGTGTCCCTTTCTCTAGAGAGGACAGGAGATGAGGCAGGTGAACAAATGCAGCATGTAGACTAGCACCTACTACATCAAGGATGTATAGGATGTATTTCTATACTTATAGAAATCTGTACCTAAGAGAAACCAACAAGATTTCTTAGAGATGTTCCCAGGCGCAGATAGAGCTTCATAGAACAGGCAACACTTTTGTCAAACTGCTGTTAAGAAATGACTCAGAAGAAAACAAGGAGTTATGAACATGAATGTGAAGAAAGATACCATTCTTTGGATATTTGAGGTAGCAAATCACAGTATTAAAATCTGAGTAGTGTATGATGTTCCAATGCGAAATTAATCAGGTTTTAATGCAGGCTGTAAGTCTGTTCCAAACATTCTGACTGCCTTCGTGGTGAATGTACTTGCATACTCGGCCTGGTGCATAACACATGCTTGCCCTTATACAATTGTGGCCTTCACCAGGAGGGGCTGTTGGATGTGGAAAAGCTGGAGTGTGAAGACGAACTGACTGGCACAGAAATCAGCTGCTTACGCCTGAAGGGGCAAATGATCTACTTGCCTGAAGCAGACAGTATTCTCTTTCTTTGTTCACCAAGGTACCTTAAACCTAAAGAGTTCTATAGTACTGATTTTCAATTTACAATGGCTCATTTTAAGAACATGAGAGTAGTACTACAGAATTTAATTTGTTTGAGTATTAATTTAATTGGCTTTGATACATTTATACTAAAAGAGGGAGGAGCATTTAAACATTGGAACTTGACTAGTTATTAAATAACTCAATATAAATATTGAGTTGATCTGGTCTAGATTGTACAAATGGTAATTCCTCATGATTCTACTTTTTTTTTGCAAGTTTTATCCTTTGTTTCTTACTCAGAGAGTGGTAAGAAATTTTACAATTTCTTTTGATTTCCTATGTGAATTCATATATTTTTGCAATAGTTTTAATGTAATAGAGCAGTGATAAAGAAGTGATTGGGATGGAGAACTGAATGGAAGGATTTTTTTAGCTGAGAGCATGTTAAACGAACACACTGAATTACACAGTTATGGTACATTAATTTCCTTTGTCAAAGGGAGAGGGTGGCTGACAACAGAAAGGGAAGAGGGTATCTTAACATGATCTCACTTTTATCTGTGTACTGAAGTATGTACATTTGATATGTTCATGGAACTCATCAATGAGAATTCTGTACTTAACTGCAAAAATCAAGAGCCATGAATTAACATGAAAGATCACAAATAAGGTATTGCTAATAAAGAATATGTTGTACAGCTCATCACAAGTTCAGAAGCATAATCTTCCTTCTGTTATTTAGCAGCCTCTGCTTTCATTTGAGTTTTAAATGCTTCTTTGGCAAGTTTACTTTTATCTATATTATTGCGTATTTCTCAATATTGCAGCGTGATGAACTTGGATGATTTAACCAGAAGAGGTTTATATCTGAGTGATATTCCATTGCATGATGCTACTCGTGATCTGGTTCTTTTGGGAGAGCAGTTCAGGGAGGAATATAAACTGACTCAAGAGCTTGAGATCCTCACTGACAGACTGCAGCACACACTGCGTGCACTGGAAGATGAAAAGAAAAAGACAGACACGTAAGAACCAAATCCCAATTTTGAGCTGAAACACTCAAAACAATATATTATTCGTAAATATCTTCTTCAAAAAAATAACAGAATCTTGGAAGGAATGTAAGAAATAATCAGGGCTGGTAATTTTGGAATCAAGAAAGAACATTTTATAGGGTATTTCTTTATTTAGATTGTCAAATGTCACCCACACTCTAGGCACAGGTGTTTTGATGGCTCCCTCTCTGATAAGGAAAGTTATAAGAAGTGAACTGGCAATTCTTTTTGATTTGTGAATTGCTTGAAACAGTAGTTTTGGAAACGTTCTTATATGCAGCCTCTGTAGCCAAGGTGGATTTGATGAATGCCCAAATGCTGCGATTTGACAGTTTTGTAAAACAACTTTGTCTTTCTGCTATCATGACTATCATGCTCACAGGTTAATAGAAGGAAACCATATCTTATGAACCTTGAAAATAGTCTGTATAAAGCTGAAGTTTTGCAATAGGCTAGTACAATGAATTTTGTTTTATATTTACCTGTATAAATGAATTTGGGGCTACCTTGTTGCGCCCCCTTTAGCAGTAAAGCCAGCACACCCCGATATAAGTACATAACAATAATGCAGTGTATATGCATTATCTGTGTATTAGTCTGTAGCAGCTCAGCTCAATGATGGCAGGAAGATAAACAAAAGCTTATGTGAAAAGTAGTTTGGTGTTGATGATTGACTTATTTATAAAACACAGTCTCCATGTCTGTATGAATTCTATCGAAAGATACGGTTTTTTTCTGTAGTGGAGTAATGGAAATTATTTTTAAACTACTTGGAAGAGATGGACAGAAGAACTGGAGATAACAGAAGCCTAAAAAGAATTTATTCATTCCTGTTGACTTGCTTTATAAAGTCATTTTATCTTCAGGAGTTCTAGCCTTCTTGGCAACTGCTGGAGCAGGCAGTGTCAGTTACTATATCATGTGCCAAAAGTATTCCCTAATTATAACTCTTGCCAGAGTGAATTTGCCAGAAATGTAACTGATGAAGTTTTATGCAGGAGGCTGTGTAAAAAATGGTGTTCAAGGTTTGTTGAACAGTCAGAATTCTTCAGCTTCTCCCCTTAGCTGTCAGGAGGGAAACAGACCTTAAGATGGCAGTTAAAAAGTTGAGAAAATACACATGGCAATGGTGTGAAGCTCTGTGTGTATGATTTTTATTTGTATAATTGAAAATATGAACAAACATTACTATATCATATAGGCTGTTAGTTAAAAAACCACTCTGCAAATCCTAAAAGCAGCATATTCAATGGAAGAGGGAGCATTTAGAAATTAATGAATTGATCAGAGATGGAAAACTTTGATCTCATGGTCTTTTTCACAGGTTTTATGGTTCTGTGAGCAAAACCATGTTATATGAGCTGAGGATATGGCAGAAATATGTAAAAATTATCCAAGACACTATTAACAGATCATGACAGAAGAATTAGTCGTGTATGCCTCATTTTGTTGTAATTTAAATGTATTAATGTGTTTTTGAAATGTCATGGCTTTAGGTATGCTGATGTAAATCAGTTCCTCTTTCCCAAATAACATAGTCTTCAATTAACATCTTTCATATCGTTTGTTCGTGATGGGAGCATGTTATAAACCCTATAGGATGTACGAAGTTAATATTTGAAGAGTGCTGCTATAAAGACCTTTCTTTACATTCCTCCTGTTTTTGCTTGTGCCTTTCTTTTCTTGCATGTTTAGATTACTGTACTCTGTTCTACCACCATCAGTGGCAAATGAGCTGAGACACAAGCGTCCTGTTCCGGCTAAGCGGTACGACAATGTGACCATTCTTTTCAGTGGCATAGTTGGATTCAATGCCTTTTGCAGTAAACATGCCTCTGGAGAGGGAGCCATGAAGATTGTCAATCTTTTAAATGATCTTTACACGAGATTTGATATTCTGACTGATTCACGAAGGAATCCATTTGTTTATAAGGTAAGCATAAGATTTTTCAAGTATCTAATCTGTTACTTTTCAATAATTTCCTATCATGTCACACTCTCTTCCATCCTTTGGACTTTTGGCTTTTCAAAAGATATTTATATTCTCAATCTTTGAACTGTGTTACCTGCTATTATATAGCTAAAGAAGATTCTGTTGATTATTTCTAAATGTGTGAAGGAATATAAAAGGCGTAGTTTTCAACAGGATTTCTGCAGTCACCCATTAGGTGGTTATATAAATCTACTCCCACATTTAGCAGATGTGAACTTATACAAGCTGTTTGTGGATCTTCTGACACTTTGCTTTAAGTTTTTCAGTCATATACCTGGGTCTTCTAAGTAAATTACAACTTATTATTCAGTTATTCAAATTTCATTTCCTTCATTAGGAGTGAAGTATGGTTGCAAATGCGGCTGGTAGCAAGCAGGTAGAGAGAGAGAGATATCTATCCAAAATGTATGTACATGCGTGTCCTTATGTGTTTATAAAGTTCATTCCTAGCTTTTACTAAAAATGAATTTTATGTCCTGTACCATGTGAATCAAGGGTATGAGTCAAAACAGAGCTCAGTTTCATTCAGAAGACACTGGAAGAGAAGCTCAGGGTTACACGGTCACAGTTTCAGTGTAGTTTGTCCATTACAATAAATTCTTTTCAATAACAAGCAGAGATGACAGGAATAAGGGTGATTTGAGTGAAAGAGAAGGGAAACTATTTCAAAGGACGAGCAGTCTTGAAGGAAGCAGTACATCCCTTCCCATACTCTTAAGGGCCATGATAATAATGTAATGGAAAGATATCTGTCTTGATAGGTGGAAACAGTTGGGGACAAGTATATGACAGTGAGTGGTCTACCAGAGCCTTGTATGCATCATGCACGATCTATCTGCCACCTGGCTTTGGATATGATGGAAATAGCAGGCCAAGTTCAAGTAGATGGTGAGCCTGTACAGGTTAGTAAACATGTGGGCTTGGACGAAAAAACAATTTTTTGATAGGATGATAATTCTTTGAAATACGACAATGCTGTAGTCCCAATCCCTGCAACCTTTGTTATTATTAGATTTTGAGATTGATAAATATAAATAATATGAAAAGTCACATGTAAGTGTGACATGTGCAGTTCTCAGACCTTAAAATCTAGTCATTGTGCCTTACCTTTTAAGGGACTAAATTGGATCTGCATCATCTGTGTCTGTTTTCCGATCGTTTCAATCTAATCAGCAATTTCCTACTGTGCATCAAGTACAATCTGTTGAGTCTTCTTCAACTCAATGAACAGAACAATAGTATTCCCTCAGTGGTATTTTTGATTGTGCCTCAGATCCTCATGTCAACATGAGAAAATACTGCGTTAGAGAGAGAAGTACAGTTCCATAGACAGTCACAGCAATGATTACTGACACCAGTGTATGTTAGTGAAAGTTCACTCATTGTAGGACTTTATGATGATGTTGTGGCATTGGTAGAGAATTGGGCAAGCTGCACTGACTTGTCCTCATCAGAAGGCTGTGAGAGCAAAATGATTAATCAGTGTGATGCATGTTTCTATTTACATAAATATTACTGTTCTAACACCTAGCTTAGAGCTGTGTACTTCACTTTTTCTGTGGGTAAAGCAGTGAGAAGGTTTGCTTTGGGACTTTACAGTAACTGTAACATGCTGTAAGAATGAGCTTCTCCAAACCCCTGTCCCATCTCTTGAGCTTTTAAGCACAAAATACCATGTTGTTTCCTCTGAGAAACATCTTTTTTTCTTGACCTAAGCCATCTATTTTTGCACCTTCTAAGCACTCATTAAACACAGACCTGCAGAATATGCTTCTCTTCCCACCTCTTTTTTTAATTTCACAGTACATAATAACAGCATGGTTCATCCTGGAAAAATAGGCAGTTTGGTTTTTCAAGTGGAAGGTAGAGGCATAACACTATACTACAGTAAAAAAATAAAAGTGACAAAACTGACAAAATGCAAGGCTTTGAGGAAGAAAGAGTGGCACATTGGAAAAATAAACTCTAGAGGATATAAATGGCATATTACCTGCATTTAGTCAGAAACATGAGATTAGTTATATTAATTTTGAATATTCAAACTTTATTTTTTCTCTCTAAAGATAACAATAGGAATCCATACTGGTGAGGTAGTCACAGGTGTCATAGGTCAAAGGATGCCACGGTACTGTCTCTTTGGAAATACTGTCAATCTAACAAGCAGAACAGAAACTACTGGAGAAAAGGGAAAGATCAATGTCTCTGAATATACTTACAGGTGAGTGATGTACTATTTTTATTGATGTTGACCTCTTAAAAGGAATCACTTTGTCAGCATAACTTCAAAGTGGTCTTGGAGTTGAAAGTGATAAGACTTTGCAACCATTTTTTAAGTATGTGAGTTCTCATAAAACTGTATGGCAGACTGCATTATGATACACAGTTATCAGTATGCAAATATAATAATAATTTAGAGATAGATTTGAATTTTTTGATAATTTGGTCACCTATCTGTAGAGTGTCTAATAGTTTACATAGTGTGTGGTGTGAATGCATAGTGCATATATTTATATGTTTTCTCTTTCAATTTCAGGTGTCTTATGACCCCAGAAAATTCAGATCCTCAGTTCCACCTGGAGTACAGGGGTCCAGTTTCTATGAAGGGCAAAAAAGAACCAATGCAGGTTTGGTTTTTGTCCCGAAAGATTACAGAGACAGAGGTATGAGCAACTGGAATGTAATTTTATATTATTTTTTCAAACAAGGCATAAACATTACAAATTTAATCTAAACCATTGAGAGGCATTTGCATTTGCAAAAGTAAATATTCCCTAGAATAAATGAAGAGTTTTGTACAACGCTATTTCATTAACATTTACTATTTTGATGGCACTTGAAAGTCCTTGATTATTTTTCTTTGCAGTTTGTGCAGTTCCTGAAAGAATACTTCTGATTTCAAAAAGTCCTTGAGGGCATTCCATGTGTTTAAATATTTATATCTCCCTTTTGCAGATTTCTCCACTGTACTAGATTTTGCAATATAATGTCCATTTCTGTTTAGCTGACATGTCTGGTTATCAGCACTTCAAAATTCACTATTTGCTTTCTTGCAGCGAGTGAATAAATGTGCCTTCAAATATTTAGGCAACAGTCCAGCAACTACTTGCAAGCAGGTTCACAGCTGATGTGTATGGTGGTCTGTTAACCTCAGATGGAAAATGCTTGTTCAGAGACTATTACACAGTAGAGGTCTTGCTTTAAAAATATACAGGGTGTAAACTATTTATTTTAGATGACATATGAATCTTCAGAATGATGTAGGGTAAAGCCCTTGAAGCACTCAGTGTCTTTTAGCTTATGCTTCATTTTCAGAATTTCAGGCATGTATTATGCAAAATCTTAGAAAAAGCCAATGAATTCTAGACTCATAAGTGTGCAAGAAACTTGGACAATGAGGTTACAGTATGCCAGCTGCTTTGCCATAGCTGAGC
Organism: Serilophus lunatus; assembly: GCA_013399895.1. Taxonomy (NCBI): domain Eukaryota; kingdom Metazoa; phylum Chordata; class Aves; order Passeriformes; family Eurylaimidae; genus Serilophus; species Serilophus lunatus. The sequence continues at coordinate 859,356 of VXBA01005490.1, read as the reverse complement.
AGGTGCATACATTCCACCCATTGTCAACAGAGAGAAAAATGGTAAAACTAATTTACATAGCTTGAATTTTGCCCTACAGTAATTCAAAAAGAATGAGTTTTAAGCTAATGTGTTTAATGTGAAAAATACACTTGATGAAAATAGTGAAAGTCATCAATTACTTTGGCTGAAATAATTTTTGTAAGTCACAGGAAATTAATTACATGTCTGAATAGTCATGTACTTCTGAAAGTGAAATTTAGGCTGTTAAAATATTTCGACTCTTCAGGAGATCTAATCCAGATTTATTACCACTGGTACCCAAGTATATGAATAATGAATTTTTAATGGTAACCCCCAGTATTAAACTTCAGGGGGGAGCCTGTACTTTAACTTTGCATTTTAACTCTGCATTTTAGTATATATTACTTAAAATTATATTCTGGGTGCCACTTTTGAGAATACTTTTCTTATTTTGCAACAAGATTAACTATCATTTCACATGGCTACTGTATTATTTTGAATTTATAGTTGTATTTAAATTATAGTTTGATTAAACACCTTTCACTTTTTTTTTTTCTGCAATATAAATGTACTATCATTTTTAACAGGGCACACTGTAATTTTAAATGTAAATTTCAAAGAGGTACTGAGTCAGGTGGGTATTTTCCTTGTTCCAGTCTCACACATGTTCAATATAAATAATAAGGTTCAGATAGTTTAGGATTTTAAATGTTGCAATTTCCTTTCAGAGATCTTGTACAACAATTTGTTTTGTTAATCCTCACAGCAGTCCTGAGAGATAGTTGCTAATACTATTATCTAGTAATCAAGCTTTGTAGAGGGAGACTTTGGGGCAGGAATAAACCTGACAGAAAAATACTGTGAACCTGATTTTCAAGAGCACTTAAGACTCACAGTTTAAGTTCACTCAAAAAGTCTAATTTTGTTAGTTTTTGTTAATTCTGAAATTCAGATATAGATGCAATTCTAAATCAGAAGGATTTCTCCTGTCATGGGTACCTCTTCTAAATTGTAGTAAGTTTTGGAAAACAGGAGATTAGAAAGATACTTGGATGTAATGATATGAATGGATAATCATTTTTTCAGAAGTGATTTTGAAAAGTGAAAGAATATAATCATTTAATGTTTTAATTCTTTTTCACCACCTTCACAATTTCATCTTCCATACACAAAAAGGTGCACAGTTTTACTCCTTTAAGATTTTCTAAACTGTTTGCAGTTTCTGCTGTGAAAGGTACTTTTCCTGTTTTTTTTCTGGCACTTTATAGACTGTTTTAATCCAAAAGCAGAAATCAGATAGCCAACTTTTTATGTTTGATTACTTTAAAGTAATCACTTTGCTTTATGCAAGAATGTAGTCTTGGTTTGCTTTTCAGTAAGTTTTCAGGATGCTAATGTATTATTGTGTGCAGTGCCATTAATTTCAGGGTGATTCTTCATAACAATAAATATGGCATGTTAATATATATTCAGAAACTATATGGTGAACTTCCTGAAAGGTTACTCCAGAATATTACAAGTGGTTTATAGAAGTAAACAAGGAAATAGTTTTTAAATCACCCTGAAGATACTTCTGCCGATTATGCTTTTACTTCAGTTTTCTACCTCCAGTATCTTTAATCTAGGATAGATACACATTAGTGATATGTTTTCCTTTTCATTATATCTGTTAGAGAGTTATTAGCACAGCATTTGCATATATGGTGAGGAAAGAGGACATTTTACTTGCAGCTGCCATAGAGATATGAAACTAAGTCTTAAAAATATGCTCTTGCTCTGCTAGGCCTGTAGAAAATTACAGGGTTGGAGAAGTTCAGCGTCCCTCAAACTTGGTTCCTAAGTTGATATCTCTAATGTCAGTTGCCATGAGCAGCAGTTACTTCTGAGAAAGACCTAATTTACCAGAATAAGCGTTGGTTTGGAGCGCTGCTCCTTTACTTTTTTCCATTTAATGTCCAATACATTAAATGGAAATATATCGCTGTCCACTACAGCAAAAAATAGAATTGCATCAAAAATCACATAGAACAAAAGCAGCTGTGACCAATTACTTATTTTTCATCCACTTGTTTGCATGTTATAAGATTAATTATTACCATCTTCATTATTTTAACAGAGGTTCAACTGAAGCTTCTCTCTGGAGAAACAGATTTGTTGTAAAAACTAAATCTTTCAGAGAGCCTCAGATGTCTGACTGCAATTTTCCTCCCTCCTGACTTTCAAATATTTTTCTCTCCTGCCCTGTCCCTACATTACTGATGGGAACAAATTATCTCAGAGCTGGTAGTTCATCAGGGAATGTAAGAATTGTTACATTCCTACATACACTACATACGAAAGAAATACATGCACTACATATACTTTGTTTTATTATTTTTATTATTTACTGATATTGGTTGCAAGTTGTAAAATGTATTTTGTCACTGCATTAACTCACCATGGTGTTGCTTCAAAGAAAATCCCTTACTTCTTGAATTCTACTTGCATGCACTCAAGGAAACAAAGCAAGATGCTTTCTGAGCTGGGGGAAGAGGAAGAGGACGCTGGATAGGGTGCAATACTGTCTCCAAATAGGGTTCCAGGCAGGTTGAGTTATGGGTGTTATTTCACATTATATCTCCCATTGCCATGTGCAGCGCCATTGTCTTTTGCCCTTCTTCTGCTATCATACTCACCATTTTTCTCCAAGCTTGCGTGCTAATTTTTTGTCCTTATTGTTTGGTATTGTTATATCTCTGCTATGAGCATGTATTTCAAGCTTTCCTTTTTTTTGATATGCATTTTGCACGTCAGTCATGTGGCCCTTCCTACCACTGGATAATATTGAATGAAACTGTGTAGAGTGCACGCCACAACTAACCTCTTCAGTCTGATGCTTCACATCTTCATCTTCATCTCTGAAGTACAGTGGTTATGTGAATTTATGACATTTCTGGAAAGATAGGTATTTCAGTTGATGGGCAGAAAATGAACCTATTTCAGTTGATGGGCAGAAAATGAACCTTAAAAACTCTTTTTAAAAATAATACCTAAAGCAGCATTATGAAAATTACTGTATAAATGTTGTTATCAGATTTAGTTCTGCTATTACAATGCTTGCCATTCATTTTGTGAATAACATTTGATGCACTGTAAATTCCTGGTTGGAAAAAGGTTTCTCTTTGTATATCCTTCATTTTCCCTTTGCAGACACTCTGTAAACATCTTCTGTATTAAAAGGAAGTGGTTGTGTTTCTGATACTGCCATTTGAAGCATGTGCCAATGTACTTCTACTGAAACGCTGTTCACTTGCAATGTATTTCTCATTGATTTATATTAACTAAATTAAATTGTCATAATTGTCAGCAATAATAGATTGCTGGATGATTTGAAACAACTTGTAGTGCATTGATTCTTGTGTCATGGAGCCCCTGGAATTGAAAGGCATGCTCTCAAGACATGGTTGTCATGGTTGCCTTTTGGTTTGGCCTCTCTCATTTTCAGAAATGATCTTATTTTATTCCTTGAGAGGACCTGGTAATATTCTAGGTATCATGGCATAATTAAAGGATGTAAAGCTGGGAAAGGAACATAGTGTCTTTTATCAACTGATACAGTTACTAAAAGTGGACAAGGTTACAGATGCGTAGACTTTCCATAATTTCAGTATACAGTGCACTTTTGTGAATAATGTCTGTTCTTATCTGACTGATAGTTTCTGAATATTTGCATTATAACATAGAACAGAGCAATTAATTTGTGTACAAAAATTGTCTTTATCTAGTATACCTTATTAGCACAGAATATATATGTATAGATGTTTCATGTTAATGTGCAAAAGAAATTGCAATAAATTATTTTTTCCACTGACTTATAGAAATTCTGTGATTTTCTTTTGGTAAAAAACTGTATTTCATTGTTTGATACAAAACAACTGTTTTCTCCACTAAATCTGCAATCCAAGTTTAAATAAATTGCTGAGGCATTGTTCTAATGTTTGGATTAATGCTTCAAAAATAGTAGATGAGTTTGCAAAAATGTATATCTTCCTTTGAAACTCTTGGACAATATTTAACAATCAAAAATTATTAGTTGTCCACTTTGAACAGGATATACATTACCAACCAAAGCTTTAGGAATGGGAAATGAAGAGAGGAAGCCACATACTTTCTTCTCTATCATCTCACTGTTGGACAGCAACACATCCCAGCACACCATCAGAGGTTTCCCTCACTCAAATAGATACACAGCAGCAATTTGGACTCAAGTTGATCAAGCTTACCCTAACTTTAATGGTGATTCCTAAAGACATGGATTTGTTACAGCTGTGGTTGTGTTTTGACACAATTCACGCAAATGTCTCTGAAGAAGCTCAAGTTCTGTATCACACTAGAAGCTGATGGAAGATGGCATGCCAGAAAATGTGAATAATGCTCTGAGTTTATATTCTACTGTCTTAATAATTTCAAACTATTAAAGCTCCTGTTAATCTATTCCGTAACACAACCTGTTTCTTAAAGCACTAGAATGATAGCTCATATATTGAGCTTTTTATCTCAGTACAATTTAGGCAGGCACTTAACCACTTCTGTTGCTAAAACTGGTCTTCACTTAAATGCTGCATTCAGCTACTAAAATTATACTTTGGTTAAATATTATTCTCAGATAACAGTTAAACACTTCTGCAGGTATTTAGTTCTTTTGTGTGTGCTCTACTGCCTCTTTTATTTCACTATAGTGGTTTGCTTTTTCAATAGAAACTGTAGCTGAAACATGAGACAGAGTAATTACCAAAGTCTGTTTCAAAGGTCTTTGCAAATGTGTGTATTTTAATTTAGTATTTTTTTGTAGAAAAAAAAATTGAAGCAAGGAGAAGGAAGGAGAAAGCAGCTATGAAATTGCAAATTATGGAATTATACATTGTTTGTAATCCTCTGGATCATATGCTTTCCTTTGAATTCAGATAGCCAAGAGAAACTCTGTTTTGATGGTGTCTGTGCTGTGGCCCTGTGGGGAACTCTGGGACTCTACTGCTGTCTTCCAAGTTGGCACTGCAGCTGGTTTCCAAAATGCTGATTTGGTGCTTGATGGAAACAAGCTCTGAGAACATCATATTTGATTTTTGTTTCTTTGTTTGTTAAACAGAACAATAAACAATGGATGAGATGCTTATTTGGATATCTACTTACAGGATTATCACAAAAACTTCTTCACTGAAAGGTTAGTCAGGCATTAGAAGAGGCTGCTCAGGAAAGTGGTGGAAACGTCATCACCGAATGTGTTAACGTGGGATGTAGATGCAGCTCTTGGGAATATGGTTGAGCAGTTGTAGCCATTTGAAAAACAAGGCTTTTGAAGGGGGGTGTAAGAGAGCAATCCACTTACCTGATTTAAAATTCAATTTTCCTCAAAAGCCTTTTCGGGAAGGGGGGTTGCCCCCGGCCGGGACCGCAGGGGGGGGGAAAGGCCCTTGCTTCAGCTGCTCTCCCGGAGCGGGGCCGGGGCCGGGCAGCAGCTCATTGCCCCGGGCTCCTGGGAGCACGGGGGCCGATCGCCGGCCGTCACCGCGCATGGCCCCAGGGCTGTCTTGTGCAGTGTAGCCCAGACGGCTTCTGTTCCTGCCCATTGTCCCCCTTCCTTGCGAAGTGTGCGGCCGGGACCGTCCCTTCCCGCACGGGCACAGCGGCTTCCCGGGGCGAGCAGCGGCCTGGGGACACGGCTACGGGGAAGCCCCAGCATCCCTCCG
>VXBA01005490.1:727256-853584 GCA_013399895.1 Serilophus lunatus | reverse complement strand
AACTGAGGCGGGGCCTGACTGGCTGGACGGATGGGAAGCCGGCTTGGCCAGGAAGAAGGCGACGATATTCATGCGAGACGGAGAAGGCTTAAAAGTCGAGGCACAGCCCAGCCCTGGTCTCTTTTTTGGCTGCCATGGCAAGGAGAAGGATCACAGCCCCAGTGTCCAGCACCCGCAGGCCCCACGGCGGGATTCCACCCATTTCTCTCAACCCGGGAGCCGTTTCCAGCTTGCTAGCAAGTATCCTTTGGAAAGGGGAGGGAGGGAATCGTTTTCACCACTGTTTGTGTTTTTCAGAGAGTTTGGAGGGCCCAAAGTCCTTCGGAGAGAGTGAAAAGAAGGAGACAACCCTTTCCTACCCTTTCTCCCTGTTTCTTTCAATTAGTCATCTGGCTGAAAGGAACAGTTCCCTTCCTTTTTTTGTTTTGTTTTGTTTTGTTTTGTTTTTTTTTTCCCTTGTAATAATTTGTTCACCTGCTCAACATTCTATTCAGTTTTCCACCACTTTTATTGAACCTGCCCCCTGAATGCTAAAATGTGGATTAAAACACCACAGCAGTGAACACAGCAGTGCTAAGTTGGTTGGACTCAAAGGTCTTAGAGGTTCTTTCCAGCTTAATGATTCTATGATTCTATATAAAGGACACCCTCCAGGAAGAACACGTGAAGACAAAACCAATAAAGTTATGTGAGATTTTTTTATGACTTGGTTACAGTGTTTAATGTAGGTGTTAGTACAAATCATATCTGACTAGTTTAAGCTCACATTTGAAAGACAATCATATGCAGGAAAAGAAAATAGGGATATGCTAGCATCTGATATGAATAAGAAGTAGATGAGGCTAGAAGCTCCAGAACTTTTTCTTTGAACAACACTCCAGTAAAATCTAAAACTAATAAATGTTTGATGATGCTGCAGTCAAGCTGTGCACTGCAATATACACTCTTGTACTCTGAAATTTCCATTGCCTTGTTTATAACACCTGTTTCCATGGAGCCAGGGCAAGGCCTGAGGCATCTGTACCCTAAAATATTTAATTTACAGTGTAAACAGGTCAACATTTTACATGTGTTGTCACAAACTATAAAATGGTTATCCAGTGTATTTCTAGAGCTGTTGTATATTAAAAAGGACAGAAAAAAGTTGGGCCATCATGTTCTAGTGCTATGAGAACTTGAAAAGAATTTGGCATTCATGTCCACACAATTGTCAGACAGCATAGTTGTACAAATGGGAGTTGGGGCAATTGCAAATGGATTCTATTAGTCACTGTCTTAGCTCATTGTATCCAAATAAATGGAAGTTCCTGGACTTACAGACCTGTTATTTTAGCAAGATTTTTTTTTTTATTTTTTATTATAACAAGATCCTTTCTTTCCTGAGAAAGAAAGTCTGAAACTGTTGGCATTTCATGCACCTATCTGACTGTGAGGAGGGAGAAAGTAAAAAGCCAGTGAACAGAGCTGTGTCAATGTAACCAAAAAGAAAAAAAAAAAAAATAGTTCCATTTCCCAATCTATAGCTGCACATACAAGGCATTATTTTTTTTCCTACAGTTCTTCAGACATCTGTCTGACAGTTGTGGAAAAACTGTGGCAATACGTGCTGTCTTCACCAATTCATTTTTTGTTGTTAGCAGGAAAAGGCTAATATTCATTTTCATCATAATCAATGGGTCTTTTTGCCAGTGTGACTGTTTTGGAGATAATGACAACTATGGAATGTAAGAACAATATTGTGATTATTATTATGGGATAACATTGTGTGATCTCTGTTATGAAAGTTTTGTTCCAGACTATTCCCCATACCCAGCAGTCAGATTGGCATTGTCTTTACTACTGTCTTTTTTTCAGAAATGATTATGCACCTAGTACAGATTGAATATGCTACAGAAAACTGTACTTTCAAGGGAAGCAATTTTCTATCTGTTCATACGCTAGACATGTCTGGCAGGAAACCTGTATGCTTTTTTATATTGCAGGTTCTCAAGGTCATTCCAGCCTTTCAAAGTTGATTTTACACTTTGACAAGTGTGATATCCTGTCTTGTATTCAAACAACCGACTCATGTTTAAAATGACAGAACTTAGAGCTGAGTGCAGATAAAAGGCTGAAAATGTTCATAGTTCCTAGCTGGTGTTGAACATAATCCTGAATGTGAATCCAGTTAAGCCAATAGTCCTTGAGTCTTCTCTAAAAAATAAAAGCAAATACTCTCCTCCCCCTCCAAATTGCACAGATGAGAAATAAAGCTCTCTGAGTTCAGTATTCCTGCCTTCAGTCCCTACATCAATTTGAACAAAGTTCTGTAATGAACTGTGTTAAAAGTAAACCACCATCATAAATCAAACTGAAGTATGCAATGTACTAAGTGTGAAGAAATGTACATCTATTTTTTTGCAAGTCCTTAACGCTCTGTAAGGTTGCTGGAAAGAAAAGACAACTGTTTATCTCCTGTTATTGTCAGACATTTTGTGCAAGTCTACTTATATAAATGCAAGTTGTCCTATGCTAAGTGTTCAGAAACAGTGATTTCTAAAAAAATCTATAAGGTTGAAGGGTAAGTATCCTTATTCCACAGGGGGCATAGTGAATCATTCAGAGCTTCAACTGCCTGTAAAAGAAACCAAAGACATGCTTTCTGTCACATTATAGGTCTGTTTGTGTGCAATTCTGTAATGATCTAGAGGATAAGGAAGTTGTCCACAAATTAAGGATTATTATATGGATTTTTAGATAACATCAATACCACCAGTATTCAATGAAACAACCACAGACATTACACTAACGTCTGAAGTCCAAAGCAGAGTTAGAAGTCAAGAAGGGAAAGGCTTGTGATTTTCTTATAGGTGCCAGGGGCGAGATGAGAATTCAGCGCTTAGTGAAAACAAAACCAGTGAATGAAAATAATGGAGAATGTCGCTCAACAGGTAAGCAGCATGGTTTAATAAATAAAGTTCAAGTGAAAATTGAGGCTTAGCATCTCCGAGAGGTTCTATTAAGTGTTACTGAAAGTGTGTCTGAGTGGAAAAGGAATTAAAAATACTTGCAAAAAAGGAAAAACTAATATATTATTTCCAGACTGTTGCTCATACCTAGAGTATGCCAAAAGTCCCTGCATCTGAAGCTTCTGTTCTGGAGTTCTACTATTGCACAATCGTAAATTGTGAGAATATGGGTGAACTAGAGGGACTGATGTTTGCTTCTGTTCCTCATCTGTTTCTGTAAAAATTCCTTTTCCCTTCTATGCATCTCAGTATTGCAGATTTGAACTTTGGGTTGCATTTATCAGAACGGTTTAACTTGCTCACTGTACTTGAAAACATCCATAGAACATTGGAGTTACTACCTGCAGTCACTAGGTCAGGTTGGAACATCTCCTGCTCCTAAACAAAAAACATATGCTGGAAAGTTCCCTGCCCATGGGAAAACAAAAAGCAGCTTTCGTCTGGGTGAATTCTATCAGTGCACAGCTTGGTACAAAAAAATTTAGTAGCAATCAGAGGAATAGGATTCTGAGCAGGAAATTAGGCTGTGAAAGCAATACTCCCCACCCACGAGCACACGGCTCAGCCAGGCAGTAGCTTTAAGCACTGCAGTGGCTTTTTCAAGGATATCTGTTTCCTCCTTACAGTGGCAGGTGGAACAGATAACCAGGAAGCTGCAGAAGAAATAGCTTTTTTCCTGAGCACCAGGCCTCATTTGGGTTGCTCCCCCTGTTTGGAGGCTTGCACAAGCAACAGCATTTGGGATGCACCTGCCTTGCCCTGTAGTAGAGGGACTGTGGCTCTGTGGGTGCAGGGGACCTGGGCAAAGGAGACTGGCTCGCAAGGTGCTGGAGGCTCTGGTCCCTTCTGAGGACTTTCTTCTATCAGCAGCCGAATGAACAGTACAAAGCAATGTTGCTGCTTTTTCACATTTAACAAGAAAAAGAGGGACAGAAGTTGGGCACTAGCTAATTCTGTAAGTATGGCCAAAGGAATGATTTTTGTTTATGGATCTTAGAGCTGGTATCTGTTTTCTGTTCTGCTGTCCTTCACCTCCTTGAGGCAAATATTCATCTGTTGATGAATGTGAACTGTGAATTTATTTTTGCTATCAAGTCCTATATCTATTTTAATTGATCTTTAATTAGTTATACATAGCCAAATGCATGCATTCAGAATACATTATATAAATCCATTCAGCTTGTAGCTTTCTCAGCAGGAGAGCCATTCTGTTCAGTTGATTGCTGAACAATCTCAAATACCAACCCTCAACCTCTTTCAACTTGTTATTTGAAAGTAGAAAGCTTTTGGGTGATATAGTATTTATAAATCAAGACAGGGANGGGGGGAAAGAATTTTGCCCTTACAGGGTAGCCTAGGCCTGATTTTGAAATCATGTAAATTACTGATCAGTTTGTGTACTTGTTTATATTCTTTATCAAAGGAAAGACACCAGAATTTCACAGTTGAATTCTAACTATAGCTGTTGACTTTATACTGTGAGAATGTGATGAGTGTTTCATGTAAGGACTAATTAATGGAGCTGAATTCCATTGGTGGATGCAGACTAAGTAGAAGTTTCTGCCTTTAAAAGAAGTTTGGTGTTAAGACAGTGAGATTAAGAAAGAAGGCAAAAGTCTATTGTTTCCCTTAGCACAAGAACTGTTTGGATCCTCAGCCCTTTTGGTTGTCGTCAGAGGTACAAACCGTACCATCATGATAAATACTCCCTTCTTCAGTTGGAAACTACCCCTCCCTTTTCCATAAAGAGATTGTTTCCCCTCTTGGATATGTCTTTGAATACAGTTATTAATTTGCTTATAGTATTCTTGATTTCTAGACAAAGAGTTCTGCCACGAGTTTCTTATTGGCTTATTGTACCAAAAACTTCTCATGGAATCTGCAAGATCTGGCAATGCCAACTAGTGAGAATTCAGTTGTGTGTCACAATAAAGAATTAATAGGTTGTCTTCAAATTTAGATGTAAACCTCAAAATGCAGTATGTGCTAGTGTTAGCAGTGGAGGTTATGTCAGTATTTCCTGAAGCAAACTCAAAGATGTCATCAAAACAACTGGGTGGAAGGAAGCTGTGCTGTTCAACGTAATTTGAAACCATTCTGATCCCTCATTCAGGTTCATAAGGTGTTTCTCTTCACGAGGGAAACTCAAGAAGAATCATTTCCATCACTATGACACTGCTGTTCCTGTTGTCTGTTCACTATTGAGGCCATTTGTTTAATGTGAAGACATCTAAATTTTCTGTGTAAGCAGTAAGAATTAGAGAAAAGGTAATAGCCATTGTGTACCTAACCACACTTTCCTGTCTGACTGTGTAAAGCAGTATCCCAAGCACTCAAGACTCTTTGAATTGAGGAATGAGAGTGAGGCCTTACATTTTCCAAAGCTGAAGGACCTTTGGAACAGGGTCTGTGTTTTTCGAGGTACTCCACACAGTTGAGTCCTTGTCTGAACTGGGATATTGGAAAATAAGAGCAACTAGCAAATAACTCTTCAGGATAAATGAATTCTCTAAAATATTATGCTGTACTGCACTATGTGACTTCATTTCCCTCAGGTATTTTTTTTAAATAGGTCCTTTAGTCTTTTTTTTTTCTCCCTACTTGTTACTGTTTGTTTTATATTCATGTTTCAACAGTGAGCAGCTTCTTACAATTATTCTTAAAACAGACATTTTGTGAAATATTTTTTTTCTCATATCTGGTTTATTTCATGTGGGGCATTGTTTGCCATTTTTATTCATACATTGCTCAGATCTTCGGACTAAAACAACCCCAGAAAACTCAATTCATTCAGACGACAGGAAAAGATAAAGATGTGTTGTAACACTTCCAGACTAGAGTATGTAGAATTTGTAGGCGAACTATGTATTTACATGGGCATGCTCTGAAGTTGTTAGGCATTTTTACGTTGGAGAATTTCCACAAAACTCTGGATCAAGTCTGTAACAAGTAATGCTAGTCCTGCAGAAGGCTAGAAACGTTAAGGGGTCTTCAATGGTTACAAATGTGGCAGGCCAGATGACCGATAGGAAAATATTCCTGGGCTAGTCCTATTAGCCAGGATTCATAGTAAGCCTTCTAAGTATGTTTCTTTGCAACTACTGCACATAAAAACCTGTTGGTTACTCCAAGAAAAGAGGTTACATTAAAATTCTACACTAAAATTATCGGGAGTATCAGTTACAGAAACTGCACTAAGAATAGAGTCATCGTTGTGGGAAGTATATGGGTTGAGTTGAATGACACCAAAAGCAGGTTTTTATTTTTAATTAACAGGTTTTGCATGTTCGATGGCATGTGTGCAGCCCTGGCAAACCCACATGTTTTACAGGTCTGCACAAAAGCATTCTTACTTGTAACGCTTCCTTATTTCTTATCTTCGGCTGATTCACAGTATATGAAGGATACATCAGCAATGTAATCATCAATTCTGCCTTGCATTCCTATTTGCCAAGCCTTAAATAGGTAGTAGATAAGGGAACCCAATGCTGCACTCAGATTGAGACCCACAAGGGACTTTGTGCTTACTGATGTGGTCAGCTCTTTAACTCAAAATGAGAGTGGCTTTGGAAGCATCACCAAGGTAGGCAGAAATAATAACAATTATAATGCGGAGTAAAAACCTGCTTTTCATTAAGGACCTTGAAGTGAACTGGAAGCTTTCCTTCTTCTTTTGATGGCTGCTTCTAGAGTGGAGTCAGAAGAGGTGAGCATCTTCTGCTAGATAAAAGGATTTACAGTGCAAGAGAGTTAACAGTGCAGATTGGTCATAAGCAACATGAACAAGATGTGATGCTTAAACCTGTATCTACAGCAGTATCCTATCAATACAGAATCTGTCATTTATAACAGTCATGTTTCAACGTTGCACTAAGTAATTAATTTAATATGAGCTTGGAGATATTTCCTGTATCCTGAGCTTAATAAGCCCATCAACTCTCAATGCAAAAATGTGTTTAACTCGGGATACAGTTAGAGTGAGAGATGTACTAATGTTTACAGCATAATAAGGGATATACACTTTTAAAACACTGTGTACTTTGAGAAGCTGTATAAGTGAATCCTGGTTTATCTTGGTCAGAGAGTTTTTAGAATTCATGATGATGCTTGGATTTCCAAAATACAGAGCAACCACAAGGCTTTAACTATTTAGCTGGGAAGGAGATGTAAGAAACCAAGAAGCTATTTCATGCTGCCATAGTGTACTACCTAGCTGAGGAAGACTGCTTTTTTGAGTTTTTGCCAGCACCAGAATCACAGACAGTGCAAAAACTTGTATTCAGACTAAAGGGTAGGCACAGCTAACTACCTTCAAACTTCAGTGATTGTATAGAGAAATCCTTTTTTTCCCTCCCCATATATTTTCTGTTTAAAGAATTAGTGAGGATTAAGGACATTCTTATTTTACCTTAGCCAACACTTTTTAAGCAGAGTTAGATCAGCTGGCTTATATAACATCTTTAGGAGACGCTTTGATTAGCTTATTTTGATGCAGAATGGAGATAGCTGTATACTTTTGTTTCTTTGTTTTACCTCGGAAATCAATCTAAAGATTGTGCTGCAAAAATAGATGTCACATAGTTCAGGCTAAGTAACATCATGTCTGCCAGCAGCTCCTTTGAAATATTTCCCCAGCTTATACAACATTAACCAGAAGGAAATAATCTTCAGTTATACTGAGTAATGCCATAATATATGCTGAAAAATCAACTCTGTGCACAAGGATGCTTGTGAATAGCAGCCTAAGGTAAGTGGGGCATCTACTGGCGAGACAGTGGAATGAATTAATCCACTGCATGATAGTCTGATCCAAATCCTGTGGACATTTTGCTTTACCAAATCAGCAAGTGCCAGGCCTGTTTCCTGAGCTCTTTGGAAAAAAATGGGTCCTTGAATAAGGACCTTTATTTTCTGGCACTCCTTTGGAGATACCTGCCATGGACATTGCAATAGTAGCCTTATGAAATAGAAGAAGGAAGGAAATGAGCTAAAGAAACTTGTCAGAAGGTGTGATGCATGTCTTTATCCAAACTTCCCCCCCAGTAATCTCTCATGGTAAAATCTCTTTCAGTTTATGAGACTGTCTTCCTTGTACCCAGAAGTGTACTTGACACTCTGATCTACTGCCCAAGGATGTGAAAATGAATGCAATACATAAGCGAGCACAATAATACTGTACGGTCATAAAATCCAGAGTTCCCTAACATTATCTGCATAACTACCTCCCTCCATTCTTCAGAAAGTGTTGCATGCAACAGCATGAGATTCTCAGTATTAAATAAAATTCAGTGACTGCAGTATGCATTTAATTTTTTTTCACCACAAAATTCTGTGTTGCATCTCTTTGTGCACATCAGAGAAGAACTTGGGAGAAATCCAAGAGGGCTTTCCCAATCATGTCATTAATTTCATTGTTAGATTACCATTTTAGAATCAAACAATTATCATGGGGAAAGCTTGCCGGTATGTTTACTTGGAGCACGGATGTGCACTTGTGAAAAGGAAAAGTGAATAAACAAGTAGCAAAGTAGTGCTAAAGTGGGATGAGGTCTGATAAAACTGTTAAAATACTTTGCTTCTGCTCTCCTTATAGATATGCCATTGTCACCTATCCAGTGAAGCCAAACATTTTCTTAAGACTTTTTAAAATTCTGTTGCCATAATAGGGGAGAAGTCATAAATCAAAATACAAAAGTACCCTTCTGCTCTGCTGCACAGCACACCTGCTAAATTTAGCTGTGCCAGTGAATCAATTGCTTTATATAATATTGTAACAAGCCATTGCTGAAGAAAACGCCCATTTGAGTCTGTCACTTGACCTTAGGCAAAACAAGCCTTTGTACTTTCTTCATAGCTTCTTGTGCCATGTATATTAGTAGAAGAATCTGTAACCAAGCAGTGATTTCAACTGTCCTTGTCCAAAGTCAGTGGAGTAAGCAAAAGTCCTTTGGGTCTGGTCTCCCTTTCTGAGAACTGTCACTTTTTTATTTTTTTGTCTGATTTTTTGGCATGTTCTATACTTGATTTCAATTGAACTTTTGAACAGAAACAATACCAGTTTTGTTTTGTTCAGTCCTTACAATACTAATTTTATTTAGCCTTTATTAGTAGAAGCAAACAAAAAAATCATTGTGATCAATAGGTACAAACCACTTTGATCTCTGAAATACAAGGTGTTCCAGATTATTATGTTTAAAATTTCCCCTGCTTTTTTTTCCAGAAGTCATATAATACCTGATTCCTACTTCCAAATCTCTAATTTCTTCTGGCTTAATAATTCCACAGTTACAAGCTATTTGAGGGTGGGAGAAGTCCTTGGAGAAATACTGCAATATGTTTGCTCTGTTCTTTCCATTCTTTCTCTGTGTTGACCAATACAAACCTCAAACAGTGGGGTTAGAATGACCTTTCTTGTACAGCTGCTGAGCATGTGCTAGATAACAGTGAGGGGGAAAAGTCCTAGGAGAAGTGAAGTGACCAATAAAAGTGAATAGAACAAAAAATTTTTAACCTTAATGTCTCTCGAGCCTGCAGTTAGAGGACAAAAATAAAGGCTTCTCTTTCTAGGAAGTAAAAACATTTCTTTTGTTTCCTGAATTGAGTATCCTAGAGCTTATGTTGAAGGGAAGCTGTTGCAAATGATGGCCAAGTGGTAGTATTTTCATCATTTGATATCTAACCTTAAGACCTTGGCTGCTTAGTAAGCACAATTACTACTTTATTGACTCACTGGAGTCTTCCTTAAAGAACTGTAAAACTAAACCACTATTGCTCTATAGGCCCACACAGTTGTAGGAAGTCACAGAAGCCTTTTTGAGCACCTTTAAAGGAATAAACATTCAGGAAGCCTGAATCAGCACCCAAGCCACACAATTCTTACACTCATTGATCTTTAGTAAGACTTAGATGTAGCCTTTAGTCTTTGTTACCATCTTTCATGACATTAAACACTGAACTTGGCTTATGTGTGCCCACTTGCCATCCACTCAAGTGCCCTAATAGTAGCTGGCAGACACATGACATTTTTTTAGTATGTTTCAGGCAAAGAGATGCTGCACTGTGGATTTTATGTTATTAGGCACATTCTTGATTCTGCTAGGTGAAGCAGAACTGGAACATGGAACAGTGGTAATTTGCTAGCAAAGACTTCGTTGTCAATAAGGAACCAGCTTTTTTGGTGGACAAGAAACTTGCGTGTGATATTACAGCATATTTGTTGTCAATCGAAATACAGAAGATAAAAACGGGGCCATAAATGCTAAATTGTATTGTATGTCAGCATCACTATGCTATTTAAAAATAGTTAATTTATTAAAATAAAATTTTAGAGAAACATTACATTTTTCTTTACATGAGAAGGAAAATGAGACTGCAAAGTGCTCTCTTTAAAGTTATTTAGCACAGTTAAATAGTTCTAGGCAATAAAAAAAGCAGGGAGTTTAAGGAGTGTAGAGAAGGGAGCAGTGTAAAATTGTGGAACTGTATCTCTGTGGGATTCTGGACTGCTACAAGCCACTAACATTCTTGTATTCCCCTCTTTTTTTCCTTATGTGTTGGCTGGTTCTGGGATGGACTGTTCCAATGAGGCATTTCAGGAGCCTTCAGTAAAAGAAAGATGCACATCCAACAGAAGTTAGTAAAAATATACTCGAGCAGTTCTATGATTGTAATCATACTGGCACCACAAAACAATCCTAGCTGGCCACCTACATCAGCTGTAATAGAAGGAAATAAACATATGTCATCCAAAGTATTCGGTTTAGTCTAGCAAGCAAACAAAACCTGCCAGGCTTAAATGTTAAATAGATTCAATATACATAATCCATCACTTTAAGAAAACAGAATTAATATTCTTAAGAATGTTTACTGAAGAAGAATAATGTGTTTTTTAAAATTCTAAATAAAGCAAGTACAACACAAGACATCCTACTGTGAAACAGATACTTGAAATTTATTTCCTGCTTCTATGCCTTTTTAACTGTTCCCTTGCTTCTTCTCCCCATATTCTCCCTCTTCCCTTCAAATCCCGTAGATGTGACTATTCTTATAGTCTTGCATATGACAGAGGCATAAATTAGTGCCAGACTTAATTCTTACTCTCAGCTGCTGTCCATACCCCAGTTTCTTTAATGGAATGGTGGAAGACAGTATCAAAATCAACCATAAGACTGACATGATTATTACCATTATAATATAAAAAGTGTTACTTTTTGCTCAGAAGCCCAGGTCATCTTTGATTCAGGAAGAGAGAGAATAAGAAAAGCAGGGTGTTTTTTTTGGTCTGGTGGTGTTTTTTAGATTAATTATTTTAATTATTTTATTATTTTTAGATTAATTATTAATCAGCAATAAATAAATATTAAATAGTCACTTACCAAGCAATTCAGATATAGTCAAGGCCTTCTGCTGCTGTGTTATTTTGTAGCTCAGATCATGATATTTTATCTCAATGCGCACAAGGTTTTGCCTAATGACAAATACATACAGTTACTTGAGACAGTCAGGAGTGCTGTTCATTTTTACCAACATCTATCAGCATGAGCTGACTTCAGGGACAGTGATGGTGTCTTTTAATGAAATATGAAATGAGTGTTACCAAAACCAATTATGTGAGAGAAGGAAAAAAACCTAAAGTGTCCTAATAAAAGCAGGAGCTTATCAGAGGAGTAGATCTTCATTCTATATCGGAAAAGCCACTCTAGATACGTACTGTGACATGGGCTCATACTTTTTAATGGTCACTGAGATAAACTGGATTGGAAATGTCAAGCATCATGACCTACAGCACATGAAGTGCCTGTAATCTACCACTCTTGATTATGTGCAACTGCATATTTAATTGTGCTTATTCCAATGGGCATGTTTGTGCAGAACAGTGCTTGTCCTATACTCAGATGTTTAGTTGTATCCTCTGCTAATAGCCTCACATAATTACATTCTTGCCTGCTGCCAAAGAGGAAGAGTAGTAAATCTCAGTTGGAGCATTACCTGAGGAACCTGTGGAATCATTCAGTGTGAGTAAAGAGCTCGTTTTTAAGATACCATATCTACAGAAAGACTCAGTTTAAGTCCTAAGCAGAATATAAATAGAATATAAATATAATCATTTTGGAAGAAAACAGTCACAAAAACTCATTGCATGCAAAATGTCAATGACTAAAGTTCCAGGTGGAGACCAGTGATGACCCTCAGGGGTCACTATTTGGACCAGTGTTGTTTAATATCTCTTCTGGTGACATGGACGGTGGCACTGAGTGCACCTTCAGCAAGTCTGCCAATGACACCAAGGTGTGTGTTGCAGCTGACACACTGGAGGGATGGGGTGCCATCCAGAGGGCCTGGACAGGCTTTAGATGTGGAACTGCGCAAACTTCATGAAGTTCAACAAGGTGGAGTGCAAGGTCCTGCACCTGGGTCAGGGCAATCCCAAGCACAGGTACAAGATGGATGGAGAGCAGCCCTAAGTGGAAGGACTTGTGATGTTCATGGATGAGAATCTCAACATGAACCAGCAATGTGTGTTTGCAGCCCAAAAAGTCAGCCTGGACTGCATCAAAAGAAGAGTGACCAGAAGGTTGAAGGAGGTGATTCTTCCCCTCTCCACTCTTGTGATACTCCACCTGTAGTGTTTTGTTCAGCTCTGGGGCTTCTTCATATGAAGGACATGGACCTGTTGAAGCCAGTCCAGAGCAGTGCCATGAAGATGATCAGACAGCTGGAGCAGCTCTGATATAAGGACAGGCTGAAAGAGTTGGGTTTGTTCAGCCTGGGGACAAGAAGCCTCCATGGAGAAATTATAGCAGCCTTCTGACACACGGGTCCCATAAGAGAGCTGGAGAGGGATTTTTTACAGGGAGATGTAGGAAAAGAACAAGGAGGAATGGCTTTAAACCGAAAGAGGATAGGCTTTGATTAGATATTGGGAAGAAATTCTTTACCGTGAGGGTGGTGAGGCACTGGAACAAGGTACCCAGAGAAGCTGTGGATGTTTTATCCCTGGAAGTGTTCTAGGCCAGGTTAAATGAGGCTTTGAGCAACCTGATCTAGTGGCAGGGGGATTGCAACAAGGTGATCTTTAAGGTCCCTACTAACCCAAACCATTCTATGATTCTTCAGAATTATGAACAGCTACAGATTTTTGGGTTGAGGGTGAAAATGAGCTCATTAACAATATTAATGAAAATAAAGTACTTTCTATATACAGAATTATCACTTCTCTCTCTTTGGGTGATAATTCTGTAAACCTTGTAGCACTGATTAATAAAAATAATCTTATTCTCGCAGCTTCTATTAGTAAGACTTCTACCATTGTAATGGAGTTGCTAGCAGAACTATTCAATAAATTTTAACTTTGCCTTTCTTACCTCTTCACAATTAAATAGATCTCTAAGATTTATAGTTTGGAATATGTACTCATTAATGCATGTGCTGGGTGCCTATTGGTTAAATCTTGGTAACAGGGGAATGTCCTGTATGTTCACTTGCTTAATTGAATAATTACTGGGTTGCTTATGATGTTTACAGACAATAAAATAATCAACAAAGATAAAATGCCCTCAAAGGATTTGTGTCTTTTGCATATACAAACAGGTTTAATTTTCATAATTTTCATCGGGAACAGTCTTTTTAATGGAGACTATAGACACACGACAAGAGGTAATGATTTAAAACTAAAATAGGGTAGATTCAGACCAGGTATAAAGAAGATATTTTTTACAATGACAGTGGTGAAACACTGGAACAGGGTGCCCAGAGAGATGGTGAATGCCCCATCCCTGGAAACATTCAAGGTCAGGTAGGATGCAGCTCTGAACAACCTGATCCGGTTTAAGATGTCCCTGCTCATTGCAGGGGGAATTAGACTATTTGGCCATTAAAGGTCCTGTCCAATACAATCTATTCTATGATTTCTATAGTTTCTGTTCAAATATAGAACTATGCAAGCATTTCCAGACTGATGGCTTCAAAAGTGAAAAAACTGAAGTCACTGAGACAATGAAACTCATAAATATTTCATTAACCAAATTTTCTACAGTTGTTTACAAATGTATACAAACTATGAGTTTGTATAGCACCTGCCTTAATACTGTTTTGTACTGCTGACATCTACAGCTGTGAGCAAGAGGCGATTCAGTCTGTGAAATTAAATCCTCTTTCACAAGTAGATCATATATTTCCAGCAATAAAAATCTGGAAATAATTCTACTTTTTTATATATAATGCTTGTATTTGCAAGGAAGTCTGGCATCAATTTATTATATCACAACAGTAAAGCATGCTCTGTTTAATTATAAGCATACATGACATCTATGAAGTTAAATGTATGTAGATTACATCAGCTTTATGTGTAACATAGATTCTAACACCTTTTTCTGGATAAAAGGTGTAGTCAGTACTTTTGAAACATATTTTAGCACTAGAAGTTATTATCTGTTTGGTATACACCTACTTTCTTCTGCTGTGTAGTGTTTTCAGCCATATAGAGAGAATCATCTTGTTTCACTGTTCTGTTATCTCATCAGAATCAATACTGTACCAAAGATTTTCTAAATAAATTTTATAATATAAGTGGTACTAGTGAATTCTACAAACAGTAGGAAATACTGTTTAATTTGAGGCATTACTGCTACGATAAAACCTAACTCTTCAGTACTTATGAAGCTTCCTTTGGGAATGGGTTGAAGGGAGAACAACTTTATATAGTATCTGTTTAGGTTGTTCATTGACTCCAGTTGTGGAAAGGTGAAGATTTGTCTTCTCTATTGTATGGATCGCTCACATGGATTGTGGATAGGTTTGTTAACCCTACTTTTCCTTTATTCTTAATTGAAAAAGTGCTGAAAAAAACCCCTTTGTTGTAAGAGATCCATGGCATAGAATGCAATTGAGAATGTTGCTTTTTAATTGCATTACTTTTGTTATCCATAGTCTAGGATGTATGCAGTATAGCATATATATGAGCATGTATAAATCCTAAGTAGTTTTGTCTAGGAGATTATGTTATCTCACTGACAATATTCTTTATACAAGAATACCACACACAAGAATATCTTTTTAAGGTCATATTTTCATCATATGCTCTGTTAGCATGGTGGATAATTTCTTTATTAGACAAGGTGTTAAGCAAAATTACCTTATGTAATCTGGACTTTTCCTCAATTTCGCAGAAAAATGTTTTGTAGCTTTTTCTCCTCCAAAACTTGAATAGGTGACCGTGGTAGGATAATCTGTTTGTTCACATGGGGTAGGGCAAGTAGAATTGTGTGTTCCTGCTGTACATAATCCTTTTATCTCTATATCATCTGAAATTTCAGGAGAAAGAATTTATATATTTCTAAAAAAGAACAGTTTAAAAACATTTTAAAAAACTTACTAAATTACTGATTTTGATAAAGATATGGGTTAACTATCCTGAGAAAAGTGGATACTTACCAGTTCCGAAGGAACAAATAAGAATTTGTAACTGTCATTTGGGAAATTGGTACATGATAATAAGAGTTAAGATATTGCACACTTTTTCTAAAGAAATTCAGCACCTCTAAATCTTTCTGCCTTCATCAGGGCTTTATGTGCTTATTATTTCTCATCCACAGGTAAGCAGCAGAACAACAGAAGACTTTTCATATTTTGTGCTAGATTTCTAAGTACAGAGTTAGGTATATTTCCTTGGTCTTGATGCCTTGATGCCTGCCCAACTCAGTTCAGTCCATAGAAATGGATTTCAGAGCAATTCCAACTGTAATTTACTGTCATCTGATAACTATATAAAAATCTTAGTCAACTGAATTCACTTTACCTTAATCCCTGCCTGCCATTTGGTAGTTGGGCTCAAGATAGCTAAGAAGTCTTAGGGAAAGCTTTTTTTCTTCAAATACCGAAGAGAAGTAATAAAATTCTGCAGGTTCTGGCTGTTTGTGAAAGTGGTAGCAGGTCCCTCAGATACTGGATTGGTGTACTGTCTCTAGATTTTGTAATTAAATGGCTTACCTTTCCTGAAGGGTGAGTCAAAGGAGAGTTGGTCCCTGAAATGAGGTCCTGAGGACCATACACCTACAAACCAGGTTCACAATTTGCAGTACTGTGATACCAGTTCCTTTTGGGGTCCAGACCTGAATCCTATCCATCCTTGATAGGAATTTGGGGTCATTTTTGTTTAACGCTTTGTGGTTTCTTCGAAATTAAGTAATTGAATATCTATTAAGTAGAATAATATATAGCTTTATCATGACAGGCTTTCAAAGATATTGGTTATATAACACAGTGAACTTAGTGGAATCTATTTCAAAAGAGACACAGGAAAAAATAGGTCACTGTCCACTGTAGTAGGTCTTGCCTGAATGTTGCACACACGTAATCAAAACAGAAATAAATCCCCACCTAGTTCCCCCTTCCATCCCCAGCTTGTTAGTCTACTAATCACTTAAAAGCACTTAAAAGGAAGGACTTTTCAAGATCGTGAGAAGTTACTTTTCAGATTACTATTTTCAGTATTTTCCTGAAAGCCTGTTGTAGTGACATATAAATTTCATATCTTCTGTGTATCTATCATTTCTTTATGGAAAAGAATCGCATTTGGAGCACTTTAAAAATTTATAATTTTTGTTACTTTTGAAAAGATAAGACCTTAAAGTCCAGTGATTTATGTTTTTTACCAGTTAGCAAAACTGCTGTTCACTTGCACAAAGAATATAACATGGGATCTAGAAGGAAGATACCATGAAAATGAGAAAATGCTAGCCAGAGGCTTGGTAAGTGAAAACAGTTTGATTGAATATTCTTCCATTTTAAACCATTTCTCACTACTGAAATAAATTCTTCTATTTTTTTTGTGTGTGTATGTGTGTGTGTGTGCGTGTTATTTTTGGGAGGATAGTTTTGTGGTGTGGGCATTTTTTGTGTTTGTTTTGGTTTTGTCAATGGTGTTTTGGAGTTTTGTTGTTGTTGTTGTTTGGGTTTTGGTTTGGTTTTTTATGGGCACATATATCGCGATCAGTCTGGTCTCTATTTTCAAAATAGTAAATGAACTGAGATGTACTCAGATTACTTTCAGTACTTTGTTTCAACTGATAGATATTTTCTACTATTTGGAATTGGTTTAGAAAGCATGAATATGAAGTAATTACTTACTGACTGCTGGATAAACACATTTGTAAAACTTCATCAAGTCACATTCTGTTCCATTTCCTAAAAATAAATTACAAGCTTTAGGAGCGTAAATTAACAATCAAACCCTTAACTCTAATTGTACTAAATGGAAATATCATGTAATGTCATCAAAGCCTGTTCATCACTTCATGTTAATGATTATACAACTGAGAAATCAATTCATCTGGGCACAGTGCAGTTGCCAACACCAGAATGGGCACATAGTGAAAAGAGAAAACAGACTAAGCCAAGAGGCTGATAGGCTGATGTTGGAGGAAACATCTTCATTATGTGTACCAGCCACAACAGTCTTTTAACCTTGTGGCTCACTCTTTGTCTTAGCTTGCTAAAGACAGAAATTTCTGGTTTTCCTAGTAGAAATGAAAAAAAAAACCCACAAACCCACCCGCAGATGAGGTAGTTTTAATATATGATTACATCCCATGAAGTTTTGAACTTCATGGAAGTTGTTTGGAGACATAAGGGGTAAGGCAGTATCCTGAACTAATAGCAAAATTTTCAGATTTGAGATGGTCTCAGTTTTACCCCAAATTATTGCTCTCCTT
Organism: Serilophus lunatus; assembly: GCA_013399895.1. Lineage (NCBI taxonomy): Eukaryota > Metazoa > Chordata > Aves > Passeriformes > Eurylaimidae > Serilophus > Serilophus lunatus. The sequence goes on along the minus strand of VXBA01005490.1, from coordinate 835,865 downwards.
TATCTAATTGTCAATGTGTAAAACTCTCATCCTGAGTATGGGAGACTCAGGCTTAATCGCCTTCTCAATCCCCTTTCCATGACATTTTCCATTACATTGCCCTTTTCCAACAGGTTCTCAAAGAAGCAGGATCTACTTTACTGCAATCATTCTACCTCGCCTGAGCATATTTTAAAAATACATTGAGTCAGAAAGTGCAGGCTCTCTTCTTGCTTTTCTTGTGGATTTTCTTATGAACTAGTAGTTTTCTTGCCCACTAATTGTGAAAAAAGAGCTGCGAGATCAGAGATTTGTGTTCCAGTTCTTGCTTTAGGGAGAAATGATAATATTATCTTTACATTTAATGCTGAAAAGGTATCCTCAGTGTTTCTGCTTTACATTTCTAGAGTGATTAAGATGCCTAGTTTCTTGAGGGAAGTATTACAGTATACACCTTGTACTCAGCATTTGAGGTTGATTAGAAGGCTCCATATGGCCTCTTGGCTTTTGCAGAGCCCACTTCTGGTGCCAGGTTATTTCCATGGTTCATGTGGGGGACTTCAGATTTTATCTTCAAGCAAGCAGTTCTGCTGTAGTTGCTAAACACCTGCAAAATAATTTTTCTGGGCTACATGTGAAAATATATGTGACTTCTTGTTGTGAATATAGTTCCAGCTTTCTAGGAAGTTAGATTGAGTACTACAGACTTGTCTCACACTTCCGAGACATATAATTTTCTTTCAGTTTTTTTGGATGGTATCCTAAGAATAGACAATAACTCAGATACTAGATTGAGACTTGATCAAATATCTTTTCTTGAAATTTTAATTAATCCCAGCTGTAGATATCCCTCAAACATGTGCTCCATCTCCTTTGCTGTTCAATAACATGTGAGGTCTCCTAGGAAGATGATCAGTGTGTGGTATGATGATGTTCCTGAGAAATACCTGGAAGAATGAATGGCAAACAGCCACACCACTTCTGTATGTACCGGGCTTTGCATTCCAGCAAACATCCATTAGTACTGTAAATTTTGTGGTGCTGAAGCTTTATACCAGGCTTGCACTCTCCCCATGGGTATTCTTGGGTAATTGACTGTAAGGTAATAATAACAAAACATATAAACTTTTTTGTCCCTGTTTTAAATTTAGATATTGCTTTCTCACATTTTAAAGTGCTGAAGGAAGCTTGTTGAAGACATAAGCAGTAACACTGTGATTTAATTGGAGTCAATTACAGTTCCTGCCCTTGGGATTAAAAAAAATCATCTCCTCTCTCTCACAGCAGAAGTAGGACCAGATCAGACAGCCTAGTGCAATGTGGTAGTCCACTCCACTTGGATTCCACAAGGAATCTGAGACACCATTAATAGTAACAGAATACATTGATGGGGAAATGCTGTGATGTCCTTGTATGATTAAATGTCAGTGACACTGTAAGGTAATAGGAAAGAAAGGCTGACTTTGAGAGAGACAAATTAGAAAGACCAGTGACATCTTCCCCAAAATAGCAGTAATTTTGTTTGTGTCTGAGGAAATGTTATTTTTAGGATTATGATAAATCTTTTACATTCCAAAATGCCTAATTCACTGTCATTACTTCAGAAGAGAATTAGAGACAGTAAAGATCACCATTCCAGTTGATGGACAAAGTCCTTACCTTCAGCTGGCGAATTGCGACATGTGCGTGCATGCCAACAGAAGCTAATAAACCTAAACCATCAAAGCGTGGAAACTCTTGGGGTGAATGGATAACAAAAGTTATTCCAGCATCAGTATAATCAAGGGCAGATTCATCAGTGAATTGGTCCTGATACAAAAAGAATTATTTAAAGTAGTTTTGTCTTTGCTTACCATCTGAAGCTTTAGGTATATTTAATGTACTACTATGCTATAAAGTCTTGTATATCTGGTCACAATTTTGGAATTTTACAGGAAAGTATAGAAGCAAACTAACTTGAATTTCTCCTGTTCATTACCTCTGTGAGTTTCCCTGCAGTTACTAGAAACTTTCAAGTTTTTTATTCCTTTTGGTATCCCCCAATTTCAAAAGCAAGTAGGCATAGATGAGCATTTACTCATGACTTGGATATTTTTTCTTTTTACTTAAAACTACCCATCACATTTCAGAAAACTTTTGATTATTCTTTTCTGATTCTTTCACTCCTGACTTATAATTCCTAGAGAACAAAAGTGAATATCTAAGTCATTTATCAGTCCATATTTTAGTTTTCTTCCCTGATCACACAAGGTAATATTTCCTGTTTTCGGCTTTTTGTTGGTCAAAGACAATTCTAATGTCAGAAACTACAGTACAAAGACCAGGTCTTGGCTGGCATTGAGAATTTGCAGCTGCAGCTAAATTTTAGTTCTACTTAGATTCTGGCACCATATGACCTTTCCTACTGGGCCATTTATTAAAATGGAGTGATGTTATCCTAAGCTGAAAGTATAAAATTAAATCACCACACTGATGACATGTCTCAGTTTAGATGAACTGTGCATATTTATGGTCACTCACAACTTTCAGAACCCCTTAGCTGGGGGCAGAGTCAGTAATAATTCTGACTTTTTAAATCCATATTTAGGTCTTTCCTTTAAAATATTCTCTTGCTTGGAAATAGTCTTGATATAGAATTTGTGCATGATTTTCTGGAGATCTGTGTAAAATCAACCAAATCAAAGTGCCAAACCAAACCCCAAACCAACCAACCAACCAACCAACCAACCCACCCACCAACCCCTCCACTAATTTATAGGTTATTATATGATTTGTCATTTATAATCCTTAGGATAGCTGTACCTGTTGGACATCAAAAAGCAAATACAAGCCTCTTCCAGACAAACTCACTTTTCTTGTTGAAAGATCATTGTGATTAAAAGTAAAGCAGTTCCCATATTCCGTGAAAACATGTTCAAAATCCTCCAATAAAGGAAAACAGGGAAGAGTGAAATGAAAGAATGAGCACTTGAAGTTTCCCTAGTGAATTACAATGCAGGAGAAGAACTACTGGGGTTGGTTTTTTTGATGGTTTTTTTTAGCCCCGAAGGGTTAAAAAAAAACAATCAGAAAAGTAGTCATTGATGAAAATATTCAAAAGGATTTCATACTTTTCCATAGAAAATGATGTTCAAAAGAGAAATTTCACATTGTTTATTTAATACCTATGGGCTGCTCAGAATAATTTAATGAAGTTCTGTGGTTTTTCTATACCTCTTATATAGAAATTATATACTCAAAACCAACTTAATTTTTTCATTAGCTATTTAGTGAAGACTGTTTCAAAACTGAATGCAATATTTGCATTTTTCCCAAAGTCACCTCATAATTTAATATGACTGCCCCTCATTACTTCAGTTTGTTATCACTAGTGTTTTTTAGCTAAGAGCCTTCCAATGCCTAATTTTAGAAAATCTAAATCTAATCTTTAGAAATTCTAAAGGTTAAATTAAACTGAAAGAATAGAGGCCTGATATTTTTGTTCATATTTTCTATATAAGTTGAGAATTTCTTTACAGAAGATTGATGCAAAAATGGGGTGATCATATTCTTTGGCTGTTGTCTGAAATTCCTAAAGCTGAGTTCATTTCATGTGAATTTTTAAAAATCCTGTGGACCTTGTCTGTCTTGACTGTTTTTTGTTCAAGAACAAAATTACAGAATCATATAATGCAAAATACTCTTTTCAAACTGTCCTTCATTATAGGCCATTGATGTAAAAGGCTGTTAGATACAGCCTGGAGGCACGACAGCTCTCAAAGGCTGCTGTATGTACAGGAGTAGCATTAGGCAGAGAGCAATTTAAACTGAAATCCCGTCTTACAGCTCAGGAAATCTATCAGGCTGCCTCTGTGGTCAGTGGGAGAATCAAGGCCCTCAGGCTAATTTAGAGTAGGAAATTTTTTCTGCATTATCTGACTGTAAAGGGAACATGGGGAGTAGATGGCAAAGCTAGATGTCTCAAGTTGAGTGTAAGAATATATCCCCTTCCCCTCCATGCTATTGTTTTAGTAAGATAAACATATTTACCTGTGGGTAACATGGCTTCCCAAAAAAATCACATTCTAGCAATGTGCTGCTGTTCAGATAAAACCCATTTTTCCTGGTAAACTCTTTCATGCTGAAGTTCTGGTTCCCAACAAGGAAATCATTTAACTCTTGAGAATATTTATTTTCAATGGGAAATTTTTGAAGAATTGCAGACACAACGTTCCAAATCGAAAAAATGACTTTGAGGTTGCTTACTGCATGGGCCTGAAACCTGCAGTTAGAAGGAGAAAGGGTTGCTTGAGGTTCTGCAGAATTATAGGACTCATCTCAAGGCTGCTTTTGACAAAACTGTGGTGTTCTGTTGTCAGCTTACAAACTCTAACTGTTTCTTGCCCACCAGGTTGCACTTTGATCTGCACAACATGAATAAACAATATAGTCTCCATCTCTAGGGATGTATCTTTCATAGCTGGAGACAGAAAATGGGTGCCTTCCCATGGCTATTCTGGTCAGTCATGCTGGAAGTATTTCTGTTGTGTGTGGTTGTTTAGTAAAAAAGTAAACCCCAAAATTCCCGAGTAGATTATCCATTTCCATAGGCTAACAACCATACTGACGACAAGCTGAACAATTGCATTTACATGTGGCAAACTAGCTGGGAAGGGCTGTTCCTTTCCAAGAAAATTTTCTTCCTTCATTTGGAAAATTGAATTCTAAGTGCATCTGCAGAGATATTGTGTACCTGCTTTACTAAAGCACTGTACTCCAGAGTAGAGACAGTCTGCCTTCCCATGAGTTCTAGGGCTAGTGACATAGTGGTATAGATCAAAGGTGATCCTTACTCTTTGAATCCACTGGAAAAATCTCAGAAAGGTGTTTTCCTGATGTACAGCACTGAAGTTCTTTATTGAACTAAAGTAAGGGTTTACAGAAATTATAAGTTTGAAAGAATAAACAAAAATGAAACTACCACGTTCTTTAGAACTGACATTTTGTCTAATCTTATTTTTAAAAAATTATTGATGTATTTGTATAATAGATTTTAAGGAAGATTAGTAGGAGCAACTTTTTGAGTCAAAAAATAAAAACAAAGGAAGACTTGTGCCTCTTTGTCCTGCTAACAAAAAATCTAGTTACTAAAAACAGGAGGGAAGGATAAGCACAGCATGAATGGCAGATGGATGCAGCAGCAAACTGTTGCTTAAATGGAAAATTGTCATGCTCGGTTTACAATGTGCTGGCACTACAGTTACATGAAGTGAGGCACGTTTATAACAGCCAGCACACTGCAATCAGAGGGAGTTCTACCTACAGTGCATGTTGTGCAGTATAACCCAGGATGTCTTCATCCTGGACAGTGGGAAGGTGGTATAGTGAGGCAGAACAGCTCCAGGCATTTGAGACTTGGACTTCTGATGGATTTTGCTAGCAAAAGGTAGAAGATAAGAAAACTTAAAATTTTCGAGGACAAAATGTGGATAAACTTTGTGTATTTCTAAAACTCTTCCTAAATTACATATTTGCTCTAAAAATCAGGCCATAGGTTTATTGCATTATTTTCAAAGTGGCTGCATCTCAGTCGTGGCCACTGTCTTTGAATGTAGAAACCTGTAGTGAAGTTCCCGCTCAGATACATGACTTCCAAACAAACCAAATGCTTCCCTCCTGCCAAAAATGCAGACATCAGCTGGAACCGTAAAGACTGAGCACCTCTGAAAAATACCCTGTCTGTTTTGCCCAGGATTTCTGCCTTTGTATGAGGATTCTATTTAAAGTTATTTACAAATACTGTCTTTTATTTTTAACTTGGATGTGGCTGGTGACTGTCCCTTAGTTCCACTATAGAAGCACTACTCATACATAGAACACCACTGCCAGAGGGGTTTTACTACTCCAACTTCTGTTTTGAAACTTAAATCTGTCAAGTGGTTGTTCATCTGTAGGAAGGGCAAGATTATAAAAACAACTTCCCTTCCTTGATTCTTGTATTTTTGTCTTCATGTAAATTTCATGTGTTGGTGTGGAAGACATGCCCCTTAGAGCCATATTTTCCTTATTTTACATGATTTGTCCAAGTGAGTCAAGTTGTGGAACCTGTCTGCTTTCAAATTAAGATGCTTCGCCTCTCAAGAGCAAACAACAAACATAACTTTTACCTGTTTAAGTTGCAGAAAGTCACAGCGGGAAATTTGATGTTTTCCACATACTGAACCACCACTGTAGTTGTGGTTGGCCAGCTGAAGTAGTAGATGAAGCGACTGTAAATTTGCCAAATAACAATGCCAAGACAGCCTGCAACTACTAGGAGCCACAGCACTTTGCGAGCCTTGCTCTGTGTTTGAACAATATTATGCACGCCGTGAAATGAAGTGGATGAGGCAAACTCCTGATGATACTTCCTTCTGTCTTCCAACTGTGGCAGCATTTTCTTTATTAAACATGACCGTATCTTTTCCAATATTCCTGAATACGGAACAAAGTGAAAACACTTTTTTAAAAATAGCATTTAAAAATCACTTAAGAAAGGAATCCATGGAATTTTTCTATTGAAAAGCAATAATTTTATAATTTTTGTAAAATTTGCCTTTGTAAATTAAAGCAAACAATTCCCCTTTAATTATAAATTCTCTTTAAGTAGTGAACTTTCTTCTGAGGATGGAGGAGTTGTGTGCTAAGAGATTAGCTTAGTACTTCCTTGACTACAGACTATATCTTGCAATATTTCAAGCGTACTAATATTGAAATACTTTAATATAAAAAAGTAGTTCCACTTCTAGGAAAATGGATTTTGACATTCCTCAGAGGTCTAAAACCACAGGTTGCTGTGAACTGTTAAGTGTCTAATGTTTACAATAACAACCCATTAAAGAACTGGTCCTTCACACATGAGAAATAAGGTGAAAAAAGGAATAATATGGAATGATATGAAAGAAAAATTCACTCTTTCACTATCAGAAGTTTCAGGATAAGATTTGGAGGGTTCAAAAGAATATCTAATCTCATTTTCTTAGGCTCATACTTCTCTGATTCCATAACTTTGAACTAGGAATGGTTTTAGTTTAGTTTTCAGTTGCCCCAAGTTTTCTACAAACTGATGTTAAAAAAATATAAACCAAACTATTTTTTAATCTAAGTTTAAGAGCTGTAACAGTAATGAATATAATCAAAGGTTGGACATGATCTCAGAGGTCTTTTCCAACTTAGTTGATTCTGTGGTTCTGTGATAATCAATATTTGGATCTGTAGTAATTTTCTTACTCTCAGTGCTGAGTAATCTTTTGGACGTGGAGTTAAACATCATTTTCTCTCCCAAAACATTCAAATGAGAGAAAGTTAATGAGACCTTTCTTGTATTTCATCATAATCAGACCAGTCTCTTTGCAAAGTGCTTGATTTACAGATTTTTATCTACTACTTTCTTTTGACATTAATTGTAAGAACAGTAAATCAAAGTTTGTGAGACAGTAATAATTAGTATCTGAAAATTTATTATTTAGATCAGTACCTAATAGTAATTAGCTCTCTAAATCTGTTTTTAACTTAAACATAGGTTTAATAGTGTGTGTATGTGTTAGGAAGAGAATATACCCCTTATAAGGCTGAGTTCCTTAGTATATTACAGTTGGGAAAGGAACAAAGGGATGTAAGAGTCATCTGCCAAAACCATATCAGCCACATTGTGACCACATCAGTACTCAGGAGTGTTGCTTCGGCCCACAGTCTCTAGACTGTGATAATGAAGTCCCAGACAGTGCTGGATTTCAAAATGTTTCTGAAGGGAAAGTATTTTCTTTAAGTTATTCTTTTAAGAAAACTTTGATCAGTATCACATAATGTACTGTGACTTTGCTTTGTCATCAAACAGTTTTCTGCTAGAAGACCACTCAAAATTTCTCTCCTAGTTCTCATGACTATTGGACCCCATTGCAAGTCAGTTCAGCCATGTGTAGTTTTGTACATCGTGCTGGAATGAGGTGGATTTCTGGTTTTGCATAGGCTTCTCTCTCACTGGCATATATGCAGTGGGAGAGCTCTTTGTGCATTCCCTGAATAAGAGCAGAGGGAAGTACATTCCTAACATGTATCTACATCTGCTGCCTGTAGAAGCCAAGAAAAGACCACAGGCAAGTCAGATCCTTTTCTCTGGAGATAGTGCCGAATGTGTTTATTTCTCCTATATGCACTGTACTGCATAAGAGTATGATAGCATACCCTTACATGAAAGTCCACTGCCATCAAAAAACACTAGTTAGCTTAATCAGCAGAAGTGTAAGTTTGAATCTATGCAAATATGTAATTAAATTGTATTTTAGTAAGTAGTAGTATGTAGAAATGATGTTTTAGCTGATTGCAATTTTTTTTTAATGTGTAAGATTATCTAATAGCATACTACTACTTTCCTTACTGTCTTTCATAAGAGGAATTAGCACTACTGTGAGTCCTAAAGAATCCTTGTTCTACTTTCAGATTTCTTTAGAAAATGTTATAATTAAAAAAAGGAAAAGAAAAATTATTATTAACTACTCCAAGTAGGGTCAAACGGTAAAATTCTGGTGTGAAATTTCTCACATGGAATGGATTGGAAAATGATATCAAATGTGTAAATCGGGACTAGCCATTTATTTGGGATTTCGTCTGTTAATGAGAAATAGGTACATTCCACTAGTATACAATTAATAATAGAATGCTTATTTCAGGTCCAAATTAGTGAATAGTAAAATAATACACCACAGTGATGGATGGATGTATGTGAGATTATAAATGATTAAGCCTTCCTTCCCCTTAAGGCTTGGATTGTCACATCCTCTGCTGTGTAAAACTTAGTCTGTGTATATCTGGACTAAGGTTGTTGAATTAGCATAACTGAACTAGTTCTAAGTGAGTCAGAATACCCATGCTGCTGCTAGATAGACAGTAATATCTTGTAAGACCTTAGTCATATTAGACAATAAGGTCTCAACAGCACAGTGTTCTAGCAGCAATACAAAGTATATTTAATATAGGCACTGCAAAAGAAAAATAAAATTGTCAAAGCTATGGATGAGCCCAATCTTTATAGAACATTCAAAGAGTAGAGAATGGATAAGCAAAAAAGCAAGGAGGTAACTAAATGAGAGGAACAGAGGAATCCAGGTCCAGGAGCAAACCACACGTTTGGAGCCAAACACAGAGCACACATGCAAAATCTAGTAAGGTAGTTCATATGTTCAGGATGGGCTGCAGATGCTTTGCCTTAGGAAACACTGATTACTGGAAAAACCCTGAGAGCCATCATTGTTAGTTAGATAAACCTGATTTACCAGTCAATGTTGTTAAAGAAAGAATGACTTCTCTGCATGTATAACCCAGGACACAGGGACATACTATTATGGACTTGTGGAAATTCAAATAAGAAAAGGAATTCATATAGCAATATGAGCATATAGGAATTTACCCTTCAGAAATTCAGTGTCTTTAATGCTAAATTTGCTTGAAAGGGTTTAACTTCAGTCAGCAGGCAACTGGTCATCATCTACAACTTTTTGTACAGGTCATTGATAGAGAATATCAACAGGCTCTTTGCTCTAATGGGGAAAAAGATGCGATAGGACCAGGTGAGAAGAACTGGAAGTTGAGCTCTAGCAGAAATAAGGTACAACTTTTTGTATTCCTAGTGTTTCATTGTGATTGCATTTTAGTTAATTAATATATTTTTAAAAATGGCTTTTTAGAAGATCACCTATCTTCAGCCAGAGCTCTTACCTGAAAGGACTTATTTCAGGAAGGTTGTATGTGAACATCTATGCAAAGAGTAGTTACTCTAGATAGGTTTTTAATTTAATTTCCTCTTTGTCTTGATCTAAAAGTCATTTGAGTGTGGTATCATTCAGAGAAGCAATTGCCTAGTTAAAACTGTATTAACTTTATTCTAAATACATAAAGGACCAATAGCTTTTTTCACTTCTAAATTAAGTGAACAATTTTTTTTTTTCATCTCTCACTAATTCTTAGTATCTTGAAAAGGTACACTATTGCTACTTTTGGACAAGATTACAAATAAGAAAACTCTTGGTAAAGCACTCTGATATACCTAGTCACTTACCTTTAGCATCCGATTGAATAAATCTTCCAAGCTGTTCCATGAGGCTGCTTATTTCAGAAAGGAAGGGATAGACAACAAGCTGCCTTATCACTATGATCACTTCTAGGTAATGGCTTTTATAGAAAACTAAATGGGAGGCAATACTTGATGAAACATAAGACTGAGCAATTTACCAGCCAGGGTTGCTATGTTTCGCCTTTCATTAAAACAGTCTGCAATGTAAAAGAGAAGATTATTTTTATTACAGGATCAGATGTACACAATTATATACATTTCAAACACATATTACCCTAATAATAGTACAAGTGCAGGCTTGTCTTGTGTATTGCATCATCTTGCCAATTTCTTTCATGTTTTTCCTTTCTGTTTTAGAAAGACCAATTATTTTCACTAAAATACTGTTCTGTTCAGAACTGAGTATCTTCTCCTGAAGTAGATAAAGAACCCTTCCTGCTCTGGAGGGCAACAAATGTCTACCACTAGGTTCTCACAAACAACAGGATGCAGTTCATCCACATTTTGGATTGCTGTCTTCATAACCAGCTTCAGATTTCATATTGTAGAGGACTTCGCAAAAAAAAGAGCTGTTATTTCTGAGAACTAACCCTGTGGGCAAGGATGAAAATACATGCAGAGTCAATCATTCCAGCAATTCCTTATGAAAAAAGACAGAGACTGCTTATGTTTTAGATGTGTGATATGATCTTTTTTGAAATTTGTTTCAAGAAAAGAACTGAATCTCTAATAAAAGAGGATAAAAATACTAGAAAATTCTGACCTGAGATGTGCTTGACTAATGCTTTAGGAAAGGATAAAAAAAGGCAACTTCACATTTCCTCTCTGATCTGCTTATTTCATTCTCTCTGCTGGTAATGGTCCAGTTGATCACCTACACTGTTCTTAGTAATCAGGTGTATTAGCTTGGCTCCTTTGTGCCTCATTGCTTAGTTGTTTGCTGAATGTTTTTCGGATGTGTTGTTAACACTACAAGAAACAAAGAAAACAAGAAACAAGAAAACAAGAAACAAGTTATACCTGTGTGACAAGATTTCTGTTCTCAGTTTCTTGGAATTCCCAGCTCCATTTGTCACTGCTGCCTCACCGATGGGGCTGTTTGCCAGGGGAAGTGTTGCATAGTACTTGTGTTCACTCCAGCAGTGAAGTGCTTAACAGTGAACAGTTTTTCAACATCCGTACGTTACTTGACCACAACTAAGCAGTTGCCAAGTGCTGTAGATCCATTGAGTCCTATTAATAAAAACCCACTCTAATTCACAGAACCCAGACATCTTTTGCCTGAGTTGCTTGAGTTCCTAAATTATGTTGATCTTTTATACTGCTACGTGCATTGAATTAATAAGTAGAAACTCTAAGTTTCTAAGCTCTCTGTACAGCAAATGATTAATCTTGTTATTTTTCTTTTTTAAAAAACCTCTGTGTTGTTGTCTTACTAAGAGTTTTTATGCTTATGTAATACTTTAGATGAACAAGGATTGTGCTGTCCTGTTGTGTCTTACATAAGAAATTAATTTTTTAAATTTTCTTTCTTTTATGGTTATTTTACATTCATCCTTAAGCAAACACTAGGGGGGCGAAGACCAACAATCTTGTGTTTGTTCATCTTTCCCAAATGGCTTTCACAAACAGCTTTCAGGTTGTAAATTGGTCACGGGCAACTTGGTGTCTCCATTCACTCCTAGCAGTACATAGCTAAACCACACGTTCCCTAATACTTAATGCACTAAAGATTAGGAAAAAATAACCAATGACAGAGGTGGTCACAACTTTTTGTATTCAAAAATAATGTAAGTTTTGTACTCAAACTGTTATCTGAGGTCAGTCCTCAATGTTGTTCAGTTCTTCTCTTAAGCAGATAAATTATAAAATAATGCTTCAATCAACATAACTACACAGCTATTTCCTGAGACAAATAGATAATATGTTTCTGATAAAGTCCATACTTTATAGCCTAGTTCCAGCAACATGTCTTCTAAGAATTCTTATGGGCTGCTGAAAGAAAATATATATGCACTCAAGTATGTATTTAATGCATATTTAGCTTTCATTGGACAATTTTTTTCTTCAGAAAATGTTGAAGCTTTTCTTTCCAATACCTGTTTTATTGCTTGAACCTCTGTTAGTGCTTTCTTAACATTAATGCTTCTGGTGTTTTGCTTAGCTCTCTTTTTTTGATAGGAGCATGTAAAATATCTTTGAGATAGAAGTAATGCATTTGCTACCAAAGCAGACTGCAAATACTTTCATTCAATTCATATAAAAACATGAACAAAAAAGGAAAAACAGAGAAAAAATGGGAGTGATCACCATGTGGATTATTATAATGTATTGTCATTGTCATTTTATGGAAAATGCTGGTAACTACTTGTATGTGCAAGCATCTATCTTGATTCTTCCTTCAAAGTGTGTACTGACAGTGGATTCAGCAATGGAGGCGCAGGGGTGCCAAAGAAGGAGTTTTAAATGAGTCTAAGGACTTACTGAGTCTTTCTGCCTCAAGGAAGAATCAGGTATGACTGGAGAAATTGTGAGCTCTCATCATTGTTTTCTAGTACTTAGATACTAGAATTTTTTTTTCTCATGTCTGTGTTATCTTACCATAATTTAAACAGGTTATTCCTTTTCCCATCCACTTCACTTGCATGTTGAAAATTGCTTATTACTCTTCCTTTTGAAAGGAAGATATTCATCACTTTCTCCCCCAGAATCTTCTCTTTGTTATACAGGTCAGTTCTTTCCATTTCTCTTAACAGAACGTGTTTTCTACATCAAATATCTGTTGTTCTTGCCATCCTTTTCTAAGCCCTTTCCAAGTGTTCTTGATCTGTCTTGAACACAGATGCTCAGGACATAATATGACAGATATATTCTCTCTGATACTGGATGGAAAGGAGGGATTCCATGCAATGTAGAAAGTTTCCATTTAAAAAATCTGGTATAAAATTTCCTCATTTCACAGCTTTGCCTTTTGTTGGTTAACATGTTATTTTTTGGTAACAGAAACATAGCTGCTATCTAAAGAATTTCCTACTTCATAATTTGATTATCATAGCTGAAGTTCAAAAGTACTACTCTTCATATCACTGAAGCTACACATTATTAATTTCAATGCACTGAGGTAATTTTGAATTCTAGCTCCCATTGGCCATCATGGTATTACACCTTCGAGGCTGTTTTCTTTTGTCAGTTTAAGAAGTGTACAACCTATTCTACTATCCAAGCCATTAACAATAATACTGAGTAGGATGGGATTAGGAAATTTTTGTCATCATTTGTCCTGAATCAGCCCTTTGCACTTGCCAGCCAGCTGTACCATGGTGCAAACAGCAGCACGCATTGAGCCACGTGGAGGCATTGGGAGTAGCTTGTGGTTCTAGGTCTGGGATTCACTGTAACTGACTGGTAACCGGAATTCAGGTTTTAGGAGGGGAGAAACAGCAGTCATCCTGTACTAAGGAATTGCACCCTGCAATGTGCAGCTTCAAAGCATTAATAGAGGATAGGTTTGCTTTGGGATGACTCTGTGGCATGTATTCATGATATTTTGTTTTCCCTGAGTCTATAGTTCTGGCTGATATTGATGCATTTCACTGATGAAAGGAGGGTGTTTTGGCACTAGTAGTGAAAGAGTATTTTCTCCATACTTGGGGAATAGTTATCAATCAGAACATGAGAAAGATAAATTGTTTCTCTAGGACATTTCAGAGAGCAGGATGTTTCACTGTTGGAGTACAGCTCACAGGCAGTCCCTGAAACCACAATCAGCACGAGTGCTGTATGTCTAGAAAACACAGGGGTAGGAGGAGCCAGTGGTAATCTTAGAAGTTTCTTTTCAAACACAGCTTGGGGCAGACAGAAGATTTGCTACCAGCATTAACAGGCCAGATACTGTGCAATGTAAAAGAAATAATGCTGCATTCTGTGAACCACAAATGAGAGACGGCAGGGGTGAGATTGTGCTGGGATGTGTGAAACACAAATGGAAGTTAAAAGTATGCCAGGAAGTGATGACACAGTTCTTTGTGTTTAAGAAGTCGAGCAATGCAATATTTAAAAAAAAAAAAATCTTTCCCGCATTATCTAGTCTCTTTGTTTGTAGTTTGCAAGACCTTGAGCTCTGTTCCTCCCCCTGGTACAAATGCCTGATTGGATTATTAATATTGCATCAACTTTAAGCTTGTTTGTTTTAACCTGAAGTCATTAAATTTTAGTTTTCTTACAACCAACTGTTAATTTCAAATGCTAGTTAAATACCAAGCCCAGTTTTGAAAATCACAAAACACTCATTTCAGCAGAGCACATGTTTTGGAGCCAAGTTTATCTTCTCTTCACCTTCCACCTGTCTACCTCTTGTTATGTTATTAAATTGGGTGAGGAAGTGATTTTTGTTCAGGGCTTGCATAGCAGCCAACACAGTGAGATTCTGGCTTAGGATACTGGGGGCTTCACCTATGCACTTTGAGTTGTACCTTGTCAACTAACACTTATCAGTAGCTGCTGTACTGCATTTCACTGTTATACTTACGTGTTGTCCAAGAGACAAATTGTTTCATCGCTATAATTTTAAGGAATTAACAGTGCAATATCTATACATGGAAAAGATATTTTCTGTTGAAGTATTTCTTCTCACAAAGATAACAATAGAATCTGCACAAGTGCAAAACAGGGTGACTGGAACTACAAATGTATAGTACACTTATTTCTCAGTAGTCATGACTTAGTACCAAATGGAAATGAAAACTACTTGATTATTTGGCATGAAGTTTTAAACTAGCACAGGGAAATACTCTTTCGCATGATACACAGGTATCTTAGGAAGTCCTGGGCTATCAACAATGGAAAGTTAGATGAATGTACCAGAGAAATTATCTCACTGTAAGTTTGCTTTTTAATTTGTTGAGGATTTTTGTTTGGTTGCTTTTTTTTTTCTTGGCATGCATTTTTTTTAAATATTTGGTTTTTTGCATGAATATCACTTCCTAATACATCTTCTACTTTCTAGTACTGTCTAGTATGGCGTGACTACTTGGGTCTTTGACTGTTATATAGGTAGAACAGACTGTTACATAGGTAGAACAGACTGTTATATAGGTAGAATCCATGTGTGCTGTGTAACTTCCAGTCTGCAACTCTGGGAGAACAATATCGGGAAGCTTCAAGTGTCACTTGTTTGTAGCCAGAAGTTCTCGGAACTCTTTCTTCAGGTTAACAAACATTAGAAAAACCAACTGCTCTGTGATGATTTTGTAATCAGAATGTGAGTTTGAATAGTAGATTGGGTGACACTTTCCAAACCACTTGTGTGCGCATTTTTCTATTCCGTAAGTGAGTTCCTGTGAGATAACTTGAGATTTGACTAGGGTGAACAGGTCACAATCTTGTTGGATTTATAACAGTACATAGGAGGTCATTCTTACTTACCTGTCCTCATCAGATTAATGTTTTAGACAGAGAGTCCCACACAGTAAGAACATGCAGGCGCTTGGCTCCAGCTGTCTCTATAAAGCATGCTGCATTAAACTTCAACTTGGCCAGGCTAGAGGGAAACACCCTTTTTGCCCATATAAATCACTTCTCACAGTCCAAGTAAGTTCAGTTCTTCTCTGTTCTGCAACCCTATGGCAGCCAGCCCAGCCACCTTATATCCACCTGTGGAAGCTGAGGTAAACAGAAAGGGGACAAGCGTGGTCTTAGAACCTTAGAAATTTTCATGCTTGATCATGAAGACCACGACAGTTCATTTGAAGGTCAGAAAGAGCAGTCCTGAGAAGCTGTGGGGTTTTCTTTCTGATGTGTTGAACTGTTTGTCCTATGTTCAGCCCAGTCACAAAGCAAAACATTCTCACAAAACAGAACATTTTTACTGTCAGCTAAAGGTCAGAGTTCTCTGTGATGAAGTCTTTTTATCTGACTTTCATGCTTTAAAAGTAAATAAACAAACAACTAAATAAAAGCTCAAGGGCACACACACACTTGGTTTTCACAGCCTTGCTCAGTCATCCACAGCACAAACAGCAAGTGTGGTTACATCTGCATCTTTGTGGTTCTGAGTGTTCAGCATGAAAAAGAGAGTGGTGCATTTTGAGAAGAAAAAGCAACACTGTCATTTAAAATGAAGGTTACATTTTGCTTTCATATATATTCACATCAAAGAGCTGTTTTCATCAAGACTTGTTTATTATTATGCTGGTAGACAGAGATGAAAAAATAGCTGTAAAATCTCTTGTCAAGATATAAAGGCCACAAAGCACTCAAATATAAATCAGGTCCCTACAGTGAGCCTCAAATTTGAGCAGCATGGTGGAAGCACATTTATTTCTAAGGATGTCTGCAGCCAAGTCAGAGTTGATCCAAAGCTGAGCTGATCCAAACCTGAGGTCTCTTATAACCTATGCTATCATCTACACTGCCAATGGACAGTTTCATAATCACACAGCACAAATCACTTAAAAAAATTATTGTACTACCAAGTTCATTACACACTTAGCCTTATTGGGATCAGATGAAGGCAGCTAGTAAGATGAATGAATAATAGTTCTGTCTTGTCTATGATTTTATTTCAGGGGTTTTCAAGTCCTTATTAAGACTACCCTTTCCACTTACCTTGAACATTTAGAGATCTGTTATAGTTGGAATGGTTAGAGAGCTATGTGAGATTAAGTTTTCTTAAATTAATTGATATAATAATAATAATAATAATAATAATAATAATAATAATAATAATAATAATAATAATAATAATAATATAATAACAACATCTTTCAGGAATTGGTCAGTCTAGAGCTTTGGGACCAATTAGCTATGAAGTCCCTAAAAAGGAGTTTGAAATGCTGGAAACACTGGAAATAACTTTCTACATTGCAGTAGTCTGTCTGATTTATTTGATTGACTGACCCTTGTCTGTTGCTAAATCGGAAGGAGAGTTTATATAGTGTTTCTTTAGATAGTATCCCCAGCTAGATTTCAGGTGAGTTTGCTAACCCTGAACGAATTAAGGGTAGTATTACTTCCCAAATAGGGAGTTAATGTTTTGTTAAGCAAAGAGTGTAAAAGGGCCCTGATACTTCAAAGTCCTTTGCATACAAGGGAGGCAATGTAAAGGTTGCAAGTCAGAGATCATTGCTCTGGAAGTTTATTATTCTCTGTGTCCCACAGAAGAAAATAAAACTGCATAAGAAAACAGACATCAATACCTTTTGTGAGGTTAAGGGTTTGATACTTTTCAATTGTTCTTATTTTTACTAGTTTCATATCCTTTCTTGGCTTGTGCCATGAGAAAAGATAACAGAAAGCTTAATTTCATTATGCAGGCTCAGTCTGGATGTTTCAGGTGAAGATAGGAATGACAAGATAAACTCTCCTTGTACAGGTCTTTGAGATCTATAGATGTGCAAGATTTTTAAATTTGTAAACTAAGCTGCTTGAGTGCAAATATGTGAAAAGCAGTTTTCAACATATAATTTCTGATGTATGCAGCAGTGCCCAGTCTTCACTTTCATCTCTAGTTGTCTGCATCACTGAGCAGCAGTGTGTGAGGGGAGGATTATTTTACTCTGTCAAGTTTTACATCATGAAAAAAGAACACCTTGACCTTGCTTGATGGGTTGCTGCAATGAAGTCCTACTTTTCTTGTGGCTCAGCTTAATTTTAAGCTAGTATGTGTAAAGCCTGACAAATCACATCTGCCTGAGTTGAGTATACATCCCATCACCCACATACTGTATAGGAAGCTTTTTAAGAGTGAACTACTCCTAAATGACTAGAACAGCTGAAATCATCACACAGACACCACTAAGCAGAGCAAGTCTTGCAGAGAGCAAATGATCTAGGGTCAAAGAGGCCCTGAAAGTTTATTTGCAGTGAAACTGAGCATTAACTTTTTTTTCAGAAAGGGTTGACAGGCAGGAAAGAAGTGCATGCTAGTTACACGTTACTTCATTGTGTGTTAAGCTGATGAATAAACAGAATTGAGTAACATTTGTCAATAAATGAGAGTGAAACTTTTGCACGAGAAGATAGAATTAAGAAATTGTTATGAATTAAACCACTGGAAAACCAGCATGAGATGTACATGATTGCTTTTATTTCTTTTACTTAATCTGTGAGCATTTTTTAAAAGTATATGTTATTTGAAATCTCTTTGAATAATCACTATTCTGTCTGCTATACAAATATGTGATTCCCCTTCCCCTCCCCTGTCCGTTTCCATATGTTTCACTTTTTAAATACAAAAATATCTTGATACAAGAGGCTGGAAGTTAAAAACCTACTTTTACAATACCTGCATTTATTAAATATTGCCTTTTTCTCACAAACAGACCTCTCATTGACTTACCCCTTACACCAATCTCCAAAGAAGCAACTGCTAGAAACCTTGCAGTAAAAAGCACAAAAAGCGTGTGCCGTAGGACAAAATAAGCATGATAGCCATTCCTTTTTTAACTGGTTGAGAAAACCCACAACCCTGGGGAGCCAACGACACATGAACTTATTGACCTTTGTGCTGTGATAGTTTCTGTGATTATTGAATAGTGGGGATGGGCTGAGGGCTAAGGGGAGGAATTTGTGGGTTGGCCTAGGCAGTGAGATAAGTTTATATATAAGGCAGCTGCAGCAGATTTGGGAACACTACTAGAGTATATTCCCTGGTCTGCAGCTCAGCAAGTTTGGATCCTGGAATCATGACTGGTTGCCCCTTCGCGGGGAAGAATTACCTGTGAGTCCTTCCTCTCTATGTTTTGCTCCATAAATCCAGTTCTAATGATATACTGTTAACGCAAAATATAAAAATCGTGGAGGAATTACTTATAGCAACAAATATAAAATTGTAGCTCTCACTGAATGAGATGGTACAAGGACTTGTCTGAGCACTTGTTATTTGATGAAATAGATCTAATGCTATAAGCTGTTAATGTGACAAGGAATTTCAGATGTTTTTCTCTAAAGCCTGCTTTACTTGTTCTGTTTCTCAAAATAAAGCATTGTTTGAATTGTAGATGCATCTGTTAGTAAAAAGTTGAGTATACTCATATTCCTTAATTAAATTCTTTATTCTCTTCTTAGCTTCAATTTTAACAAGCTGTCTTTGGAAGATAAAAATGAAGACAAATCACAAGAAGGAATAAATAAAGCCAGCAAAGGTGGACTTATTTATGGAGAGTATCTACAAGTAAGTATAAAGATTTCATGTTTGCTGTCCTGCTTGCTCTTATGATTTGAGGCAGGACCTATGAGTGATGCTTCTCCCAGCAGTCAGCCAGTCACTTAGGCAGGTCTCCAAGTGCCCTTTGTCATGAGCTCTTCATGTGTAGGAACAGGCACAGGATAGTGTGGGTGTACTATGGGAAGGCTTCTCAAACTGTCAGGAAGATGAGTATTTTGGGGGGTTTGGTAGGGACTTACTCATATTGGTAAACCTAAACTGTAAAGTGGCACATGGCAAACAGCTTACTTTGATCAGATAATCACCACTTGGCAATTTCTTCATGTTAGCACATTCTGTGCTATTTCCTTGAATTATTGAACGAAAGTCCAGGATATCTGGCTGAAGAAATATATTCCATAAATCTAGGAGATAGGATGATTACAGAAAAAAACCCCAAACCCCAAACCAACTCAAACCTGAAAAACTAGAAGTAATTAAGAAATAAGTAAAAATAAAATGCCATAGATAATAAGAGAATCCAGAATAGGGTTTTTTTGTGACAACATGAAGTGACAAAAATTACTCTGTGCTTGTGAACTGATTTGTTGATCTACTGTATGGAATCATGAAAATGTTTCTTTTAAAACAACTATGATTAGATTGTAAATCTGAGTCTGTAAAAAAAAATAAATTAGTAATGCAAGAACTGAAATGTCTACATAACCTCAAATCACAGTTCTTACGCAGATGTTCTTGTATGACTACACAGAATTTTACTATAGGAACTCCATTTTCATGGAACATGACAGTATATATGTAATATCTGGAAGACATACTGAAAATTCTGTTTTGCTTTTTTTAAACCCTTAAAATAATATTCTATATTTTATTACTTGAGGTACTTAAATGTTCCATTTTAGGCAAGATTTTTTTTTTAATTTAAAAGTCATACTTGAGACCATTTAGTCTCATTTCTCATATTGCATAGAACGTGAGGTCTATATGTATAGTTCTTAAAAACATCCTTAAACATTATATGCATGCAGTAGGACTACTATTTCTAATAGCAGCACTGAGAGCTTTACAGAACAGACCTTTTTTTAATTTTGTAGCTGAACAAGATATTGAATGCTCAAGAACTTCAGAGTGAGAAGAAAGGGAAAAAAATCCATGATGAGCACCTTTTCATTGTGACCCATCAAGGTAAGTGGGAGGAGTTCAGTAGTGGTTGACTGATATGGTTGCTACAGGGAGTTTTTTGTTGCTGAAACATGTAACACACAAATTGTTTTCATTTTAGCTACTATCACTGAATTGCTCTATCTTTTATCTGCATTTATACTTGTAAATATACCCATATAATTCGTAAGGCTATAATCAACTCAATGCTTATGAAGCCATAATTATAACCTTTGGATTTGATAAACCAAGGTTGGTTTACCAAACCATGGTTCTATTCCTAGAGAAGTTAAGATGGTGAAAAACATTCCTTATTTAAGCAACAGGCTGCTATGCAGTTTATTATAGGCAAATTTTTTGTGTTTTCCTGTGCTTTCTCTGAAACTTCAATCCAGCTTTATCTATCTAGAATATGTTTAAAAGTCAGCATACTGGTTAGGTACTCCCTAACTGCTCATATCCGCCTGTTTTACAGGCCCTGGCCTGATGAAATTCCCTTTTATTGACAGGAAAGGTAGATGGTAAGCAGTTCTGGGGTTAGCTTTTAGTGGAATATCAGATCTGGGTTTTCTCTTTCGTCCTTTTGTAATGATTATTCTGTACACAAAATATCTGACATGTAAAATGTGTTCTAAAAAATTCTGACAACGCTCTTGACTCTAGATAATTTTGTGCAATATTTTCATTAAAGGACAGCATACTATAACAGACAATACTTTTGTGTGTCAGTACCTTTTTGCTATGAAGAAAAAACAAGATCACTGTGAAGTTGATGCTAACAGTGCCTTCTCTTGTTGTAGTATATGAACTTTGGTTTAAGCAGATTTTGTGGGAAATGGACTCTGTGCGAGTGATCTTTCAAAATGGCCACGTAAGTTAGAATCAAATATTAATTTGGGGAAAATTCTGCTCTAACTTTCTCTTACCCTCTGCCTTTCAGCTTGATATATTTGGGTTTACTAAAGCAACATGTTATCTTTTTAAAAACAACATCTAAAAGCCCCAATGAAATTTGGAGTGGCTCTTATATCCTGGTAGTACAGATTTTTGATCAGCAAAATCTTATTTCCTCCTGAAGTATGCCTTTTACATAGATCACCCTCCAAGATGAATTTCATTGGCCAAAATGCTCTCATACTTTCCTGCTAGTACTGGACAACAGCAGAAACTTAACTTGGAAATACTTTGCTGCAGAAGAAGCAGGCTGAGAGATAAAACTGAAAACCAGAGGGCTCAGAGGTATTTTTATGATGTAAAGTCACATCTGCCTTTGTTCAGTTTTAGAACTCAACATTCTAAAACCTTCCATCCAGTATCTGTTGTGAGAAGAAAAACTCTTTTTGATAGTTGTGTAATTTTAAATCCAGTAGAAAAGCAAGAATGACAATCACAGTGTAACATTGTGTGAGAATTTCTGAAAATTACAAATATAACAGTAATACTTTGAACAACTCTAAACATTTGTCCAAAGCTAAACACAGCTTATAACAATAGGCAAAAATGGAAAACACTGGAGTTGATACTACATCCATGAAAAAGGCTGACTGCATGCAATTTGAGAAATACCTTGAGTACATCATGAGCATGTGCCTACAAAGAAATTTGAAACTAGACAAGGTTGAAAGAAGGAACCTTTTTTCATAGCATCCAATGAAAATTATCTGTTGTCCTCTGCATCCATAATTTTGTTGGCTTTTTAGTTTAACATTATATCAAACTATAACTGATCAAAATCAGTTTTTAAGTAGAACAATTTTTCAGTATTTAGTTTTGTGAAAAAATGAAACCTTGCTTCTAATCAGAACCTGAAATGTCAACGTTAAGGTCAAGTACACAGCTAAGCAATTAGGGAAATTGTTATCATCTGCCATTTTTGTAGTTTGATATGTCCTGGTTACATACTCAGGTCTTAGATGAAGTTTAATCCCACTGAAATGGAAAGGACTTTTAGCAGACTCCTCTGCAGGCAGTGTTCAATTTACCCAAAAAACGTTCTTTTGTGTTTTCATCTTAATATTTTCTATTTTTCATCAAATGTAGTTCTTCTCTGTTCTTCTCTGCTTGCTAATGCGCATTTCTTATAAACAGGTTTTAGATGTGCTCTTCTGATGTACCTCTGACATTACTCAGCTTCTGAACTTTTAAGTAATTACCACACCTGACTTATGACTTCTTCCATCACAATAACAGAAATTACTATAGAAGAAATTATACTAGAAAGCATAATATAATTATAGTATTATCTAATATATAGTTACAATATTGTTGTAGTTATTGGAAATTATAATGATATAAAATATTTTGATCTAGAATTTAAAATCTTTGACTCCTCTTTCAGTCAAAAACATAGAAAACCAAAAAACATCTGTATGTTTGGCCTACTTGTAAAAACCAGATTTCAATCTTTGAAAATTACTGTTTCAGTTTTGAGTTAAAAAAAGACAGCTGTATTCTATATTACATTCTGTGGCTATGGATTTCATGTGGAACTAAAGTGATGTACAACAGTGAAAAGACAAGAAATAACAAGGCAGCACCTAGAAAGAAGACCATTCTGTCTGTTTGTGATCTGTATTTTTTCTACAGGTAAGAGATGAGAGGAACATGCTGAAGGTTATTACTCGAATGAACAGAATTTCAATGATTCTGAAATTACTTGTGGAACAGTTCTCAGTTTTAGAAACTATGACTGCATTGGACTTCTTTGACTTCAGGTAAATACTCACTATTTCTTCACTGTAATCCATGAGCTAGTAATACCCATCCTTAGAACTGATTGTGAATTTTGCATGAATGCTGCTGGCTTGCAGTATATTGTCTTTCAGTAAAGTGAGAGCATACCTTAGAGAGGCCAACATGACATTAAAGTGCAAAGGTAATTAAGAAATTGAGTGTGAGTCCAGCATGCCAATTGACTTGTTGAGGCTCATGTGTAGAATACTACTGAATGGTTTCAGAGTAAAAAATTAAAAAGCTCATAGTTCCGTTTTGCCACAATTCACTTGAAACTTGGCACAGCACAATAAAAAAAAAAAACAAAACAAACAAAAAAAACCAACCCAAAAACATGCTAAATTTTTTCTTCTCTTGGAAGCTTGAAATATCTGTATAATTTAGCAGTTCAAAATGCATTACAATTATCTAGCAACATGGGATTTCAGGTTACTTTTACTAGTAATTATTTTTTCAATGTGGTCAGACAATTTAGCTCTGAAAGAATACCATTAAATACCTCAAATAAAAAACACTAAAATTTTTCTGAACATTATTGTATTGCATAGAATGAGGCAATATATAACATTGCACATAAATATATATATATGTTGCACATATATACTATATATATCAATATGCAGGAATTATCCTGAAGAGAAAGTCTATTTAAAATTCATTAATTGGCGCTTTATTGCTGTGGAAATATTTGTAAGAGTTATTTGAGGTGAAGCTGCTTATTCTGTTTGGAAATTATATTTACTAATGTTTCATTCTATACATCACATGCACAAAGCTGCCATTTTAAAACACAATGCAAACATATGTGTGTGAATGTCACTCTGTATGCACAAACAATATATAACTAGAAAATGTGATTATGTTATACATACTTTGTAGTTAGATTTTTCCTAAATTGCAGTCATAAAAAATACTCAAGATAGCTGTTTGATATTCTTCAAATGTGAAATATGGTTGAGGGTTTTGTTTAGTCTCAGGTTTTTTGAGAAGAGAAACTCACCACTGTCGATTAAATCCCGCATCTTTGTATCTTCTTTTCTGCTCCCAAAGATACCATTTAAGCCCAGCCTCGGGTTTTCAGAGCCTGCAATTTCGCTTGCTAGAGAACAAAATTGGTGTTCCCCAAAGTCTGAGAGTCCCTTATAACAGAAGGCATTATCGTGATAACTTCAAGGGACAGGATTATGAACTACTGCTTAAATCAGAGCAAGAACCAACACTACTGCAACTTGTGGAGGTAACAATGTCTGCTTAGACCGTGTTTCATTTTCCCTCATCTGCCAACAATGTCCTTCATTGGTACCAATGGCAAATTCTTCTTAAGAGAAGCAAGAATGCTGGCAATTTCCCTGTCAATTGTGTTTTGGATTCTTATCAAATTTTGTATGAAAGCAAGTTAGTCATTAGTAAACCAACTGACTTTTCACAGCATTTTCACAGCGTTTCCTTTTGTCTGAAAATTGTGATTGCTAAACTAGTAAATAGCACTGTGGAAGTGAAGCTAAGAATGTAAATGTACTGTTTGATTTGCATTGTTTTTCATGACTGTAAGCCCTTTTAAGAAAAAAAACTTTAGAAATATTTCCACTGTTAGTGGTGGTATTAGAGAGGTTAAAATCACTTACCTTGATTTAATGACTTGGTCTTAGAGTTACAAATGATTCACAGTAATTTCTCTAACTCCCTTGTCATTTTCATACACAAAATTCAAATAATGGTGGCCAACAAGGCCAACGGCATTCTGGCTTGTGTCAGCAATAGTGTAGCCAGCCAGGACCAGGGAAGTGATTGTTTCCCTGTACTCGGCACTGGTGGGGGGCCTCAAATACACCTCAAATCCTATATTCACTAGACAAAAGACATTGAGGTGCTGGAGCATGTCCAAAGAAGAGTAACAAGGTTAGTTAAGGGGCTGGAGCACAAGTCTTATGAGGAGCAGCTGAGGGAGCTGGGGGTATTTAAGTCAGAGAAAAGGAGGCTCAGAGGGGATCATATTGCATTCTACAACTACTTGAAAGGAGGTTGTGGTCAGCCTTTTCACCCAGATAACAACAGGGTAAGAGGAAACAATCTCAAGTTGTGCCAGAGGAGGTTTAGGGAACATTTCTTTACAAAAGGGTTTTCAAGCATTGGAATAGGCTTCCCAGGGAAGTGGTTGAGTCATCATTTCGAGGTATTTAAAAGATGTAAATGTGGCACTTGGGGACATGGTCTAGTGCTGAAAATGACAGTGCTGGGTAATAGTTGTGCTAGACAATCTTAGGGGTCTTTTCCAACCTTAACGACTCCTGCCATGATTCCATGGTAGCTTTCTAAAGAAAAATGCAGTATAAACATCCAAAAAATCATCCCTTTTTATTAGCCCTGTCTATCTAGTGAAACATGATATAGAACATTTAAGAAAGTTCTCTAACTTTTCTTCATTAATTTAGACTTCATGCTCTTGTGTCTTTCAGATGAGAAGGAACTAAGTTAAGTGATCTCTAAAGGGAGTTTGACCATAAAGATTCCTAATTTTCCCCTCCTAATTTCATTTTCGTTATTAAAAGGAAACCAAAGAGAAAGCTTTGCTAACTGTCAAGTAAATTTCTGTCTTGTATCATCACATATTGTGGTGTAACGTAATGACAGATGGCTTGATCAGTATTCAGCCTGCCTGACATGACAAAAACTGGTTCTACAGATGGTTTTATATCTTCCTTCTGAGATTTTTCATATATATATGGAATAAGATTGTTTTTCTTCTTCTGCATGGGAGTTTGTTTTTGAAGTACCCTTAGAATGAGGCTTCTGTTTTTCAGTACTGGTCATTTATCTGGAACCTGTGGGGGTGTGTGTATGGTACCATTATGTAGGTATAAATCATTTGTGTGGACATGTTCACTTCAGCAATAACCGCCTCTACAGGATATCGAACCAGAACAACCGAAGCAGTATAATTTATGTACACATAACTCGTAATTTTAGGGTAACGTAATGGCATTGCTATTGTTTGAATACATCATCATCATTATTATTACTACAGGCATGGCTGGAAAGAACTCCAGGACTTGACGCAGAAGGATTTGATTTCTGGGGACAATTTGAAGTGAATGTTTTAAAAGGTTTAGAAGAGGAATTTGCCTTGATACAGGTATATAGTGTATTATTGAACTAACTATAAGCAAAGAAAGCTGGCAAAATGACATTCTGATGTAAATTTGACTTTTGGCTCACTTGGTTTCTCACTCACTTCCCTTATCAGACTCTTCTGCAAAAAGCAGGAAAAAATTGCAAATTTTTCAGGAAATCAGAATAGTTTTGTAATTTGACATCTAAGATCATTTAAAGCATGAGATACATTGATGATTTTGGTTGCAAAAGGGGCGGGTTGTTATCAATGGAAGGGCTGGAACTGATTTTACTGAAACTATGACTTCACCTTTAGTTAGTACTTGAATCTACAGTCCAGAGTAAATAAAAAGTTTGGGCCCCTGAACTGTATGAAATGTCAATATAAACAGCCCATTTCTTTTTAACACTATGAGGCAATTTGCTGCTATATGATCATTTGAATTACTGGCAAATAAGCACTGGACAATCCCTAAATATTTTAAGACCTGTAGCTTTAAGTACATTTTTAATGAAAAAACATCATAAGAATTAATCAAGTTTCTGAGAATATCTGTTTATAACTTTATAACTTGTATATATAAAAATTTTAGACTTTTCTTACCCACAGCTGTACAAGGATGTTCTCTTTTTGCCTTGAAAACAAAATAAATCAGACTCCAAATAAATTAAATGTTTTTAAGGCTCCTAGACCAAAATTAAAGTGATAAGATGCCAGTTGTTTGGACATTCATTCACTGGAATTGTGTTGGCATCTATTTAATTGTACATTTTGTCTTAACTGTATTTCTTTAAAGGACAGTGACTAATGTATCTTGTTTGAAAATACAGTTCTTATAACTAGGATACTAACTTCAGAGTATTTGTGATAAAAATAAATGTTGCATAATGAGTCATTCAAGTGCTTAATTTTCCCTATTGAATTCTAAATCCCTTTTTTTGTTTTAAACATCAAAGGCCAAAACAGAATCAGAAGAAAAAGATGACTTACTGTGTGAATTCCAAAAGCAGAGGGATGTATTACTTTCATTATTTGATGAAAAACGCCATGAACATCTGCTCAGTAAAGGTAAGTTGTAGTATTTTATATAAATCTGCACTTTTTATCAGTGATACATGTATAATCACATAGTAGCATTAAATTTGCAGGAGAATCAATAACAAACTAAAAACACTTGTATTTTGCAGGAGAAAGACGACTGTCTTACAAAGCACTAAAGGGGGCCTTAATGATCTACTTCTATAGGTAATGTTGGAAGATGTATCTTTAATGCTCAGTGGCAGAAGAAGTTGTGAAGAGCAGCAGCACAGATTTATTTAGGTTGGAATAGGCCTTGGAAAGTAATCTACTCCAACCCAACCCTCCATAGAAACCCTGAGTAGTTAGATAAAACTCAAAGGTCAGATCAAGCTGCTCAGGGCTGTGTTCAGCTGAGTTTTGAATATCTTCAAGGATGGAGGTTACATGGCCTGGATAGCTGGTTCATGTCTGACCAGATGCTGCTCCTCAGATGGTAACTAGAAAATGCTTTGTTCAAACCATTCTATCTGCCCTAGAGATATTTGGAGTCCTTTTCCAAGTAGGAGGGAAAAGGCACAGATCATGTCGTACATGGCAGAAGCATTTTAAAATATCTACTGATATTTCAATACCAGTTTAGGAAAAATATAGATTAAGTCACTAATGAAGTGCTACTTTGAAAAATACAGTATAGCTGCAGAGGTCTCACTGTCTTCTTTTACATTTTCCAAGAGAGGAACCTCGTTTCCAGGTTCCCTTTCAGCTTCTTACCTCCCTTATGGATCTCGATGTGCTCATGACCAAATGGAGATGTAAGTTTCACTTCTTTGACTGTGACACTCTCTCTTTTAGATGCAAGTAAATTGTTCTGAGCCATACCCAAAGTCTTAGAATTCAGCCGTGGCATTTATGCTTTAGGAATGACCTCTTTTTTTGTACTTCACCCAAAAGGAAAGATGAAGAGCTGCTTCTGTGATCATTAGACAGTTAGGCATAGCCGTCAATTCTATGACCTCCTTTAAGTTAGGTGAACTATTTCATTTAAGGGACAGGTATGTATTTTCCAATGCATCCTAAAATGTCATCACGACATTTCTTTACATGCAAACATTCCTACTGCTCATTCCCTATCTAGATATACATAACTGAATGTATTAATTCTGTATCAATAGAGCATAATAATGTATTAGTGTGTTCATTCTGAGATAATACTAATTAGTTGACTGACAAGTAACAGAATTAACTACTAAACTTCTGAAAACCTAGTAGTTCTGTATCTCTGTGAAGATGTCTGACCCTTAATATTTCAGTGGTGCATCTTGATGTGACTCTTTGGTTATATCTAAACACTGTGCCATTTTCTTTCCTTGTATCACTCAAGATAATCACGTTTGCTTGGTGCACAGAATGATTGGCAGCAAGGCTGGCACCGGAGGCTCATCAGGCTACCAATACTTGCGTTCAACAGTGAGGTGAGAACATGTTACCCCATTATCTGCAACAACACAGTGCATAAAAATTCTAATGCTAGGAGATGTATTTCAGACAACTCACTGAAGGCCAAAGGGCTGCTGCTTCTCTTATGGGACTCTAGCATCTCTTTCTTGTTGTTGTACATTTACTTATCAGATTGACACATATAAATTCCAAGCCTTCTGAGGCAAAAAGAACTCCTTTTTGATCATTCATGCTAAGTGCCATGTATATTTCTCAGTCAAGGGATCCATGCATTACTGTAATAGCAATAATAAACTGTCTTGTTTAGTTTGTGTGCCAGTTAGCACAAGTTAACAAGGTGACACAGGCTGGAAGTGAGTCCTGCCTACTGTGCAACTGATGAGCTTCTTTATTCCTTAGCATGACCTCTAGTTGCACAACCTGAGGTACTTCAGTTTAAGGTTGAACATATTTTTAAAGCAAATAGTAATTAATATTCTCAAGCTGTGTAGACAATGATAAAAAACAGAAAAGGAACTTAAAAGAGATGGCTGTGGCCTGAAGATAGAACTCTCTAAATAGGTAGAACTTTTTTACATAAAATTTGATCCTTCCAGTGGCAATTGTCCTGACAGTCTGGAACAACATTATGTTAAAAAGCACAAGGATACTTAGACCTTCTTATAAGAGGATCTTTAAAGTTTGTTTTCAAAGAGAAACTGTACATACCTGTTGACTACCATGTATGGCTGTGGGCAACAATTATGGCCTTTGTAACAGAGGGCAGAGTAGAAAGCAGATGGTAGAACAAATTCAGGGATTGCAGGTCCACTGGCTTCTTTAGAAAGCCTTCTCACTGTTTCTTAGTTTCAGGATAACACTTTTTCCCAGGTAAAGTCTACTACATATCTATGACAAGTGCGAAGGTCTGGAGATTATAGCCCATACATTCTGTACTTTCAGAAGAAAGACATGATTATAGGACTTCCTTTTTAAACCTAATTTGCTATGCCCTAGATTGGATTCTTGCTCTGCAATATTCAGGAAGGCTAGTGCAGAAACCTTATTAGATAAAGGAGATTAAATGATTGTTAAGGATTTAGAAGTTATGACCTTCTATGCTGATGTATTTTTACTGTTCCAATTGTCTTTTTCAGTGACAGATACAAGGTGTTTGTGGATTTGTTCAATCTTTCAACGTTTCTAGTGCCAAGGCACTGGATACCAAAGATGAACCCAACCATTCATAAATTCCTTTACACAGCAGAATACTGTGATAGTTCCTATTTCAGCAGCGACGACTCTGACTAACCCTGCTTTTCTAGACTGGTTGCTGGAAAAAGAACTTCACCTTGAGTGGTCCTACCATTCAAATGTAACAGCTCTTCTCACAGAGCGTGAGAGTGTAAGTATGTATTTATCTATGACAGCTATGTGAATAGTATGATTGGCTTGTGGAAGAAATTTAATTATTTGAAGAAAAAAAAATTTGTATTGTTAACCTATATTAAAATGATACCCCAATCCAACTCGATGACCTAGCTTCTTAAAACCTAGGCCTAGGGAGACAGAGCAAATTACATGGAATTATAATGATCATGACTTATTTGTACATATTTTTGTATTTGCTTGTTTGCTTAATGGCTGTTTCTAATTTATGCCTGGTTGAGGATATAATCAGTCTCATCACCTTCAGAGGAATACTAGTTTCTGAGCTCTCGAGCAATTTCAAAAGGCATTTCAGGTTAGAAGTTTCAAAAGCTAGATTTAAAAAGTCCAGAATCTACAGAAACCACATCATCCTGAACTTACACATACATCAAGAATCATGTTGCTATCTATGGGTTACATTTGAATGTAAAATCCCTTCTGTAGAAATACTTACTGTTAAAAATAGCAGATTATAAGTACTTACTTTATACTTCAAATAAAGCAGTATTAAAGTTCATCTTTTGTTAAGTCTTCTTCTGAAGAACAATAAAGTTCAAACAAAAGTATGACAGGCATTTAAAGCGGGTTTTATTAAAATTATCATTTAAATAAGGATAAAATTGATACATAATAAAAAGCAAATATGGCCACAGGATATCCATAAAGCTGTGTTGTTTTCTCATTAAATGAACTCATCTTTTTTAAAGGCTTCCTTTGGAAAGACACATCAGAAATTCAGACCTACATTGCATGAGCTCTCTGTACCACAGCACTTTAGGTACTTACACCTGGCAGTAGCACCTCAAAAACACTGGTGGCACCTTTGTGTTTGATATTGCTACAACTACATTACTTTTATCAATGCCCATTAGGAACTTTGGAAATTGTTTTCTAGTTACGGAAGTGTGCTATTTGTTGTTTGTAAACCATTCAGGGAAGGCCACACTACACAACAGAGTACGGAAGACTTCTCATTTTGTTAATCTGAAGTTTTCAGCCAATTCAGTAACAGAATCTGAAGTAGTGAAACATTGCACTTGGTCTTCCTTTCATTTAAAAATATTAACAATTAGAAAGACTAAAACAGCAATACTTACAATAGATAATTATAACACTTGTTGCATTTCTCATAAAAAAAGTTATAAAAACTATTAACATGGTACTGTAATGGAGTGCAACAATTACGGAATTGGTTCAACACTTTTCATAGTAGGGTTTTTTAAAAGACACAGGTAAAGCATTGCAGATAAAAAATTCAGAGCATTTTAGAATTATGTGTTTGGTTGTGAGTTCTAGTGACATTTGCCCACAGCTGCAGCTCCACAGGTTAGCAAAGCCGGAACTCCTTTCTGATTCCCAGGAAGTCCCAACTATGAATTCAATCAATGTAGGGAAATTTAACACTCACTCTATTTGCATATTCTGTAACTGCTAACTTTCTAAATTGTTACTCATGGTTCTTTTCATATTCAAATAATTTCAAATATGCTGTTGTTATACTGTTGTTTTTTTGATCCAAATTCCTTCTCATTTGTCGTTACTTCTTTCCTTTTAAGATTTTTCTATGGAGAAGTATTCAACATCTGGATAGAATTGACAGTTGAGGTTTCAGCCCACCTTTGTAACCCTGCAATTGATTCTGTGTCTTTGTATTCCATGAGAAATTTGACACAAATTCCAAATAAGAACATTTTTAAAAACTCCAGCCATCCTACTGATGTACTCTCTAGAAGTAAAAATTTCTTATTTTTGGAAAATGTTGTTTTGAAGTACATCTTCATATACAGTGTGTGTCCAAACAATACTTGTGGTCTTTGGCCCAGAGAAGTGTCAAACAAATACTGATGAAACTGTATCTGCTATACCTACAAAAGAAGTAAAATTTTTTGTTAATAAATACTGGAAGTGAAGACTTCCCAGAATTCCTATTCATATAATGCCCCCTCTCCATGACATTAGGTGGACTGCTGGGGGAGTACATGGAATGATCTGTAACTCTTTTTTCTTCCTTTCCTGACCCTGTGTGTAGTTGAAACCTACTCTCCTCCTTCATCTGCTTTCACATTCAAAATTTTAGATCCTTTTTGAGGACTCAGCATTGGTGCGATCTGTGTGTTGAAAAGCAATCTAAACCTTGATATCCTGTGCAATATATAGACAACACGAAGCTATGCGACTTTGAAAGCTCACTAAGAAACTGGAGATCACAAATTCCGTTACAAGACACATTTTTGAACACTCATGCACATATAAACTCAGACCAAAACAGGCTTTTAAACATGCTCTGTTCTTTTTGTGTTGTTGTAATCTTTCCAACACAAGAAGCAAAGTTTGCCTACAGCTTCTGAAAGTATCAAATGATAATGACTCTTCTACCTACAAAAGTGGCATCAGAGCATCTCTAAGTAAGAAGACAACATCTATGGGGGAAATGAGCAATGTCCTTTTCTACTTGTTCTTGTGTTACCACACTGCTGAAAATGTTTTGAGAGGACAGATTTTGAAAATAACACATCTGTTCTCCCTGCCACCTCTATAATTGACTTGCTTTATTCACTACTTCTAAATTTCTCTTTCCAAATTATTTATTTATACAACAACAGTAAGAACAAAAGAATCAGCAACATGAAGAAGACTGATTGGATACATTATTCTGATCTTTACTGAGTCCAGGCAACCTAAATATTATCTGATTTTATTTGCAGAAGAATTAGACAAGCTAACACCTTTTGTACATGGAAGAGAAAGCCAACAAAAGGCCTCCAGTGTTATTCTAAGAGATAAAATTACAATGGACACACAACACTCACTAACTAGTAGCAATATCCCAGCAATTTGGCTCAGCAATCTCTGACGGTAAACAGAAGCTTCACTTGCCTTACCATATCCAGCAGAAACTGGGTGTTCAATGCTACTGAAAGCCCTCAAAGAAAAATCTCATGCAAACAATAAAGGGGCAGGAGATGAACTAGCATTAAAGGGATATACCTCTATCCTACAACAAAAACCACAAGCAGGGCACAGATTTTCCAAACACAGGTACGTTCAATTTTTGTATTTGTTTCCTAAACTGAGCCCAGAGATAACTGCATCCACCAGACAAGGACAGCAGCTATTTTACCTACAGGAAGTACAGCGATGGCACTAACCTAGAACCACATCACACGACTGTACACTTTACAATGGCATTACCTCTACACGGTAAGGTGCAATAGTACTCTAATTATTTGTTATGCCTTATATAGCTTTACCTTTACATGGTGCCTGGCTTGGCTGAACTAGCAAACTCTTATTTTCCCATCTGGACTCATTTAACCTCTTTTAAAGCACAGCAATTATTGGTATTGGTTCTCTGAGGATCCAATTCTATCTTTATCATGTTACTATATATATTATATTACTTTATTATAGCCTTACCTACATGGAGAGACATACCCCAGCATATGGCCTTTACCACTTTAATTCTTTTTTGTCAGACTTACCACAGACATTGCCGCCTATCTTAACACGAACATAGCCATCTATTCCCCATGTAGGTCCCCAAGAGTTCTGCACAATCCAGTATGGGATACTACCTGGAAGAGACATTTCATCAACAAGAGACAACATGAGATTTGGGAGGCTTAAAAGACTTCTAACACTCTACAGAGTGAATTAGCATTTTAATATCTCATAGTTTTCAATGGTTTGATGATACAGGCCAGTGAAAGCTACTATTATTCACACAGAAAACAGAGCTAATATTCTGGTATTTAATCACTGGATATGGATTCTTCTAGTGTAAGGACAAATATAGTTGTGTTCTTGATTTTTCAAGGACAAAGTCCCACAGAACTGAACTAACAGCGACAAAAAGAGTTTTTCTCTGGGGATCAGACTCTATTTCCAGAACTGATGTGACATCAAACCAAACAGCTTTCAACAGAACACCCAGTTCTGGATTTTAATCACTTGTCTCCCCGAAGGCAAACCGCAATTAAGAGAAAACAGACAACACCTACTGGGTTGAAGTTCAGTTGATGGAAACGCACCTGTTCTGTCAAAACCAGTGACAAGAACAGCATGATTTGCTCTTCCACTGGAACAGTGATATTGTATGATTCCACCAAGATAATCCTGCCAGCTAACTGCATCTACTGTTACTGCCAAAGGGCCCCAGTTAACAAGCATCCTCATCATTTCTTCTTCTTGACCGCTGTGAAAGGAGTGAGTGATAATGCTAAATTACTCAGATTAGGACACTAAAGTGATTCAAGAGATTGTAATCTACTTGTTAAGTATGACAAAAATCAAATAATGAAACTGTTCCTTCTGAGTTCTACATGCCACATAACATACATCAGTAATTATGTATTTCATATACTACAACACAGTAATAAAAATACAGAAACTATGGGAAAGGTGCAGATCCAAAGATATAACGTTATTAAAAAGCAGCAGGTTTTTGGGTAAAGTCAGTGGGCAGTGGTGAGCATTACAAACTTTTTCTACATCACTCTTCTCAATCAAAAACAGCTTTGGACAAACCATTAGTCTGTATTACCATTTCCCATTGCTTTTAAATATAAAGAAGTACCTCATACATAGTAATACACTAAAATATGTATCTCAAACATATCAAATCACAGGAAATCTCCACTATCAGACATTTACCATTAGCATCCTCATACAGTTTTATTTATCACTGCATGATTAAATTTAGCAAATACAGAGGACAGAAACAAAAAAAAAGCTAAATTCATTATAGAATTCAGTTGACAACACTGTTTGTAAAGTCTTGTAGTGGAGAAGATGCAGGTTGGTATGTAAACAGATGAACACTGAAGCAACTGAATATTTCCTAATGTCTTCAATAAATTCCAATTACCATTGGTAGGATTTACTGTTTTTGATAATAAAGCAGTATAATCTTCAGTAAACATCCATTAAAAGCTATAATTGGCTCAATGTTTCAGTTTATATACAGCAAATTTAAAGACCTAATTTCAAGCCACAGACTTAGGTTTTCTCATTTGAACAGGCTCAGTGATGGCAGTGTTGAGAGGATTTCTTGTGGTGAGCCTTAACTCTCAAAAAAGTTATGCATTAATCCTTATCCAGCAAGAACAGATCCTTATCCAGGTACAGAACTGATGCAATCACCTTCATAACCTTTGCCTGGTCAATGAACTATCCACTCTAGCTTACTCCACAATTGCTGAATACAGAAGGAAAAGTACAGCAAATAATAATAGCTACCTGAAGTCATATGCAGCAAAACCCGTTATTGAAACTCCAAAATCCGAGTGATCAAAATAATGGCACAGTCCTGTCTGAGCTTTAAAAGTGTATTCGGAATCTCTCACGAGTTTTACTTTTGTCTGCAAGAAGGTAAATGAGTAAGAAATTAATGCATTTGACTTCACCAGTATGCAGCTCAAAACATATTGAAAATGACCACATAACCCACTCAAAACTCAGTGTGTTCTGGGCAAGATTAGAAATAAAAATGTCTTATTGTGAAATAGAGATTTACTATCTCTAATTTCCTTGTTTGCTGAGAAAGCTTCGGAAAGGATTCAGAAGTCTTTAAATAATGGACAACATTTAAATGCATCTCTGGTTTAAACAAGCCTCATCAGCATCTCATCAATTTCAAGACACAGAAATATTTGTTCAGTAAAGGACTATTCATTTTCTTCAAATGACTTCCACACACAAAATTATCCTCTCCTCGGCACAATTCAAGGAGCACAAACATCTCAAGAAGCTATATAAAATACTGAAAAGCCCGATTCTGTTAATAGCATCGAATACTCATACTAATATGTGATGCATTATAATGACTTAAAGCTCAGCTACAAAGCTATTGTATCAGCCTTTTCTGCTTTTCTTGTCTTCTACAGTACAGTATGACAGTGAGTTCTGTACTTTTTATTTAAAACATATTAAAATGTTACTGTTTACATGTTATTAACATACATTTTTTGATTTTCATGAATGAGACGTTAGCTACAACTGAAGTAGCAAATATGTCTGCATTTTCAATGTTTTGGTTGCAGGTAAAACACAAGTAAACACAATCCATTTTATTCTAAAGTTCTCAATACTTGTACATAATTTTACAGTGTTTGCAACAGAAACAACAGAAATTTGAAAGCAGGAAATGTCAACATCCTTTCTTTTTCCTGGATGCTGGTACCTCCAATCCACAAAATTACGTATGGATAAATGGCTCCATCTAGACTGGCACTGTATGTCTGCAGTTCCACTTGAATTCAGGAACATTATTTTCATCCCCTGTGTGCTGATTTATTATGTTCACAAGAGTATGTTCACACCATAAAGTTCCAATCAAATTTTAGTTCTGCTTAAGCAAATTCTCTCTTGGTTTCAGATTAAATAAATGTGCACACATATATACACACAAATGTATATGGATATATAAACATACACATCAGATAAACATCAGATGGGCAGTACACCTTCCTCATTACTTTCTCCCAGTAAATAAAAATGTTAATATGAAAGCTAATGAAGGGTTTGAGATTTATGAAAAGTTTCAAACCTGGTTCAGCCAGCTCAAAGCACTGACAGTGGATCCCCCATTGCAGCCATAATTATTGTATGAGCAGTCAATCACTTGCTGCACACTGAGCTCTTCCAGGTTACTTCTTTTAATTGCATAGGCCGACTCTATACCACCCACAACGCTGAAAGCCCAGCAGCCTCCACACTGACAGAAAAGGAAACATGAAAAAGAAGAAGTCAGTTTTGGTTTTGATGCCTGATAGGAAAAGCAAAAAGGAGTCAAAAAAGTCATCTAGCGCTCTTTATTTACTATACCATCCTGGAACTTTGTTTTTAAGGCAATACAACAGAAATTTAATCATCCATTTAAAATACTGAACTGTTTTTTCCCCTATACTGCTCTCTGAAAGCTAAAAATGTATTATGGATGTCTGATTTTAAAGACTCCTATATTGTGGTTGTCATACGTTGAGGACTCCTTCCTGATGAATTCTTGCCCTTTAAGACAGGTCTGAGGGTGCTTTTTACTGTTAGACACCTATCTTCTTAGAGCAGGACTGGGACTCAGGATGAAATTATTTTTTAACCACATTAGTAAGTTTTTGTAGAATTCTATAGGGTATTAGATTACAGTTTAGGAAAAGGTAAAACTAAACATAACAGAAAAACTCTCAGTAGCAGAATCTACACTGCAGTTCTAGGCTTTTAAAACTGTGGCATTTGAAATAAGAAGCTGAATTTATTCCTCACAAGGTCCAGGTTACACTATGTCAAGCACAGAAAGGAAAGAAGACACTGGGGATTTAACAGCTTGTCTGTGACCACAACCACTTTGAAATAAACTTTGGGATAAATTGTAATCGTGTGGGGTCTGGTTACCTTCCTATCACAAATGCATCTCCTGAGGTGGTGCTCAGTGGTAAAGTATGGGTGTTACGAGCCAAGGGCATTCAATCACGGGAAAAAAAAAAACCAGGAAAGGATCTACACTCATCCAGGTGAACTGGGAGGGATGCAGTCAGGTACTGAACCTTCAAAAAATACAAGATACACATACATATTTGCAGATTTAGTCAACTAGGTAAAAAAACGTAATATGCGCAGTTTGTAAGTGCGCAGTTCCTAAATGCACAATTTTTACACCTCATCCTTTTAAATGTAATCCCACTTTGCATAAAATGCTATGTGACTTTGTATATGTTCAATTAGTCCTACTTGTGCCAGCTCTCCAAGGAGTCTTGAGGCAGTGCCAGTCCTTTCCAAAGCCTCCACCGTGCTCTACACTCTACCTCCTGAAACTGGCTCTGAGCAGTGCTTGAGAACCAGGAAAAGAAAACACCAGGACTTACTGTTTGCTGATTTCTCACTTCTGCAATGACTTTCTTGTCTCTCCAGTCAAACTTCTTTGGCAAAGGTATGTCCTTTCCCTTTGGCACTTTTGTGTATCTGGGAAGTTTGTGAGGTATGCTTCTTAAGTAAATAGCTAAACACAGAATACAAACATCTATAAATCCATAAACGACTATTTTACTGGAAGTCACAGAGGTAACTTTGCTCTGTAGTTACAGCCTTGAGTTTACATCTCATTCTCAAAACCATAGAAAACTCGTGTATTTTAAAACAGTCATTATATGCCAGCATGAATGTAAATATTTCTAGTGTTCCAGAACATAAATATTCTATATAGGGAATGTGGGTAGAAGTGTGAAGATTTTCTGAACAATAACCACTCCAATAAAACATGTTTTGTTTGAAAATTGTCAATTTTAATTATTAAAAAATGTTACTTGATTTTGGTCAGGTACAATGGGAAAATAGGAGAATAAAGTAAAGATTCTGAAACCCCTGGAAACTGTTGTTTTATCACTAAAAAAAGTTGCTTAATAATTTAATATTTAGAAATATGTTAAATCCTCTAAAAATACAATATGTAACAACAGACTTGAATATCAAGGAGGGAAGATTAGGTTGGGTATGAGACAAATTTCCTAGGAAAAAAATGAAGCATGTTATATTGCTCCAGAAAAAATCATAGCTGTCATTGCACGACCGTGGACCTCCAAGCATTGTTTGGACTGTAGCCATTTTGTCGTGGGATAGGGAATAGGAACTAACTCAAAAACCTTGTGTATCTTCCACTTTTAAAACCGTTGCAACTGAAGAAGTCTTTATGGCCCAGTAAGAAGAAAGAAGGAAAGTCAGAACTGTCTGTATAGTAAAACATATTCAGGTCGTGGGCGAGTCAACCTTGCAAGATTGGAGAACATGAAGAGGATTGTTGTAGCCTTCAGAAGTACTTAGATTTTGATACCAGACATTGTAAATTAGCTGACTATCAGCACAGGAAGAATCTATAAATGTCAAAGACACAAAGTTCTGAGAAAGAATAACAAAAATAATGGAAAAAGCATTAGCAGAAAACGTACCTTTGAACTCTTCAGGAAAGAGGTGAGAAAACTGATTTATTCCATAGTAAGCAGTCATATTATCTTTTATTGATGAATTCAGTAATCTAATTCTTTTAGCACTTTCCTGAAGGGATAAAAAATTATTGTGGGCATTATTAAGTTAGCAGGAGTGACAAAACCGTAAGAGCAGAAAAAGAAAAGGTTAGCAATAGTAAACATGAACTTAGATAACAAGACAACGGTTCACCTCAGACTCATCATGTATCCCTAGCGAACCAACAGGAAAGCCATTAAACTAATTTCAACTCCAAGGAAGATCGAAAAAAGCACTTGTTAAAGGCAAAAAATTGATAAGCAGCAGACAAAACAAGCAGAGAACGAGTTGTGTCAAACTCATCTGATGTCCTTCTCTGACAGCACAACAAACCTTGTGGTCTAGAGATGTGTAAAATGCCTTCACATAAGAAGTATGCTTCTTGCCTGTATGGGGCATAAAGGCATTAAAAGCCCTAAACCTTAAATTATTCGAAATCCTGGATGTCCGAAAAACAGGACAATCGGACACAACCCCGCCCTCCCGCCTCAACTTCTGCTGACAAAGTTCAATGTGAAATATAAAAAACCTCAGCGTTTTCCATGACGACACCACCGCAGCGCCTTATGGCAGAAGTTGTGTGCCGCTGCATCCGGGCAAGCATCACCTGCGGTCCCGCCGCACTGGGAGCCACCGCCGCCACTGGGGCGGGCGTCGCATCGGGCTGGTACCTCAGCCCCGGTGACAACCCTCTGCCCCGTTAGACCGGCACCCGCCCGGCACGACGGGGAAAAGGAAGCACAGCCTCCCCGCCTTCTCCCAGTCGCCCCCTATCCCCGGGAAGCAGCTCCGGCAGTAATCTCCGTGGGGCGATACCCGCTGACGCCCGGCCACACACGGCTCACATCTGGCGGCGAACGCAGGAGAGGCGAGAACGGCAGCGGCCCCGATGCCAGCGATCGCTGGGGATGCGGAGCGGGCAGGGACGCGGAGAACGAAGCACCGACGCTCAGCGGAGCGGGTTCCGGGATCTGCCTCTCGGCCTCCATCAGCCGGCCAGCGGCGGCTGAGCGGCACCCCCCCTCCCTCCTCCCGGCGGCGGCAGCCCCGCAGTGCGGCGCGGATGGCGAGTGGAAGTGCGGGCTGGGACACCTACCCGGAGGGCCGTCGCCGCCGCTCCTTGCTCCCGGCCGCCTCCATCCTCCTCCCCGGGCCGGGTGCCCGCAGGCGCCGGGAGGGCGGCGGTGCCCGCCCGCAGCTGGCAGCATAGAAGCGCCAGCACCCCCACGGAGCGCCAGGTCATGGCGGGGTTCGGGACCTGGGGGACGCACCCCCGCCCCGCGGGGTTTCAGGCCCGTCGGTCCCCGTGGGGAAAAAGGGGCTCAAACCACCCCCCTTCCCACTCCGTGCCCGGAGGTCGCACCCCTCTCCCAGGCCAGAGCGGGGCTGCACCGCCCTGCGGGGCGGGCCCAGGCGGAGCATCAAATAGCGCCCGCCCGACGCAGCGCCTCCTGCACCTCCCCCCGGGGACTGGGCGAGGTGTGCTCTGTGCTCCGGCGGTGGCTTTGGGAGCCGTAGTTGTTTCGCGGACCGGTTGCTGGCTACTTGGCATGTCTGCACAAAAACTGAGTTTCCAGTGGTGTTTTTGCGCAGGGCTGCAAACGAGGGATGAAGGGGTACTGAGCGTTCAGTGGGCTGCTCGTTAAAAGCTCATGCAAACTCTTCACTGAAAGTTATTTGGTACCTGCAGACTGAGCTGCCAGTAGGAAAGGGAGGGCGGCGTACCTACCTCTTTGGGGCGGCAGGAGCACAGCTCACAGGCTTTAGCAGGTGAAGGTACAAGCTCGGGGAGGTGGGGGGGAAGAGCTGCCCGGTGCTGCATAGCCAGTGCCCCCAGCGTCTGAGTTTCAGTGTGCTTAGGTTTTCTTACGCTGAAAGAAAACAGGGAGGAAAACCTATGTGTGCTTATGGTGGCTCGTTGGTTTCTTTGGAGACTGATCGTGCTGGTACTTGAGCAAGCGGGTTAGTATTTGGTATTTAAAAGCTTTATTTAGGCCAGTATGAGTTAACAGAATCCTCTGTTAATTTCTCTCACCAGGTGTTTTTAAACAAATTAAGTAGGATATTTGTGTGTTTAAAGCTGCTCTATGTTTCAGTTCTGTCTGTTGCTTTTCCACTCTGCATCAGCTGGTAAACACTGAATACACGAGTGCCCTCTCCTATGGTGCCAGTAGCCAAAGTGGCAATGCTGTGCTTGGGAAACGCAAGGCTTTTCTCCTGCAATTTTAAGGTTCGGGATACAAATTTTTGCTCTTGCCCGTCTTGTGCATCAGCAAACTTTCGTCTGTAAAGAATGAGGTGTAGAATTGTGCTAATATGTGTTCTTATTTACTTCAGCAGGCATCATTCTATCTGATTATCCAGGTGTGAAAGCGAAGTTATACTGTATGCCAAGTAAGAGATCCATGTATCTTTAATTTCTAGATTGGTAGAGAGAACTGACATGTAAAAGACACAGGATTAAACTGATGTCCATGGTGAGTGGAGGGTGAGCCACAGTAGCCCCAGTACTGGGCTGTGGCTTGTCTCAGTGAACTTTGCCTCTCTCTGCTCTGTCACCCTAGTTTAAATGCCTGGGCTTCATGACTTCTGAGAACTGGCCTTTTTGTAGTGTTCCTTTCTGGGATAACATCTCCAGTTTGAGGGGGTCCAGGTAGTTTCAGCAGTTTGAGTGCTTGCCTGATGTCTGGTTTCTCCCCACTGGTGACTGGAGAAGTATTTAAATAACTTTGCTGCGTTTTCTGTGGTGTTTNAAAAAAAAAAAAAAAGACTGCAGTATCAGTTATTTTCTGTTATGTGAAGGGAGAACAAAACTCAGCACATAAGTCATTAGATGACAAGAGTTCCTTTCAGTCCATCCCAGTGATAACGGAGCATTTGTGTTTATTTGCAGAACACTTACCATGCAGGTACCTTTTTTATGATGGAAATTAAACCCCCCTACACGTTATTCTGCTTTGTACCTGGACTTCTATTTATTTCTGTAGTCAAGAGAGAATTTAACATTTAACACCACTCATATAGTGGTCAGTAGATTAATTATAAAGCAGTCGTGGAAGTTCAGGAACTTCTTGACAATTTAATATAGTTTGTCACTGTAAACCCAGGATTGGCATAAGAGATGTTACTACAATTTATTACAAACTCATATTGATATAATGAAGTCATAGATCAGCATAGAGACTGGATAGGATGGAGACAGTAACATAAGAACTGAATTGGGAAACCTTTTTAAGGATGGCCTGAACCTCAGCAGCCAAATTCTGAGACAAAATCCATCAAACTGGGACTCTGAGCAGTGAGATCCTCGGGAGAAATGCAGGGTAGTGGCTGGCAGGAGCGTCAAAGGAAAGCTTGATGTGGTCACCAGAGCTTTGGATGTATTGATTGTGAGAGTAAGAGAAGCCTTAATGCAACAACAGTATGATTTTATTCTCTATGTAGTTATAGTAGATGGAACAGGAAAGAAATTATCAGTGTAAGCATCAGGTACTGAAATTATATTTTATTTCAAAACATACTTTTTATTAAAGCTTTCACGTTTTCCACTAGGCTAACATGGTCAATTTTCACTAAATTGGCTTGCTGGCCCTGAAATCTTGTGAGTTGTGATTATCTCAAACTGGATACGTTTTCTTATTTTTAACATATAATAATGAAATTTTAAACCACTACTTTACGTGTAATAGAGCAAAGACATAAACTTTCAGGTTGTTTTTTCAGTTATTATTTCTATGGGCTATTCCCCGTTCATAACAAGAGTTGTTTCTGAGGGAGAAGCTGTTATTTTGTATGTACTCTTCAGGGGTTACTTTTCCTATGAAACACAAGAGGGCAGCAAAGGACTTCAAAACATGCAGCTTTGCTTTTTATTTAAATTAAGATAAATAAACCCTCAACGAACCAAAACTCCCCTCCTATTTTGGGAAAACAGATATATCTCCGATTGATTTGCATTAAAAATTCTGTACAGCATAACAAGAGAGAAAATTGTCTTTTTCCTGGATTTGCCCTCCGTCTACTAAGTAGAGAGTCAGTTTATCTTGCTCAAGAAGAGAGAGTATTAGAAAAGTCTGACTGGCTCAGGGAGAATAAAGTGTAACAATCACCCAAAGGTGGGCGACTGACAGCCAAAGTGTTTCAAAAGGCTTTATAGTGATTCAGAAAGCTTTATTTTTCCACTGAACTAGCTTGCTATTATTTTGTACCTGTGCTTAGAGATCACACCAAAGTACGTAGAGAGCTGTGAAGCACAAAGGCATGCAGTTCCTGCTCTGTTTTGAATTACTCCAGTGTAAATTTAGCTAAGCTTCATTCAGATAAAATAAAATAGTATTTTTACAAATATATCAGAATTGGACCTATCAAAAGAATAGTGTGTGGGGGTGTTTTTGTTTGTTTGTTTGTTTTGTTTAGCCACGGCTTTTTAAAGGTTTTGTTCATACAGTACTTACTGCTTCATTGACACAGGTAAGCCATAGTCATCCCAGACCAGTCATGAAAATCTTTTCCTGCTTTGGTGTGGTGTTTTGTTCCTCCCCAGAAACTCTGATTTAGAATTTTATAATTATAAATAGTTATTTTAAAACATATTTTAATGAAATGTTGCATAGCTCTTTACCATTCTGGCTATTAAGAGTATTTGATGAGTGGAAAGAATGGATACTAAAAGAGGAAGCTGTATTGAACATATATCTAGGAACTTCTCAAATCATTTTAAGATGTTTTCTTTAAATAGAGATATTCCTTTATTAAAAGAATTTGCTTCTCATTAGTTGAGAAACACCTATTTCTCAAATTAGTTATAACATAGAAGTGTAATTAATGGATTTTTATATTATTATATGGTTATATTGAAGGAGCATGGTAATATTTACTAGTCAGGTTTTTTTATCTACAGTGGATTTTTTCATAGCTGTTCAAAATAGTTAACTGCATCTTGTTAGCCTAGCTTCAGTGCTCTTTGGCCTCTGTATTTATAATTATCATAGCAAACAGGGTAAAATACAATAAATTACTTCTGAGCTGAAGACAGGTCTGCTGAGGATAGGTGCTGCTGCTTCTAAGGACAGTGATGTGTTAATGGACCTTTGGGTAGGAGGAATGCCTTTATAGTGCCTTGGTTTGTATCTACATGGCAGCAGTTTGGAGTTCTGCCTTTTGTATGCATACAAGGTGTTTAACAAATGGAAAATAAATCCATTTGTGTTGTGTAGTCTCAGCCTCAAAGAGGACTAATCTCAATCCACCAGATGGAGCTGGGCAGCTTTTCTTGAAAAGACTTGTTAGGAAAAATTATTTCAGGATAAGTTAAAGGATTTGCCTATTTTAAGACCCTTCAGAGGTCTGATTTGCTAATATAGTTGTATCTGTCCTTGCTTAAGCCAATGTGAGGGCAAGTAGATGATGTTGCCGTAGCTAACATTCAGAAGTTGTCTTTTCTGAGCCCCAAGATAGACTTTTTGAAATATGTGAGAAGCAGAGAAAACGACATGTAACAGTTGGGTTTTCAGGAATAACCAAACTCTGCAAGGGG
Source organism: Serilophus lunatus (assembly GCA_013399895.1). Taxonomy (NCBI): domain Eukaryota; kingdom Metazoa; phylum Chordata; class Aves; order Passeriformes; family Eurylaimidae; genus Serilophus; species Serilophus lunatus. The sequence goes on along the minus strand of VXBA01005490.1, from coordinate 791,191 downwards.
TTGCCTTAGCTAGATCATGATAAATATCTGTGTTGACCATGAAATCTCTCCTAGACTGATCTTCCTTTGCAAATAATGAAATAGCTGTAGGATCTGCTTCTCAAACCTGACCCTTTTTTATCTCAATACAGAATCTCAATCTGAATATCCTCAACATCACTAAGTCTCTAGATCTTTTAAAAATGTTTTTCTTCAGTTATGTTAGTAAGTGCTGAATTGTGAATTAAAAAGGGTGGCAGTAGAACTAATAATACAAATCAAAGAATGAATCAAAAAATTAAAGATGCAGAAAGGAGCAACACCTATTCTGAGTAAGACTGAAGTAAGAAGTCTTGACAGTTTTAGGGAGTTAAGAATTGACTTTTCTCTGAGAAATCTGATTTGCTGATACTCTTCATTGCCAGTCCCACTTGCCAATGTGTCGATAAATTGCCATTAAGTACTCTCAGCTGAGAAAATTTCTCTGATCTGGGTCATCGAAGAATTATTTTCTTGTTTCCTTTTTTGTCTTTTTATTATTTAATTACTCCCAGAAAGTGAGTTAAGTAGTCAGCTTTTCAGGAAGAAATTCAGGCAACATTTGATGTGGCGTGTGTTAAGGGCGCAAGCATAGACAAACATTTGTTGTCTGTAATAGTTCTTATTTCTTCAGTCAAACTGTTTGACCATGGGATGTGGACAAAGTACTCATAAATAGAAGTTATGCTGTTTTGCAGAATCTACTTTGCAAATTTTTGTAAAACCTCCAGTTAATTTTTTTATATAATCTTCATGAATTCATCAGTGACTGTTGGTAGAGGAATTTAGCAAGAGGACAGGAGGGCCTCAAAATTCATGTGAAAGTAGAGATAAAATTAAAGAAAAAAATTACCATTTGGGAATCCAGCTATTTCTATCCTACATGGATTTTTTTTTGCTCATTTTTGGAAGATCTAGTTGCTGACTTTCTCTATTGGTGATTATAACTCAAAAATGCTGTTGAATCATCCCAACCTGAGATTGTTTCATATGAAATGCCTTCCTCTTTGGTTTTACCATGGAACCTAAAAGGACTGATTTTTTCCAATCACATTGATGTGAATCAGATGTGACTTACTGCTATGAGTATAATACTTCTGAAATTATGTTTTGTCCTTGTAGTGCTTTTTATCCATAGAACTCCAGTGCTCTTTGTGGGAAGGTCAGTAACGTAAAACCAATGTCAAATTTGCACCTCAAGCATGAGGTCTGTGTCTGTGGCTAACCTATGCTCAGAAATAGGGGGTCTGTTTTACATCAGTGTCAGATTCAGTCTTGCTCAGATTTTGTTGTTTATGTGCCACATGCTGTTAAAGTCCGGCATACAGTAAAATCCTTGCAAGAACACATACTATTTTTATTGTGTAAAGTTTTGGTGAAAGTTTAATTTATTTTGTTGCTTTAGGCTTTATTCTAACAACAGGCTTTTATGCAAGATGAGTGACTTCCTTCCCTGCTGTAGTAGAGTTCCCTAGAACATATTATGCAGGATTGTGTGTCAGATGACTTTGAATATATTCAGAGAAGAAGACTCCATGACTTCTCTGGGCTGCCTGTACTGGTGCTTGGTTACCTGCACATTAGAGTTCTTCCTAATGGTTAGGTGGAACTTCCTGTGCATCAGTTTCTACCCATTGCACATTGTCCTATTACTTGGCACCACTGAGAAAAGCCAGGACCCATCCTCTTGACACCTTCCTTCAGACACTTTAGACATTGATGAGGTCTCCTCTCAGTCATTTCTTCTCAATGCAGAACAGATCCAGCTCCCTCAGTCTTTGATTGTAAGAGGAGTGGTACAGACCCCTCATAGTTTTCATAGTCCTCCACTGGACTCATTCCAGGAACTCCATGTCTCTCTAGTTCTGAGGACCCCAAAACTGGGCACAGCACTCCAGATGTGGCCTCCCAGGGCTGAGCAGAGAGGGCACCTCCTTTGCCATGCTGGCAGTGTTCTTCCTATTGCACCCCAGGATACCATTGGCCTTCTTATCCACAAGGACACGCTGCTGGCTCGTGGACTGCTTGTTGTACACCAGGACACCCAGGTCCTTCTCCACAGAGCTGCTTTCCAGCAGGTCAACCCCTAGCCTTTACTGGTGCAGGATGTAATTCCTCCCCAGGTGCAGGACTCTGCATTTGCCTTTGTTGAACTTCAGACAGTTCTTTGTTCATCCTTAGAGCTTGTTGAGGACCTTCTGAAGGGCTGCACAGCAGTCTGGGATATTGACCACTCCTCTCGGCTTTGTGTTGCCAGCAGACTTGCTGAGGAGGCGCTTTGCCCCTCCATCCAAGTCAGTGATTGACAAGTTAAACCATACTGAACCCCATATCAACCCTTGTGGGACACAACTTGTTTCAGGCCTCAAACTAAGCTGTACCACTGATCACAAACCTCTTAGACCTGCCATGCAGCCAGTTCTCAATCCACTGCACTGTGCACTTGTCCAGCCTGCACTTCCCAAACATGCCTATGAGGATGTTGTGGGAGACAGTGTTAAAAGCATTGCTGAAGTCCTCTGTTCTTGAGTGAAGAAACCTAGGGAATTTCCATGTTTGTTTCATTCCTTTTTGCCATGTCTAACTAGATGAAAAATGCTTGAGCTATTCCATTTTTAATCCATTTTACTTCTGTTAATTTTAACTTGTATTGTGTATTCAAATATCAGTTTGCTTCTTGGCATTATTTTTGGTTATAAAGCCTTCTAAAGACTTTGGTTAAGATGTGTATATGCATTTGAATAGATGAACATGTTTGGATCAGACAGTAGATATTAATCAATATTGAAGACTTTACAAATATTGAAGTCGAAATAGAAGGCACTGGAAGTGTGGAGTTGCTAATGAAGAAATACATGGATATTTATTAATTAAATGTTGGAGAAAGTTCCTTGCCTTTTAGCAAGTGAAATTAACTGGATGACAGATTAGGATGCTTGGCTTAATTTCTGTCACTCAGTGATGCTTTTTCCACTAGAAACCCTTTGTTATTTTGTACTATTTGCTGTTTCGGTGTAAGAATTGATTCTTCTATTTAGAAATAAAAGTTTGAAGGCAAGGAAAAGGTAAAAATGCTTTTGTTATGCAAAAAGGCAAAATGCCTTTCATAAAGGATTCATAAAGGTTTCCTTTCACTTAAATTAATGTAATTATATTATAAATTAGAATTTAAAAATATTTTGAAGTTAGAGAATTATATGTTAATAAACTATGCGTGTAAAACATCAGTCAAGCGAATAAATCCTGGGTTTGTATTTGTTTATGTGATTTCTGGATTTTATCTGAAATTACGTTAAAATAACAATATGTGTTGACTGGTCAATTAAGCTGATGCTTTAAGACTGTAAACAAAAGTATAGTTTCAGTGTTATTCTGTAGTCCTAGTGGTGGGTTTAGATGGTATAAACCAGGAGGAGCTCCTTTTGAGTGTGGAATTATAGTGATGTGAAATTAATGCCATGGTGAGCACAGCTGAGCCTTGTATATTTATCTTAGTTGTGGACTTTGAACTTGTTTCTACAGCTTGTCAGGGGGAAGGGGAGAAATCCTATTACCTCTTCTAGTTTTCTTACAAACCAGTGCTGTCGGCCTCCTGTGTAAGACCATACATGGCAATGCAAGTAGAGTTTCCCAGATGATTAAATTACACTGTTTTGAAAAATTAGATGATGTCAGGAACTGTTGCACAAAGAAAAAAGTTCCATTAATTACTCATGTATTTATTGTATTTGGGGTAATTTAAAACATAATGACAGTTTACTTTATTACCCCTTCTCTGTTAGCAAAAGTTCATCCTGGTTTTAAAAGGGTAGTGCCAAATCTTTGGGTCTTAAGGTCTGACTTTTTTTGGTTCATGAAGATACTGAGCTTCTCTTCTAATTTTCCCAGGAAGCAGAAACTTTGTCATATTGGGCAGTTTCTTAATGGTCCAGTTAGCATTCCCTGTTCTATACCTCACAGATTCTCATGTGTAGCTGAACAGAAAGGAGAACTGGAAAAAATGTTTTGAAAATCCTGATCATGGCAATTGTTACATATTACCTTCTAAAAAGGAAAACTTTCTTGAATTTCTGTTTTTCCTTAGAATATTAAGAGCCTGTTCAGTTTGAAGTCCTTCATCCTAGAGATCATTGAAACATCCTTTTAAAAAGGACTCAAGAAGCACATTCTATTGTTACCAAAAGCCTTTGACTTCATAATTTTTCTCATAATTTTTTTAAAATGTGCTTTAATTGCGAGGCTAGCCATATATACAGTAACCACAACGTGTCCCTGGATTTTCATACTACTGGTGAAACAGTATCTTAAATATGTCTTTTTTGACTGGTCATTTCTGGAACGTATAGAGATGATATTCATGGGAAGATGTGAATGTGTGACTGAGATCAGTACATGCTCTGGCTTCTCGAGGAGAAGCAGTTACTTCTGATAGTTGTTTATGATGTGTTGCTATTTGCGATTTGAGTAGAGCACTGCTCTTCACTGACAGTTTACCATATGCTTAGCATGTATGTTACTATATACATAGCATTTTTATTTTGAGACTGAGATGTTATTCTTCTTCTGAACTTAACAGAATTTCTCCTGACTGAAGAAGTTGTAGCTACCAGGATATCTAGAGCCAACACCAGACATGTTGTTGCTTTTGGTTGACCATGAGCATTCTATAAGGTTAATATTTTCTGTGCTCAAAGCACAGTTTGTCCTGCTTAAGTATTTTGAGATGACTGAGAATTTAGTGAAATGAAGTACTGTACAGTTTGAGTCGAGGAGAACTGCAGATGTTTGGACTGTGATCCTGGGCCCAACATACTTCATTTTGAGGTTAAGAAGAGAGGATGTTTTCAGTGTATTCCAAGCCAGAATGAATGCAAAGAGAATATAAAATCCTATGGAATTAGATTTCACATTTGTAGACTGCAGAAGGAAATGAGCACTGATGAGTGCTTAGAAGTTTTTTATTACATACTTTTATGATCTAGTTTGGGGAAGGTTATGCGTTACCTGAAACATTATCCATTTAAAGCACAGACTGGCCCTAGAAATTAAATAGATGAGATATTATTTGCCTTAACAATTACAATTTGTAATTTGGAGCCAATGTTATGGAGATGTGTGCAATTAAAATGGAAATGAACTGCTATGGCAAGAGGTGATTACCTACATCCCACCTTAAGAGCATTCAGGAACTCATTTTTTCCTGTCCAGATTACTCTGCTCTTTCTAATCATATGGGCAGTCTGCCTTGAACAGCTCTGGGTAGGGTTCAGTGCTGAGTGTGGATTACCACAGGACTTTCTCTTTTTTTAGAAAGAGTGCATTAGGTTGGAACCTGCAACCATAGTGCTCTAGCTGTACCCTGTGAGCTTGTCTTTGCCATGTGGTAGGCAGCCTGTAAAGTGGAAATACTATGCTTATCAGTGAAACAAATGCTGAAGAGTGTACTTTTCCTGAAGACTGGTCTTATAGCCGTGGGAGACTTTATTCAGAGGTCCCTCATTTTGATTCTGCATAGACGCATTGATTTTACTCCTTTGTTCGAACTTTATTAAAAGGACTTTAGTAATTCACATTCTTCTGTTTTGTTCAGTGTAATTCTGCATAGACAAAGGTGTTCTCTGGGCCGTGCAGCAGAAAGGATATGTCCCCTTCACAATTCCCAGTTATATCCTGCAGCAGGTAGGGCTGACTTCTGACTTGGCAGCCAGTTGTGTCCCTGGTGAGCAGCTGGTACAGCTATCCTGTGCTCAAGAGATATCAGGTGACATGCAGATAAAAATGGAGATATTAATTGTTTTATTTGGCTTTTGGGACAAATGGCCGATACTTTCTCATTTCCCTAGCAGATTTTTCTCTTGATAAAGGTGTTTATCATTTTAAGGACCACAAAGTTAAGTTTAATGACATCTCATTTGAAAGCCAAGTATGAAGTGTGCTCTATTTCCCTTGTTAGCTAGAAGAATGTCCCATAAGACTGTAATGTTTTGATCACTCTTTTATTCCAGTCATTTTGGAAAGAGAAGATTTTGTTTTCCAACCTCTTGTAAATCAAAATAAGAAAGAAGACCTTGACCAGCATCTGTCCTGTTTTTTCTGTAAATCCAAGCATAGCACTTTCCTGAAGTGTGAATGTAGTGCCTGACTATAATTGACAGAAGTACTGCACCATGCAAACTTGGTAAGTTGCACGCCTCTCTGACGAGCCTGATTAGCCTTCCTTAAATTCATTGAAAAGCTCTCAAGTGGATTTTAGCCTCTGTCTGCTTTTTTCTGGACTAATCCTGCAGTTATTGAGTTACCACCTCTGGGGACTACGAAGAGAGTCTAAAAACACGATAAAAATCTCAAAATTTCTACATGGCTTGCCAAGTGAAATATCCATACAGATGCACTTGGTTCATTGAAACATCAAAGGACAAATTGTTGAAGTAGTTTTCAGTAATCATAAAGAAGATAAAGTGGTTTGAATACGAGCTTAGCATTTGAATACTGGTTAGTCATCAGACATGACTCAAATTTTGACTTCACAACTTAGTCCTTGCTGGGTTCCCTTTGATTGTTGTAACCATTCTGAAGACTGAAAATGTCAGGGCAGCAGCTTTACTACTAACTGAAATATCCAGTACTAAATTGAGTCTTATGTTCTACTAGTAGGAAAAAAATCTTGAAGATGAGTGCTTCCACTACTTTGGGAAAGAAATAATTGAAAAGGATGACTAATCTGTGAATTTGCTTTCATTTTAAATAAGTTACTGTTGAGGCAATTAAGAATTTGATCAAATGTAATAAGTTAACTTGATGAATTGTGATGATTTAAAAATGGTTTAGATTTATTTTGGTTAAGTACTGTCTATCAAATTAAAAGTAATACATTTTCTAACAGCCTTTGAATAAACAAAGGAGCCTCACTGGGACTGGTTTTATAAAAGCTGTTTGTAAATGATTTATTTTCACCTCACTCTTTGAGGGCTTTGTCCAAGAATTATGTTTGAATTTACCTAATATTCAGGAAGTGAACAAGTAATCCATATGAGTCAATGAATTACAGACAAAAGACATTCCTTTTGCTGAATAGTTTTCATCTGATTAAAAGATATTTAATGAGCTATATGTAGTATTTCAGTTACTACCTTTGAAAATACTATAAGCAGTTTTTCTTTTTACATGCACTACATGTACTTAGCAAAAGTCATATGGTGTGTTGAAATTCCATGGAGGGATTTAAAGTACTATAAAAGCTTCATTGTGTTGAAGAGTTAATTTACAGAAAGAATAGAAAAAAAAATTGTTCGCAGAGAATCATTTGAGTAGGACATGAAGATTGGAACAGAAAAACAGAATTTTACCTTAAAGACTCTAGACTTAGCTGTTTGGGTGGTACTTTTGAAAATCATAATTTAAAGTCTGTGGAGAACCTCCATCTCTTATCACCAACTTCTAGTCCTAAAGCCTCTTGCATCTTTTCAAAACACAAAATTTAACTAATAGTTTACTATGGAGTTAATTGACTATAAATTAACTATAAATCTATATAGAACTATAAACTATGAAGAAGAATGAAAAGGTTCTACAAATGACTTGAACAGTATATAATTTCATCAACTGTCAGCTAATTCTCATTAACAAATGACTAAAGTATCTAAAACCAAGGTGCCCCAGCTAACAGGATAGTATCTTGGGTATTATGGAGACGTTCAGGTGTATTCCTGCTGTGCTCAAGGATAGAATTTCTCCAGGAAAACCAGTGGTGTAGGAGAGGGCATGATGGAGATGCTATCATTCCTTAGGAATTTACTCCAGACTGATCCATTCCAACTTATACTGGCCTCATGGCGTTCCATTCCTAATCTAAAAAATAAATGAATTATGGAGGACTTCATAATAATAGTAATAATACAATAGAGTAATAGAAGAAGTGTATACAAACTACGTAAATTGCATCACTAAGAGGTATTGATCCAAAAAACACTGTACCACAGTGGCATATATTTTTTCTTAAGTTTTAAAGGGTTAATTTGAACCTTAATCCTGTACTATATTACTCTTTTATGCTGTCTAGTCTGATGGATGTGCCACTCAGGTTGTAGCAGGGATGAAAATGGTATTGTGGTGTTTTAGAATGTAGGATAGGGGTGCTTGTTGAAATTTCTGTGTGGATGTTCTGCCAGTGAAATAGTTACATTCAAATATAACTAAATATCACAGAATAATAGTAGAATATTTTAAGTGTATTTTCCAGTACTTTTTCTTCTTATATGGTACAGCAGATTATGACTGAATGTAGCCATTTAGAGAAGCTTCAATGGGTAACTGTGGAACCATCAACAAGTTGTTGGTTTTGTTTGTTTGGGTTTTTTTTGAGTCTGATCTTGTGTCGTTAGCATTTTCCCCACCTCCAAAGTCCTCCAAAAGTTGATTTTACATAGTTTGTGTGATCAGCAACTGGGATTTGTGACAATGTTTCTTATATGTTAAGCTTCATATTTGAACCTCAGATTTAACTAAAATTGACTTTCCTATTTCAAGTAGAAGAATCTTATGTCACAACTCAAATTTTCATCTTCAGTTCCCTCTCTGTGAAATAGTATAGATTTCAAAGAGACTGATGTACCGACAAGTATGTGCAGACTAGAGATGACCAGAAGGCACTATTTCCAGTTGCACTTCCTTAGTCTCACAGATAAGTATGATTACTGGAGAGATTCAACTAACTGTGTAGCTTCTTAACATACCATGTTCCAAGAGCTATCTGCTGTGACTTTTACTTTTGTTATTACCCATACTGCCTGCTAATGTGCAGTGTTCTCTGTGGGTTAGGACTCTGAAGACTCTCCTGGCTCAACAGCCTGTAGTATCACATCTCAGATGCTGCCCTGTTATCCCTTTCCATATTCTTTTGTTTCACTCACTCTTGTTCTGCTATTGTTCAAATGAGGCTGTGAACAGGTTTCCTGAGTCTGTACCTGTCTCCATAAAACCAACTGTCTCAGGCTGGCAGTACTGCAGTGTCTGCCAAAAATGATGTTTTACATTATCTTTACAGTGTTGCAGTTCTTAAAATGGATTCTTTTTATTAAGTCAACACTATGTGGCTATGAGTGCCTTGACCACTGCCATAATCTCATTAACTTTTCTTGCTGTTGGAATAGATACATATATATATATTCAGAGTGTTCTGAAATAGGTAAGGAAGTTAACAGAAGGCCAAAGTAACAAGAAAACTATAGAAGTTATTAGTATTTTACTTCTTTGAAATGTGATTATCTGTAGAACCCTGTTAGCTAAAGCAGGTAATGAAACAGAAACAACTGATATTAGGTAGGTGTTTCTTAATATATAAAACAGCATGTCCGATCATAAAGGTTATAGACAAGGAAATGACTTAAAGCTGTGGCAGGGTAAGTTCAGATTGGCTATTAGGGAAAAATGAGGGGGTGGTCAAGCACTGGAATAAGATCTCCCGTGCAGTGATCATGGCCTATGTCTGTTGGTGTTAAAGCAGTCTTTGGATGACACTGTTAGATACGAGATTTAACTTTTAGGTTGTCCTGTGTAGATTCTGGAGTTAGACTTTATCACACAATCATAGAATTACTCAGTTGGAAGAGACCTCCAAGATCATCTAGTCCAACCCTTGCCCTAACACCTCGACTAGACTATGTCACCAAGTGGCACATCCAGCTTTTTTTTTAAACACATCCAGGGACGGTGACTCCAGCACCTCCCTGGGCAGACTATTCCAATACTTTATTATTCTTTCTGTGAAAAACTTCTTTCTAATGTCTAACCTATACTTTCCTTGGCACAGCTTGAGACTCTGTCCTCTCGTTCGGTCAGTTGCTGCCCGGTGGAAGAGACCAACCCCCACCTGACTACAACTTCTTGAAAGGAGGTTGTAAAGGTCACCTCTGAGCCTCGTTTTCTCTAGGCTAAACAACCCTAACTCCCTCAAATGTTCCTCATAGTGCTTGTGCTCCAAGCCCCCCACCAGCTTTGTTGCTCTCCTCTGGATGCACTCAGTCATCTCCATGTCCTTCCTAAACTGAAGGGCCCAGATCCTTGGGGATCCCATCCACATATATTCTATGGATATTATCTAGTTATGCATGTACAGTTTTCTCCTGGAACTCTTGCCTTCTCAAATCCTTATATATTATCACCAGTCTGTAATACATTTCAGAGTATTCAAAGCAGGGATTTTCTGCTGTCATATTTGTGACTCTGCAACATATCATAGTTAATGCAGAACTTACATTAAATCACACACTTACATATAAGATGGTAAGAAAGAGAGTGATATGTTTTTTCTTTTAAATGCATTAGTAGAAGAGGTGAGATGTATGTACCACCTCTGTGTGACTGTTCTGCTGCCTTTTGATAGTTGATGTGTCCATGGCTTATTGTTGTGATTCTTCTTCCATGCTGTTTTAGGATTGTGTTACTAAGTCTTCATTGAAGCTCAGTTGTGGGCACAAAAAGTTGTGTTTTAACACTAAAAATCATTTTCAAGAGTAATGTCTACAACAAATAGATATTAATATCTTAGGAAACTCTCCCTGGGTGGTTTTATAGATTTCTGTCTTTGCTAAAAGCAAGAGACATATCTTGGAAAAATAGTTGGTTTTCACTCTCATTGTTTACAGATGTATATGAACATGGACTGTAAAGGAGTAAGGAGTTAGGCATTTGGTTTTGATACATTCTACTCTTGTTTAGTTACATCAGGAAATTATGGTTATCAAATGCTTTGCAGCTTGTGTTTATTTTTCCAAAGCAAAATTTCCTGTGTATTATGTTATATGTAATTCAACTGTTGCTTACAGGACCATTGGTATTTATATTGAGGTAAACAGTGTAAAGCAAATGAGACAAAGATTTGATGTCTGCTCGTAATGAAGTACTTCTAACTCTTTCATCCACAGGATAGCATGACCTTAATTTAATGGTCAGACACTCAATGGCATGGAAGAAATTGTCTTTCTGAGCTAAATGAAGATTGACAAATACTACTTTCTGTACATTGCATATCAAAGGACCAGAAAAATCAAAAGAGAAAGTAAATGATAGTGTGTTCAAAAAAAAAAAGTCCCAAATGCTTATGCTGTGGCTACATGTTACAGGGTGGTTTAGGTTGGTGTAACCTTAGAGCATTTGAGAGGCGACTCATAGCAATCTTTTCCTAGCTTCCTACTAGTGTTAACAGGACTCCAAGATTTATGAGGTGGTACACAGTAACCTTGCTTTCTGCCAGCTCTGTCTTGGCCTTGGTTGAAAATCCGAGTTCTTCCTTGGCTAATGAAAAGGCTTGGTTGGCTTTTTGTGCTTCCATTTTATGCTAGAGTAGAGCAATAAACAGAACTCACTTGGTTCACTGTGAAGAGTTATGACAGTGTGAAGTGCTCAAGTATGAGATATTGTGGCACAGATGCACTTGAAAACATGCAATGAAGATGAGTTTACTATCTACAGGAATCAAACTACAATGCAGTCTGGAGACTTGGAACTGTAGAAAGTAATTTAGGTGCCCCTGAAGACAAGCTGAACATGTGGAAATAATGTAGTCTCTCAGTAAAGAAGACCAATTGCATACTAGACTAATAGCAAGGGCATAGAGAGCAAGTGAAGGGAAGCTTATGATCTCCCTCTGTTTCATACTTGTGAAACTGCATCTGAAATAATGTGGTCAGTTTTGGGATCTCCAGTACAAGAAATATATAGATATATTGGAGTAAGTCCAGATAAAGGCCTTTGGGGTCCTAGAACGAGTTATATGGAGGAGCAGGTGAGAGAGCTGGATTTGTTTAGCTTAAAGAAGTGAAGATCCTCTTGCTGTCCTAAGCTGATGGGTAGTTACAGAGAAGATGAAGCCAAACTCATCTGGTAGGTGTCCAGTGACAGGCAAAGATGCATCAGAGAAAATTTGGAATGAGGTAAATCCAATTAAATATTAGAAAAGCTGTTTTTCCTTGAGGATGGTGAGATGCTAAATCTTCAGACATACTCAGAACTTGGGCAGAGGACCTCAGCTAGTCAAACGTGATCTGCTGAGAGCTCTTCTTGTACGTGAAGTGCTCACCTAATAATAATCTTTGTACATTTTGACAATAACAGGATCATTTAAATTGTTGGGTTTTTTCCCTGTTACTTGCTAACATAGTTTTCAGAAGAGACTTGAAGGTAGTGGTATTCATGATAAAAATGACAGTCATGTCCACATCATTTGTACGTGAGAGACCTAATAATGATGAGGGAAAGTAAATGTAGAAAGAGACAAAATTCATTAACCTACCTTTGCAAAATAATTAAACCTATGTTAGTGAGCAGGTTATCACAGTATAATCTGATGTAAAGAACAATTTGTCTTGTAAACAGAAAATGAATGCTAATAGTATATTCTGTTTGTCCTTGTTTGTTTTGACAGGAAAAGAGAAGGTAATTGTAATTAAGGGGGAACTTTTTAATTTGAGCTGTTTGGAGGGCATTAGAGTTGTTATATATGAAGTCTGTGTCTTTCTGGTGATCCCACCTGCCTGTTCCATTTGTTTGTTTGCTTTTCACTAAGAGCCTGTTTTGTACTTGATGGAGGTTGCTGCCTTTGTGCTATTTATGTATCTGTGTAGCTGAGAATTCCTGTTTTACTAAGGGACAGCAAACAGTTTATGTATCTTGAACTGAAATACTCTTAAAATTCTTAGTGCCCTTGTTTCTAAACATATTAATTTACTTGCATAATATAAATATCTATTTTTGTGGATATTAAACTAAGATTTTCTTGTTTCCCAGAACTTCAGTCTCCTCTGTTGTAAACAAAATAGGCAAAGAGCTCTTTTTTTGCCAAATCATGCCTCTTTCTATATTGATTTATTTAGAAAGGTAAAATTGTTCAAAATATTCCTGCATTTAGTTGATAATATTGTAGAACAGTATGAACTAAATTTATGCTGTGCTACAAATTGTGCAAATATACAGACACTGCAGAAGATTTTGGTTTTCACGATTAACTTATATGAAAGGAGTATAAAGAAAGTAGGTCACTCATGGCCAATAAATACAGATCTCATAATATTTTTCACATATCACTAATTACTTTTAGTATTTTCTACACTATTCATCAAACACAAGTAGGAAGCTTTAGACCACAGCTTCAGTTTTAGGCTCAATGTTGTAGCTTTTCACATATCTACATCAATTTTTTCTCAGTTGTTTATTAAGAATTCAGTTAAATTCTAAAGGTTTCATAATGTATAAAGCAGTATACACTTCAGAGCTATTCATGCTATCTGCACTAGACAATTTTCGTCAGCTATCTTAGTTGTCAGGCAGGATGACTATACAGTGTTAACTTTGTTAAGTAGCTGAGAGTAGGCGTTATGAATGTTTCTTGGTTTCTTGAGATATTTATCTATTTTTTTCAGATTTGAAATTGTATCTTCATCCATGCCCTTTAAACTGCCATGACTATGTTAGAGAAAAAGGAATAGAAATGTCACACTGTCTTTTTTTAATTCAAAATTCCCAAATGTAAAAATAAACATGAGGGGTGTAATTGTGAAAACTGTATTTGGGTATATCCAGGTGTAATGGGTTGACTTCAGCCAGCAGCTAAGCTCCTACCCAGGCACTAGTTTTCTCCCTCCACAATGGGGCAGAGGAGAGAAGAGCAAAAGCTGAGAACTCCTGGGTTTAAATGAATCTGTGGAGCTGCATGGGAAAGCAGACAGTAAAACCAGAAATTTATTCACTCTGTTGGCAGTCAAATGTCCATCCAATTCATAAAAAGCAAAGCCTCAGAACTCATAATGGTTACTTGGGAACCTGAAAGCCATAACCACAGGCCCCTTCCTCCTCTTTTCCTTGAGCTTTTATTGCAAAGCACAATGTCATATTATGGGGAATATAGTGCAGCTCTACTGTCCCAACTGTGTCCCTTTCCAACTTCTGGTACACCCTTGGCCTACAAGGTGGGCAGAGCATAAAAAAAAAGAGCATAAAAAGAAAACCATGATGCTGTGAAAGTCAAAACATGGGTGTGTTAGTAACACTGGTTTAGTCACGAGTCCAAAATACAGCTGTATGGGATTAACTCCATCTTAGCCAGACCCAGTAAACCAGGGAAGGCAGCATTCATTCAGAGGAATAGTTTGCTTTCTTCCTGTAATGACATTATTAACAGGAAAGAAATATGAAGATGCATAGGTTTTAAATATGGCATCTGTTTAAAGCTCTGAGTCTTTCTTTAAAAGAGACTAAAAGGAGGGAACTGTAAAAATGTCTGTACACATTTTGAAAAAAATAATAAATTGGTGTATTGTCTTGAGATGTATGATTATGCCACCATTAAGAAACCTAGACTATTTCCAGCCTTGGTGTTTTTAACTTCTTTTACATCAAAGTCAATATTAGTTGTCGATGTTTAATTAGTGTACTCTGTAAGCATACATTTCACATTGTGAATTGCCTTCCATTAATTTCATTTGGGATTATATCTAATATTGATTCATATGGAATTACTTAAAACATCAGATGGAAGTTAAAAAAAGAGAAATGATCGATGAATGAATGTTTTCCTTAAACTGACTCGCTGAAGAATTTCTGGCGCTGTTAGTACTAGCACTAAAGGAGGAAAAGGGAGAAAATACTGACTCAAATGCTGTGCTTCTGCATAAAGTCTTGGTTTTATTTGAATATCCATGTTATGGTAGAATGAAATTTTGCTTGGTTTGAAGGAGCAGGAAAGGTAAGGATGTATGTAGATTTGAATCTGAATGCTTTCTCTGCTATCTTCATTTAAGTCCTGGAAGGAGGTTGCCGTGCATGACTTCTGTTGATACATAGTCACTTTTCATGCTTGTGGATACTTTATGTTCTTGAAAAGAGGACCAAGTTGGATGTTTTCAGAAATCCCTGAAAAAAATTTGTCATCTTGGTGACATAATGCAAAGAGCAGACTCCTAGCTTAGTCCCTTTCAGTTCTACAAACACACTTTCCCACATAACTACGCCATTCGGTGGTTTCAGCAGTGAGTTTTGCCTGGCTTTTGTGGCAACAGGTCTAGAAGTCAAGTAGAGGATATGTGTGGTCCAGTATTATTGACTTCAGTATTCGTTTCTTTCCAGGGTTTCCTTACTTGCTGAATTTCTCTCTGCTGCAGTTTTCTGTCTCTGTGAAAAAGAGGCAATTTAAGACTATCCTGTCACTCTTCAGACTGTTGCATGCAAACAAACTTACAAGAAACCTAAACCAGGTAAAATATCTCATTGTGCTAATTCAAGTCCTTGTTAGATTCCATCAAAACTCGTGCAGTGTTTGTCCAACATCAGTGTAGTGACATTGTAGTAGTAGTAACTCAAGCAATTCCCTGAGGTGATGATGAAAACTAATTCAAAAGCCATCCAAACTCTAGAATATAAAGGACGCATTTCAGATGATCGTGCTTAATTGAGTCTTTGGCATTTGGGCAAAAGACTTGATTTGCATACTTGAATCTATTTTGCACCTTATTTGATCGCTAACTAATCAGTGCATGCAGATGGCAATCAGATTTCTGATCTGAATACATAAATAGTACCTTGTGAATTCAATCAAGGGTGTGAAGCTGCAGATTGGGAGCTTTACTCAGTTGGAGTGAAGTTATTAATATATCTCCTGTGATTATGAAAGCGGAAGAAGTAAGGGTTTTTTCGTTAGTACTTTGAAAGGACTTGCTAATTTATTCACATGTGGAAGATACGTTGGTGAGAAAGTAAAAATTTCATATGGACTGACTCCCACTCTGTATTCCATATTTTATTCCTAAACTTTATCTACAAGAGTGATGTAAGTCTTATCACTTACTGAGAAGCAAGTGAATGGAATGAGTACTTTCATTACTTTCAGAGTACTTTCAAGGTGCACTTCCCATTTCTGTCATTCACATTCCCTGGGGAAAGGAAAAGTTTGTGTGAACATGACGTGAAGGCGCCCACACAATCTTGCATATTCCATAGAAGGTCATTGAGATTATAGCATCATAATCGATTCTTGCTTCCTAATTGCTGTAAGTTTTATTAGCAGTTGAAGAATCTATACAGGCGAGTCTGAAGTTCATCTTCAAACAAAGCTGCTGGTTCTGGTTGCTATTTTCCTGTCTTTCTCCTCATTTTTAATTCAATGTTAGTAGGTGTACTGGTAAATTGCAGCCGAACAGCAGGCCACCTTTTCCATGGAGTACTCCATTCTGCTGTGCATTGTTTTACCTGTTCAACCTTCTGAAATAACTACTAGTATGCTGAAAGCTCTTTCTATTTCCAGATTTGATTATGTAGAGCAGCTGTATTGCTGTATAAAGTACACAGGTCCAAAACAGCAAGATTCCTTGGAAAAAGCATTGATTCTTTGTAACATAAGTTGTTAGTGACACCTTGATTACCCTTTGCTTACTAGAGCTGGAGACTTGAATCTATTTCTCTGAATAAAATATCTAAAATAAAATTCTTTGAGTCTTGAACTATAATATCTACAGGAATATAGACAGGAATATCTATAAGAATGTGAAGGCCAGGTAGGATAGCGCTCTGAGCAACCTGGTCTAGTGAAAGACACCCTTGCCCAGGGCAAAGGGGTTGGAATTAAGTGTTCTTTGAAGTTCCTGCCAAGCCATTCTATGATCTATTAAAACATCCAAGTAATTTTATATAATCTTAAGAATAAACTTTAGAACCATATAAAGAATTCAGTCAACTATTATGGTGGAAGAAAGGCCAAGTTCTGTGTGTTTATGCTCTGTAACACATTTTTTTTATTTGGGAAAATGGATATTTCTTTGTTTCATATAGTTAGGCATATTTGAAACTCTGTAAAGGATTATAGGCATTGGAGATACTAAGAAGGGGGATTTAAGTACAGTGAGGATGAGACCCAAAAGCAGTTTATGTGAGAAAAGCATATTTTATAATCCAGATACCTTGTCCAGCCCGTTACAATATTGATTTGAAGAGGCAGAGGAAACTGTAGCCATTCTACCAATGGGATGAAGTTGAACTTTTCGATTACTATAACCGTCAATATTTCTTCAAACATTTCTGTATTCTCTTGTAAAACATTGCATTTTTATTTTATATTTCAATTGTTTTTGAGAGTGAAATACGTTAGACTGCTTTACTTATCAGTCATGCAAGTAGAATCTTTTCAAGTTTCTAAATGGTGAGCTTAAATACATTGTGACTTGTAGAGTTGCTTTTTTTTTTTCCAATCTTGTTGTTCAGTAGTCCATAGCTATTTCAGCCTTGTAAGTTATTTCTTTCTGTGAATGTTATCTGCTATAAAACTCGAGCTATTGACCTATCAGCAGACTGAAAATAATTCAACTTCAGAACCCTGTTCTTTCAAGGAAATTGGCCTCTAACTGGCTTGACCTTCAATTGACTCCTCAGCTTGCTTTGTACTTAACTGAAATTTCTATGATGGTAACATCATTAAGAATGCCATTTTTTTTTTCCTATGAAATATTATCTACCTTGGGTAAAGCCTTCCTACAAGCATATTCATGTGTGCAAAAAGCCACTGTTCAATGGAAAACACTGATGTTGCTTATTGCAATAGGGTATTCATTAGATATGGTGCAATGATAAAATGTAATAGTCTCTGCGTTAAATGAATCTACTAGCATATCTCTTGACTACTGGAGTTTTAATCCAGCGTTGTAATCTTGGCCAGCATTTTAATACTTGTGTATATAATTGAAAAGGTGCATTTGATATGCAAGCTATATTTTTGTTATCTTTTATATTGCAGAACAAAGCTGCTGTTGATTTTAACTGAAACTACTGTGTGGTTATTTTGTTACTAGAAGTTTACTCAGCAGCAATTTATGAGATTGTTCCAAATGTAAAAATTAAAGATAAGTGGATTTTATGTTTATTTAATTTATTTTCCTGTTAGATGAAGTAATCAAGTAAAATAAGGCAACTTTTTAAGAGAGTAAGATTTTCTTTCATCAGAGTAGACATTTGTTTTAAAGAAATCATTAATCTTGTAGTCAAAGCACTGATTAAGAATAATCTTTGCCTTGTATTTCCTTGTCTAAATTTGATCTAGGAGAGTGGCTATTATAAAAGAGATTGATAAATGTAATTATTATTGCAAATAATATTGCTGCTCTATTATGTATCCTTTGCTATTGTAAAGATTCTGTGCTCCGTTTTGCTTATTTTCCCTAACCTTTCAAGCTCTGAGATGAACTGTTTTAATGTTTTCCTTTTTCATAACTCAAATACTATGGGACTAGTCAAATTTATTCAAAATACTCAGCTCATCTTCAGAGGTGTCACTGAGGTCTTGGGGGTCCAGGCCTCTGGAGCTCTCTGAGGGCCTTTTATTGCCCCCATTGGTTTTGCTGTGGTGGCCACATTATACATAACCTGAGTAAGTGCACATGAACTCCACAATACCCTGAGCGTGCCCACAGTTGTGCCTCTGTGTAAAGTTTTAGGTAGGAGGAGTCACCTGCTGCATGTGACCTTTGTGCTGCCCGGCAGCAGAGCTCAGCAGTGCAAGGACCTGCTTTTCCACAGGCTGTGGAGCAGGAGGCTTGAAGTTCAGAGATGCCAAACTTAAGAGCTGGCAAAAAACCCCCAAAAAACCAAAAAAACCAAACCTGTAAAAAATGAAATCTGGAAATAGAAATAGTTACAGAAGTTAAAGGCTGTAAATATAAAAAATAGCTCCTAAATGAAATCTCACAAAGATGCCGCAGGGCAGGTGAGATGATTTTAACTATAAACATCTTATTTTTTCATCACAGAGCAGCCCACAAGTATGAAATATATGTTTTCTCTCTTAGCCAATAATCAACTAAAAAGGAAAAAAAATTGTGTTAATATTTCAGACTCTAATTGCATTTCAGAAGAGTAACTCTTAAAAGGAATTCTTGTGTAAGAGTCTTAAGTGAAACATTTTAAAATCTAAATGTAAACTCACAATTCATAGATGTGAAGTAATTTTTTTTTTAACTCACTTTTGTGGCTTTTAAATTTTACCTCAAGGTCAGGTTAGAAAAGGGATTATCATAGGTTCCTGGAATTCAGTGTAAATTTCACACAGATAGCCTCTGCACAACTAAATGGTTGAACTAAATGGTTCACAGACAGGGTTACTAACATCACTTTGTAAAAGCTTCTGATGAAAAGAATGTACTGCTCTAATGCTCCAGACCAGAGGAGGATACACAAGAGACATTTGTTTGAAAGAGAAAACAGCTCCTTCATGCAATACTGTGAACACTAGTACATTATAAATCAAGATCTTGCAGGTGTTGACACTCCATCTTCTCCTTGAACAGAGACCAATTAACAATGACTGCAGATATTCTGTGCAGAATTTAGACCTATAGGTTGTTTTTTTCTTTGGTTATCCCTGGCATATGTTGTCTCAGTTTTGTTAAGTTGTCAAGGACAGATCTATCAATGCATATGTTCAACGTGTTTATTTTGGTTCTGCAGGTGTGTGCTAGGCTAGAATATATTTTATTACATGCTCCCATAATGAGATCTCAAAAGCAGAACAGATGTGGTTTCAAGTCAAATGGTCAATGAATATTTTCTAAGCTAATTTAATACTTCTTTATAAGACTAGCCTTTTTTGTGATAAAGGTAATACTATTACAACTGGACTGTAATTTCTATTCAATTAACTTTCAGAGCTACAGGAAACCTGTAGGAGAGCTACAGCTCACCTTCTCTAGGGATGCCTTTCATAGGGATGGTTCCCTCATGGTGGCCTTGTCTGGGGTCATTGTCTGGAACCATGCACTGAACTGGGCCATTTGTGCTTTATAGCTATTTGGCTGTAGCGGAGACTTTGGCTGGTATGCAGCCTGCAGATTATAATTGGACTTGGTTATTAAGTAATTTTTTTCTAATTCTTATGTTATTCTGCTTTTGTTGATACTGCCCAGTGTAACAGTCAAAGCTTGGAATTGGATACCTTTTGTTTGTTGAGTAGGATTTTTTTTTTTTTTTTCAAACTCTTGATTGTTGCTTTCATGTCAGGAAATGATCCTTGCTGGTGCTTGAGTGTGGAAAGGCTTGTTCTGGTACTATTTTTTGGAGATGGAAGCTGTGTGATTTATCTATGAATCTAAGAACACCCTTGGAAGCATGGAAGTGAAAAGCAAGAGGTTTGTCATCTTATGCCCCTGTGATTGCAGAGGGCTGCCACAGGACAGTGTGATCATTAGATATGTCAGGGAACGCAGTGATAATTCCTCAGAATTCATACTTGTGGCAGTGCACTGTTTATCAACTACTTATGCAACAGCTGTTGCCCTTATGGCAGAGTGTATTTGCTCTCCAGCTGGAAACTTGTCCTATTAACTTAGTCTTAGATTTCAGTTTATCAGCCTGCTCATCTTTCAAAGATGGCAATAAAGTCTCTTGATAGGGTGCAGATATTGTGTTCCAAATGCCTAACTTTCATCTAATCCCTCCATTGCCTTAAGCCACCTAAACTTGCCTTACTCTGGTTTAGACCTTCATGCCAATGCAACATACAGTCTAATTCGCTTTTCAGAAATAATCAGTTTGTTATTGCTGTGCTGAAAGAATTTATCTGGTTTAAAATGAGGCAAATAAATCTTTGGCCACTGGTTTTAAATTGCAGGAAGAATGATCTAAAAATATAAAGACTTGTACTTTTTTTTTTTATATGAACTACTTTTCTATGATGACTTCTATAAACTCACTGGGGATTATTTCTGCCTACAGCTGTTTGGTGATATAGAAACAATTCTTTCTGTAATGGTATCTGTATTTTCCTGTAACATATTTATGAGCAGTATTTTTTTACTTTCCTACATAAACTAGATATGATTACAATGCAATGTGGATTTTTTTCTAAGAGCAACCTTTAGAAAAATTGATAGTTTGTCTCAGATATTAGGCAAGATAACAGTTTGAAGCAGTGGTGGAAACTTTTGAAGTGTTGCAGTTGGTATCTCAAATCTGTAAGTGTGTTTGGAAGAAAAGAGAACAAAAATGAAGAAAAAAAATCCAGTGCAACCGGTAGTAGTAGACATACTACTTCTTTGGGAAGAAAGAAAAGAAACCTGGGGTAGGACA
Source organism: Serilophus lunatus (assembly GCA_013399895.1). Lineage (NCBI taxonomy): Eukaryota > Metazoa > Chordata > Aves > Passeriformes > Eurylaimidae > Serilophus > Serilophus lunatus. The sequence goes on along the minus strand of VXBA01005490.1, from coordinate 770,077 downwards.
AGAAGGCAGGTTGAGATCTGACACTTTAGAGCATTTGATGCCACCAAGCATTACTGTCTTGGCACCTATAAACAAAATTCTGCTTGTGGGAGAAGGGAGTGGGGATTGTTGGTTTAGAAATAATTTCTGGCAACAGTTCTTTGCAGAATAACCGGTAAGGAAGGGATCACCAGTGGGATGAAAACCTGGTGAGCTGGATCAATGTTTTTTGATCCATAAAGAGAAGTTCCTAAGCCAAACCTGAGGAATGTAGAGCAATTGCCTTCCTGATGATGATACAGGTATAAGAACAAGAAATGCCTAATGAGCTGCCTTCAAAGCTTCTAATGTCTAGGTTTGAGCTGTGTGAGAAAGAGATGGTCTCCTGAAGGACCTATGGAGATAGTATTATTCTGATGATTAAAGTCTGCTGTGGCAGTTCAGCTTGAATGCTTTTACAGTTCTATCAAAACTGTATTTGCTGATTGTTTGGCTTATTTTTCTAAGTAAATGTAAAAAATCTCCTTTCACTAGAAATACTCAGAAATTTATACTGAAGTGTGGGATATATTACCATTTCTTAGGAAGTAAGGCTAAAGAGAAAAGAAGATTTAACTTCTGATGATGTTTTGTACCTTACTAAATTGCTTCTAGTCTGTGTATTCTTCTTCATACCAAAAAACAAAAATAGAATAGGAATGGTCCATTATTATGCTGGGCAATGTCTTACACAGACTAGTGTTATCAGACTGATTATCCTAAAAATCATCCATAGTGCCTGATTTCCTTTAGTACGCCTCCAGATGGATGTTATTGCAGGGAACATTTCCATTTGTAACAGTGTTTGGAGTTCAAACATCCTAACTCTTTTAAACTTACCCAATTTGCAGATTATGTAACATATCACTTAAATACCATGCCTGTATTTATTACAGAATCTCGCCAATTTACTCTGAAGTTGTGAGATTATGGGATTATTTATGACCCCTGTATTGTCTCTTGTACTGGTTTCTCTGTGGCCAGGTATTGGTAGCAGTGGGGGGGCTGAGGGGGAGGCTTCTTCGAGAAGCTGCTGGAAGTTTTCCCCATGTCCAGCAGAGCCAGTGCCAGCCGGCTCCAGGCTGGGCCCACTGCTGACCAAGGCCAGGCCAATCAGCAGTTGAAGGAACACCTCTGTGATGACATAGTTAAGAAGGCAGGGGAAAAAAAGTTAGGTTAGATGAAGATGGCTGCTGGAGAGGAGCAGAGTGAGAGCTTATGAACAACGCAGACACCAAGGTCAGTGAAGAAGGAGGGGGAGGAGATGCTCCTGGTGCCGGAGCTGAGATCCAGCTGCAGTCCATGGGGAAGACCATGGTGAAGCAGCTGTGCCCCTGCAGCCCATGGAGGACCACAGGAGTGCAGAGATCCACCTGTAGCCCGTGGAGGAGCCACGCCGGAGCAGGTGGATGCTGGTCAGAGGCTGTGACCTCGTGGGAGGCCACATGAGGGGCCTCCCACCAGCTGGGTCCTTGCAGGGAACTGTGGCCCATGGGGAGAGGAGCCCATGCTGGAGCAGGATTCTCCTGCTAGGACTTGTGGCTTGTGGGGGACCCCCACTGGAGCAGCCTGTGCCTGAGGGACTGCACCCTGTGGAGTGTGAGCCATGTGGCAGCTGTGTCTGAAGGGCTGCTGCCCATGGGATGGACTCTCACTGGAGCAGGTCATGAGAGGGACTGTGCAAGAGACCCACACTGGAGCAGTTTGTGGAGAACTGTCTCCCATGGGAGGGACCCCATGGAATGCAGTTGGAAGGACTCTTCTTCCAAAGCAGTGGCTGGAAACAACAGCTGGCCACAACAACACCCCCTCAGCCCTTGTCCGCCTCCTTGGGCCGTGGGGAGAGAGGAGATTAAATGTAAAGGGGGAGGGTGTGGGTGGAAAGGTGTCTTTTATTGTCTTTCACTCTTAAGCTCTGATATTGTTAGTAATTTAACTATTATCCCACATGGACTCTGTTTTGCCTGTGACGGTGATTAGCAAGGAATCTTTATGGTTCTTATCTCAACTCGAAGCCTTTTTGTTATATTTTCTCTCCTCTGTGTTTGGCATCCAGTCTGGGTTAAACCACTACATCTCTGTTGCTTTAAACTTTCACTCTGAAAGACACAAATATTTCTGCATGAACAATTAGGTAAGAATTTTTTTCTTTTGCTTACCTTTGCTTTGTGGAACCCAGTGTCTGAGATTTTGAGTAGTTGTGAAAAACGCCTTTGTTTCAATGGTACACTGTGATTTTATTATGATGTGTCTGTGGAATCATATATTTTCATTTTTCTCCTGATTTGGTGACAAGGAAAAAACAAGTTTTTATGGCAAAATATGCAATTCAAAGATAAGCAATTAATTTTCATTATTTATTCAAATGAGAAATTTCCTCAAAATATTTAATCATTAAGATCTTTGTACAGGTCAGGACAGTGCAGGCATCCATGAATAATATTTGATCTAATTGTGCGAGCCACATTGTGTAGAATAAGTGAAAGGCCTGTTTATTTTTTCGGGAAAATCAGATTTTTATCCTTAGGCCACTGTTTGCTCCTTTTTTAATTGTCATTCAGTGTACTAGTATATCAATAGTTTATTAATAATCATTCTTTACTCTGGGAAAATATTCTCTGTGTGTTGTGGGTGCAAAATTTCTCAGTAGTCATGCAACTAGAGGTGCTCCGTAAATCCAGATGCATGCTGACATTTTATCTGCTGGTACAAACCTAAAATGAAATTTGCATTATCAAATTCTGCACAGAAAAAAACCCAAAATTTGTCTACTACTTGCTATTATAAACAGGCATGTTAAGAAGCAAGAAAGCTACTGTAGGAAAGTGTTTTTCTATTCAGTGGCTGGTCTTCTGTGATGGGAATTCTGGATAATTTGTATATAATTAATGTAGAATTATAATGAATAATTATTGTTTAATTTTCTTCTTTTGATGGAAGTTAAGAAATCTGTTTTATTATCCAGTGAAGTATATTAAGTGTAAAATAATTCTTTACTGAAATAGAACAGTTCAGAGGTATAGGACAATCACAGCAGTATAGCTAAGAAATAAAATGTACATTGAATTGAAGGGGGAAGAATTGCTTCCTTTAGTTCATATTACAGCATGACAGGTTGATCTCCTTGTTTCCATGATTTAGAACTTACAGAAGATCAGGAACGTTTTTTTTTCCATATCTTTTATTTGAACAGGACGTTTCAATGCAGATACTAACATAGCATTCTTGTTGACCCTAAGCCAAGCCAGAGCATGTGATTTTGGTAAATGGTTAAGTTTGTGAGTCAGTGCTGATTTATGGAACTGGTGTGGAAGTCAGTGGAGGGTTGAAAATTGGAGGGTGGTGGGGATTTTGTTGTTTTCATTTCTTTTATCTCACTGAAAAGAAAAGCATGTTTAACTTCTGAAACAGGTAAAATAAGCCTTCAGAAAACACTCTTCACTGTTATTCTTAATAAATATATCACAAATAAGCCAAATTGTGTTTTTACTTAAAAAGCCATCAGAAAATTTAGATCTTATTTTAAGGGTGAAAACTAAAGATGGCACAATGATTAGTTTGTTTGCAGTATGAGTGGTTGAGAGTTGCACAACAGTTACATTTTGCAACCACTAGGAACAGGTTCATACTGATGCCTTAAGGGCGACAGATAAAAAAATTGAGAAATACTGGGTGAAGGGGAGAAGCAGTTTTACTGGTCAATGCCCGGTGATCCAAAGAGAAAAATCATAGCTGTCTCCCAATTTTTATAACATTTAGAGTGCCCACCTCCCATACTATCCAACAGAAGTCCATCTTACTTCTATGTTCCCCAAACGTCCAACAGAATTGTCCCTTATTAGTTAACCCCACCTATGTCCAGCCCCTTATAGGCCTGGAAGCCTAGCTCTGTTTTGTCTTACACCCCACTTATCTATACACATGAATGCAAACACACAGGAACACAGGCTCTTCTAGCCCTTAATATTCCAAGTTATCCAGCTACCTAGCTAATGTGAATTCTCTAAAATAGTAAGCATACCTTTTAAGGCATCAATACAAGCTCGTTTGCTTTATGAGCAAAAGTATTTGAATTCTCTCTTGGGAGATTAGACTTGGCCACAACAGTAGCCTCAGAGGGTGTTTCTTTCATCTCCTTGCATCCGCAAGGAGAACAAAATAAAAACAATGGAACAAAATAAAAACTTGTTTACACAGTACATGTGTATTTGTATCTTGCCTTAAAAATAAAGGCAGGCCAACTATCCCCACGTTTTTTGAGCACGTGCTAGCCTGATGCCTTTCTGTAATGTGTTTTCTGTGCTCATTCATCTTTTTCACCTTGCAGGCAAATCTAATGGAGTTGCTTGTGGCCATTTCAAGTGCAAAGTTATTATAGGGTGACAGTGAAAAGCTTAGAACAAGATTGTAAAACCATTGTAAAACATCACTTTTACATTTTAAAATTGCCCTAAGTGTGTGACTCTTAAGTCTCCTGAAGTATCTGTTATGTCTGTTATTAGTGATTTGTTGTCTTTGCAGCATGTGTGGACACAGGTGTTTCTCCCATGTTGACCTTACCTGCCACTCCAGCTAGTCCTAGGAGTGATTTTTTTTGCTCTCAGTACTCAAGGAATTCCCAGTGCTCTGACTTCGTTCTAATAGTAAGAGTACATTGAATGAATTACTGAAAGAATCTCCCTCATGAGACCCCACCTGCAGGTCTGGGGTCCTCAACACAAGAAGGATGTGGACCCATTAGAGAGTGTCCAGAGGAAAGCCACGAAGATGATCGGGATGCTCCATATGAGCACCTCTCCGATGAAGACAGACTGAGAGAGCTGGGGTTGTTCAATGTCAAAAAGAAAAGGTTTTGGGGAGACCTTCCAGCTGCCTTGCAGTACTTTAAAGTACTTAAGTGGCTTATAAAGCAGAGGGTGCAAGCCTTCCTGCACAGGCACATTGTCACAGTGCAAGTGGCAATGGTTTTAAACTGAAAGAGGGCAGGCTTACATTACAGAGTCACAGAATATGCCGATTTGCAAGGGACCCACAAGGATCATTGAGGCCCACTCTTAGCCCTGCTCAGGACCATTCTGAAGAGGCATTTTAGGAAGAAATTCTGTACTGTGAGAGTGGCGAGGCACTGGAAAAGGCTGCTCAGAGAAGTTGTGGGGGCCTCACCCATGGAAGGGTTCCCGGCTTGTCAGGATGGACCTTTAAACAGCCTGGCCTAGGAGGTGTCCCAGCCTGTGGGGAGGGGTGTTGGAACTAGATGATCTTTGAGTCCTTCCAACCCAAGCCTTTCTGTAATTCTGTGAATTTGTGCTGATTATTTGGAACTGCAATACCATTTATTTGGGAAAATATTCAGTGCCATTTGGGCATATGAGGGATATATTATCTCATTTGCAGTCCCCAAATGTAGATTCAGTTCAAGTACCCAGCATATTTCAATATTTTATTTGGAAGGACTCACAAGCTTTGTACACTAAACATGAGATTAATTTTCTACGTATGAATAATCTCAGCACTTTCAATTTGGCTTTAGACATAGACTTAAAGTAAATGCCTGAATACTTCAATGGGTTGCATGCCATGTAGTCTTTCAAGCAATCAATGATAAATCTGTCAAAAAGCAATGTATTTTCATCAAGCTGTGCAATTAAGGGTGACTATTATGTTATAGTGTTTTAAGCCTTGGCAGGTTTCATGTGAGATGTTTCTAAGGTGTGTTTTGTGACCTATTCACTTTAATATAAAATCCCATTTTTTACATGTAAGTATTGAAAGTAATGTAATTTATTTGTTGTAAATAAACAGCAAATATTGTTGCTGTCCAGAGTACCAAGGAGGAGAAACGCTTGGATATTTAACTCCCTGCCTCCTGCTTCATCACTACAATGTTGAACTCTTGTTTAATGCGGCCAGTAAAGCATATCCATAAAACAGCATTTCTTCAAAGTGTTCCATAGTACATATTCACAGTCCTTGCTATAATTACAGATTAAAGGCAAGTTCCCCCTCTCCTCTCAGATATTTCTAAAACGTTGCCTTATATTACTTGTACTTTTCAAAGGCAATAAACCCAATGGGTTTTATACCTAAGGGAATGATTTAAGGGAGGTAGCGAATGGTAATGAGCTGATAGCTCTCTGAGACATAAAATGAAAACATATGGATTTAGTTCCAGTCACAAGAGCTTGTCTGAAATAAAAATGTTGCAGTGGCAATTCCATGACCAACATGACCAACTCAGATAGATCCCCTGAATATCTTCTGAAGTAATTTAGCGACAAAGTACAACTCTATTTTTGGTTACAACTTTAAAGCAATGCTGTATAAAAAGAAGTCATAAAAAGCCTTTGAATCAACAGCAGTTATTGATAACTCCACGGGTTTTGCTGAGGAAATACAGTAATTTCTTGCATATTCCCATAAAGCCTCTGTGATAGGTTTGTGTTTTTTTCAATTATGCAGCATTTAGTGCCTTAATTTAGAATGTCACTCTTAAAGTACCACTCCCAGTTTTCAGGTAATGAGTTTTGCCTTGTTTCCAAAACTTCTATTTTCTATGTGGTATCAGATATAAAAAAGTTGCCTTTTTTTTTTTACTTTTTTCTTTTTAAAATTCATTGCTAATTACAGATTCATTAGCATGTCATGATTCATTAGGAGAAGATATCAATATTTGCACATTGTTCCTCTCTTTTTTTAATATTTCTCTGCAAGTTGTATACATATTATCCTGAAATTTTTAGAAAAATGTCAGTATAACAGAATAGAGAAGCATGTTCTCTTAGGGAGAAATACAGATGTATAGTTTTTACTGTGGAGAGGGAGATAAGAACATCCTTGGCCATGAAGATTTTATCTGTTACCATATTTGTTGAGATTATCATATAAAATAAGCAGTACATTATAATTATAAGCTTTTAGGAATCTTAACTGTTTTCTTTCAGTGAATATATGTCAGCTTTAATACTCAAATATATTTTATCATGAATCATTGATTTTTCCCCCCCTTTTTTCACATTATTACTTGCCCTGAACAATAACAGTTTATTACTGTTTTGTACTAAATGTTATCTAAGAGATTTTCTTTTGGTTCATATTTCATGTTTTACTCCATGATTTCATTAAGACCTACTTACTAATTCATCTTTTTTGTGTTACAGCTTGTTTTACTTCCGCTAGTGTCAACAGCATCAGTAGCTTTGTTTTACCTTCCAGTGTTAAGAACAATTTTGTCAAAAATTTTTGAGGACTAATGTGTAGATAATACTATGCAGAGATTCCCGCTATCACTAGTGCATGGTCGAAGTTCACCATGTAAACCTTGTGTGGAATAGTGAGCGAGCAATAATTTATTTAAGTTTATGATGAGCACAAGCAAAGACAAAAAGTTAAAGATCTGAATCAGTACCAGTACGTTGAACAGGAAAATTTCAGTCAAGTTCTTAGATTAATCTTAATGGAAATACAGCACTTAAATATTGGTGATCTTGACATTTCAACTGGCATGTGGAAACATACCATTCATTACCATAATTTTGCACAGGGTCGCAAAAACAAATCTTCGGGTCTATTTGGGAATGCCTTATATAAGTTACTGAGGGTTACTGAGGATATGATTGTTTTTCTTGTATATATAGATTCTATTCTGGTGAGAGATTGCATATGGACCACATGAATTTTGCTCTCCAAAATATTGTTCAGCATTTTTTTTAAATATTTAATTGGAAGGGGATATTTAACATTATTTTCTTTATGTGATACAATAATCTCGACTCAAGGTGTTTATTTTAGTACTATTTCTAAAATTGAAAAGAATACTGCAGTGATATGCAAAACAGAAAATTAGTATGATTGTTATGATTTGTGTGTTATTGTATTTCATAGGTAGTGGTGCAGCACAAAGAATATTTAAATGATTTGAAAAATATGAAATACAAACTTTTTATTAACTTTTTATTAGTTTTCCAAGTCAGTAGTCAAAGTTCATTTCCATTTTGTCATTCTTTACCTTTTCTTTTATGTTTTCAGAGAATGCAATCCATTGTATTCTCAACCCTTGTAGAAAATAAATCAGGTGTCCTACATTTTTTTTCATTATATGTATGTATTTAATTCTCTAAGCACCTCTTATCCTTTCTGTGGATAAGATTTTTGTGATAATAAATTATTTGAACTACTAAAGAGGTAGCTTTGACTTTTTTTTTTTTTTTTTCCAACTAGAAAATGCACAGAACTTATGTGGAAATACAGCAGTCTGCAAAAATTTATCTGAACACACTCAGGAATCATATGTTGACCTATTTGAGGCTGATGTCTCGCATAAATAAGAAGTATCTGAAAGTGAAAATACAATCCTTACTGCCTGTCTAGGTAGCTGTAAATGAGATTGAAGTGGGCAGACAGACTGACAAGGAGTCATTGCTGTCTGGCTGTTCTTTTATTTATTGCATGAAAATCTCAAAATGTCCATGATGGAATAGCGTAGGAAGTGCTTACAGTGTCACAGTATCAGCAAGGTTAGAACACACCTTAGAGATCATCAAGTCCAACCCATAATCTAACAGCAACACATCATCTAAACCATGGCAGCAAGTGCCTCATCCAGCCTACTTTTGAACACCTCTGGGGTCAGTGACTCCACCACCTCACTGGGCAGCCCATTCCGATGGCAGATCACACTCTCAGTGAAGAATTTCTTCCTAATATCAAGTCTAAACCTCCCCTGATGAAGCTTGAGACTGTGTCCTCTTGTTCTGTTGCCAGTTGCCTGAGAGAAGAGGCTGACCCCCTCCTGACTACAACCTCCTTTCAGGTAGTTTTAGACGGTGATAAGATCACTCCTGAGTATCCTCTTCAGAGTAAACAACCCCAGCTCCCTCAAACGCTCCTCATAGGGCTTGTGCTCCAGCCCCTTCACCATCCTCCTTGCCCTTCTTTGGACACATTCCAGCAACTCAACATCTTTCTTAAATTGAGGGGCCCAGAACTGAATGCAGTACTGAAGGTGCAGCCTTGCTGAATACAGGGGAAGGATAACTTCCCTAGTCCTGCTGGCTACTCCATTCCTGACGCAGGCCAAGATGTCATTGGCCTTCTTGGCCACCTGGGCACACTGCTGGCTCATGTCAAGTCTCTCATCCACCAGCACTCCCAAGTCTGTCTGCCCTTTCTCCAGCCACTCTGACCCCAGCTTATAGGTCTGCGTGGGGTTATTGCGACCAAAGTCTAAGACCTGGCACTTGGGCATGTTGAATCTCATCCCATTGGAATCTGCCCACCTCTCCAGTTTGTCCAGATCCCTCTGCAGGGCCCTCCTACCCTCCAACAGATTGGCACTCACTCCAAGCTTAGTATCATCTGCAAACTTACTAATGAAGGACTCAATCCCGTCATCAAGGTCATCAATAAAGATACTAAACAGAACTGGGCCCAGCACTGATCCCTGAGGGCCACCACTAATGACTAGTCACCAACTGGATGTGACACCATTCACAATCACTCTCTGGGCTCAGCCATTCAAACAGCCCAGCACAAAATGCTCCTGTTGAAGCCCTGAGCTCCCAGCTTCTCCAGGAGTATACTATGGGAGACTGTGTTAAAGGCTTTACTGAAGTCTAGGTATACATTACCTATTACATTTCAAAATCCATGATGGGTCATGAAAGCCAGTTCTCTTCAGCTCTATGAAATGTAGCCATCCTTCAGGGGTATTTTTTGTGTGCAGAACCGTGTTGACTTGTAAAGCGTTTGGTAAATATTTGTGTCCTAGTGATATGTTTCAGTAGAACAAGAACTGGCAAATAGTAACTTGACTCCTTACCTTATCCACCTTCTATAGGGTGGATGCCAGCTATGTGTGGAGTCTGGAACTTATGCCAAGGTAAGAGATTTAAAATGCAAACAATCTATTTTAGTAACGTGCAAGGAAACCTCAATTATTCTTTTGAAGGTCTGTATTTGTAATTAGCAAGAAAGGTTTGCCTTGATTAGTGGTATTGTTTTGGAGAATGTATGATTTATCTGGAAAGTTGTCTTAGTTTTTATTATTTTCTGGATTTTTTTTTAATTTGTTTTTATAGGATATATACCTTTTAATATAATTCAAATAAATGTGTTGTGTATGAAATGAGAATACAGCACTTTTAAAAGCTCTGTAAGTCCCTAGTACTATTTTAATAGTAATAAAATGGATAAATAAAGCAGTTTATACAGAAGCGTCATACTGATGATGAGATCTGTAGGAATCTTTTGTGTTTCCCTGTTAATGGATATACTGGGTTATATTGTTATTTCAGAAAAAAAGTCATCTGATCATGAAACAGCTTTGAGTTTAGTTTTTCCTAAAGGAAGGCTCCTGTGGATATTCTTCATTCCCTATCTGAAGCATGATGTTGAGCTCTGTGTCAGGTGTTTTGCAAATAGACCCAAAAAGCAAGATCTTCCAAGACTTGCTGCTTCCCCTGGTACCTTTTATTTAAGAAAAGAGGTTTCATTAATCTCTTGGAGAATCCTTCATTGGTGTATGGATAATGATTTGGTGGGAAAGGTGGGCAGGAAGGAGAGCCAAGCTGACTTGTAATTGTTTCAGTCTGCTGGAAAATCTTGTACTTCCCAGCAGACATTTAGTGTATTATAGTTATGAGTAGATGACAAAACTAAGTTTTTATAGCAGCTATCAACTTTTATTTTCTGTTTAAAAGGGGAAAAATTCATTTCATAAGCAGTAGAAAGTAGATTGTGGAATGTAAAATTTAAGCACTTTTTAATTTTTCATAGTGACTCATTAAAAATGAATGGGTATGGAAAGGCAGGAGCTCAAAAATTTCACCCTTTGGCAGTTTTTGTTTTTCTAGTTTCTTTTGTTCTTTTTTTTATAGTGGATTCTAAGAAGTGAGAAATGCTCTGGGATGTATTTTGTCTGTATTATTCCTTGTAGTATTGATAACTGATTTATATTCATACTGATAATTTATTCATATTCACCTGTAGGGAAATTTGTAAACTGTCATGTGTAGTGGAAAATGCCTGTGAGTGATCTACTGAATATTGATTTCATAGAATCAGTTGGAACGAATTCAGTTTGGAAGGGATCTCAGGAGGTTTCTAGTCCAACTTAGTGTTTAAAAGAGGGTCAGTCCTGAGGTCAGCATAGGCTGCTCAGGGCTTGATCCATCTGCATTCTGAAAGCCTCTAAGGCTGGAAACTGAACAGCTTCTTAATATCCTAACAGTGGAAAAAAAAAAAAAAAAAGTACATCAGGTTGATCAGGCATGATTTACTCTTGGTAAATTCATGCTGACAGTTCTCAATCATCAAGTTTGGCACATACTAAGCAATGTGAAGGCTGTTACAAAAGGGGAGTAATTTCAGAGGAACTGTAGTGTACATTGGAAACACAAATGGAAACATTTTGAAGATCTGGTAAATACAATTAACCTTGTACCCTTTATCTCAGATTCATAGTGTCTTCATGTCTTTAATTTCTATTTGTGCTGTATAAGGTCCTAGGCATAAGGGAAAGCAGGAAAGTTTATTATAGATATTTTTTACTTCAGAATGTGAATACTGATTTTTTTTGTAGTTAGTTCTAAAATTTCTGTCAGTGTTTTGTCATTCTGAAGTGTTTCTAAGCCAAGGAGAATCTTTTACTTGGTACTGCTGTAAAAATAATGGACATTTTAAGAAAGTCAAGGTCATGCAGCTGTTAAGCCCATCTAAAAGCATGAATAGTCTTTGCTGTGAAGCAAGAAGCGATTGTCTGTAAAAACAGCAATACTTCAGTGAGAGGGTCTCAGTTTAACCAGTACTCAGCGAGGTTTTATTAGAGGAAATATTAGGGTGGTTTAATAGCATAATACCTCCACTGTCTTAATTTTAATGTCACATTCTTTCGTATTCCTTTTAATTTTATGACATAGGCCAGTATGACGTGACTAGACCCAAGCTTAAACAGAATGACATATTCTGTTTTCCAGTCAGAATATTTAAGCCTCATGTCTCAACTGGGACAGAAACTGCAATGTTGAATATAGATGTATACTTTACGGCCTGGCTGTCAGAGATGTATGGCCCATAGGTAGCCCTAATATTTTTTTTAATATGTCTGAGGAAAGAATTAATGAAACCACTTTTTAAAACCTCTTTGGCTATGGATTCTGTTAGCTATGGACAGAAATGAGAAGGCAAAGAAATGGTCTGTAGGAAATGTTGAGGCAATCTCTTGCAGACATATTTCATGCAGAAATAATTAGGAATAAGGTATTGAATATGTTTATTTATTTTCCATTTGAATTATGCAATCTCTAAATGATAATCTAAATAACATCTGAAAAAAAATGTGGGGCTTTGAGGGTTTAAATGTAGTAGATCGACTGAAGCTACCAAAGCAATTCTACCTAAGCAGGCCTTTCTTTAAATGCTTCTTTTTCAGTCTAGCTCCTGATTAAATTTTGGATGCATTAAGGAACACCAAATCAAAAATTTTTTAAGGATGTGTAATCTCATGTAGTATAGTGGTACCTGAACTGTGGAAACAAGTGGCTCTTGGAGTCAGCATTCATTCATTAACATGGAGTTAATAAGCTAAGTTTTATTACAACAAAAAAAACCCCCTCTACTAGTTTAAGAAACAATTTCTATTTTATATAAAATAAATCCCTAAAATAAACCCCTATGTTGCATGATGATGAGAGTAACACTTAGATCTTGATAAAGGATAATTCCTCCTGTCTTGTAACTAACAGAGGAGTTAGCAGTGTCTTGCAGGTGTATTCTAGGTTAGTGAGATACTCTGTTGCTTATTGTGCAGTTAAATGCAATAACTGAAGAACGTGGGAGTTACAGGCTGGTGGCAGTGCTATTATTATGCCCATGTATATTAAAATACATATTATATATTATTATTACACTGATTATACTGAACTGCTGCCTGTGGGGTTTATTCCTTAGAACACATGTTCACTGCTGTAACTGCACTTCCCTTTTTTATGTATGTCTCGCCAATCTTAGCTTTAACAAAAATACTAGGTTTTTAATTTCATTTGTGCATTTCAAAAGTACAGCTAATACATAAAATAAAAAAGTGAGCATTGAAGGAGATGCTTGTGAACACAAAGTCAGATAAATTACAAAGGCAACAGTGGTTGTTAGTTACCGATCTGTTTAGGAAGGTAGTCAGACTCATCATTCAGCCCCTATTTCTATTAATTTTTTTTTTATTTACTCTGTAAGATTTACAAAATGAGCATATTACATTGTTAGAGAAATAGAAGAAAGTGTCTTGTCAGTCAGGTATTGGCAACATACCAGGAATACAAAATATCCTACATATTTGTAGATTGGATTATGGATCAGAAATCATCTGTAGCATTGAAGACTAGAAATGCATATACCAACTTTTATTCTTTCTCAGAAGAAACTACTTTCTCTTAAAATCAAATAAAAACACACAAATCTTAACTGATGTTACCACTGCCACTTTTTCAGGTATATTCCCTCTGAGATGCTGCCACTGTCTTTTCTCAAGGTACTGTGGTTCCCACTGTGAATTTTTTTCTAGGAAAACAGGGAGAAGGAAATTGAAAAGGGAGCAAGACTCTTTTCTGAACTGGTTTTGCTGCTGCTCTTCAAAACATTTTTTGATATGGATCCAGGGAACCTGTTACCTTGCCAACCATAAAGTAAGTGTATACAAGTTCTTTTATTGGTGAATAAATAACTATTCCATCAGTCTAGTGGAGACATTCAACCTCAAGGTATACAGGATCACTACTTCTATATCGATAACCTCCTCTCCTCAGAACAGAAGCAACTGTACAGACCCCATAGCAAAGCTTCTTTTCAAAGGCAGAAAACTGGCAAACTTCAGCAGAGGAAGTCATAGCAATAGGGATAAATGTAAAAGGGAAGGCTCTGTCAAGAAGAATGGATGAGTTGGTCACTCTAAAAATAAACTGACTTTGAAATACATGAAACGTGCTGTGTGCTTACACATCTTACAATGAAGAAGTTAAATCCAAATATAGTTTAAATGACCCAAGTCCAAACCTTTAATGCAAAATCAGACCCTAGTTTGCTTAAAAACCCCAATTAAACTCCTGGAAATAAGGGCATACAATAGAAATTAATCAGTAAGGAATGCAAGCAGGCAAAATTATATTGAGAATTCTGTTCTGACTAGTGAGAAAGTTCAGCTAGATCATGAATACATGTTGTTTGGTTGGTTCTTTTAGTTGAGCAATTGAAACCATGCTAAGTTAAACCCATCATTCACTTATACGTATCAATTATTATTTTTAAATAAGGTGCTTTTTGCATCCCTTTTATTGAGAGTCTGTGGGTGCTATTCTTTTAATGACATTATTATGTGTTTCACTGCAAGCTCCCCTGCCCCTTTCCCGTGCTATTTACTGTGAGAATGTGACCTTACTCTGGGTCATGATTCAGTTTAATCTTTTAGTGTGATTTTTATCATGGATGAAAGGACAATATGTAATATATCACAACATGAACAAAGTTATTTTCTTGAATACTATTTGCTGTGATTTTTAAATAGCACTCTGGTAAAGAATCTTGATGGTTATTGTTAACCCTGAATACAGGGTTATTTTATCCTTCCTGAAATGCTGAAAGAGCTTTTAATGAAAATACAGCCTTTTGCCAGGAGAAGCTAGAAATATCTGTTCATAGCAAATGTTTAAAGGCCTTATAAAGTAAGACATATTAAACATGACTGATATTTATAGTTATTATGTAATGTAATTTTTTGAGAATCTATGTTCTAAATGGAGTTGATGGACCCCATTTCTCATCTGGCTTTTCTATGGATCCTAAATCTGCCCTTGTGGAATTCTACATAAGGATCTAAAGCAAAAGCCTTTGTATTCAGGCAGGCAGATGTCGGAGAATTACTTGTCTTATCAGATAGTGTCACATTTTGTGCACTTAAAAGTCCAGACTCAAGGCCTATGTGTGTAAATGTACTTAAGATAAGTATAGTAACTAAAGATGTATGTTTTGTGATGGGTTTTCTGATTTGTCTGTTTTGAATTAGATTCTGTTTATTGGTGTAGTTGAAGTTCTCCATGAAGACCACGGCTTGTAAATGTGAGGTGGCTCCCATCTGTCTATGGACATCCTCATCTGCTCAGTCTTCCTAGCTGGGAGGTGTGTAGCAAACTCTCTTTCTGTCTAACACCTGTCGCTGTCCTCCCTCTAATTGTGGCCCGTAAGCTCTTGGGTGGCTTCTCATCCATACCCAGGCAGAACTCTATTCACTCCAGCTGGTCACTGACACCTCCTTTTATCTCCTGCCTAACCTTCCTAAAGTCATGGTGTCCTTCCATTCCAATGCTCTAGTCATAGGAGCCATCCCATCATATCTCTACTGTGCTGGTAAGGTCACAGTCCTGCAGCAAGTCTTAATATGGCCAGTGCTTTTAAGGTATATAACATGCTGTGTAAGGCAGATGACTGTTCATAGATGATAACAATTTTAAGACATTGTAACTGAGCATAGAAACTAGTTCATACAAATACATTAGTATATCTGGAAATACTTAAAATTGTTTAAGTAATAAGTGGTAATAAATGTCAATTTGTTAGGCTTCCTTTATACCACTTTAGTGTCAATTCTAGGAAAATATTCAGCTTCACCAGAAGCAGCATTTTCTTAAGCATTTAAAGATGTCAGAGATATTTTTAATAATTAACAGAAGGTCTGTTAGAAAATGAGAAATGTGAATTTCCTAAGCTTCTTTTATATCGACAATCCAGATGTTACCGGAAATAAAAAGAGAGATTTTCTTGGCTTCATTGATCTGCTCTGATCCATAAAAATCTCTGTAGAAGAAATATATGTTGCTTAGAAGTTTAATTATGAGTCCTTTTTTGAAATCTTTTGAATGTTTGTAAAAGATACAAGAATGAACAAGTAGGAGTTTGCTACCCTTTGTACAGGTTGGGTAAAACTCCAGATAGTAGGGCACTGCTTTTCTCATCTCATTTGTCCTTTGTGCTTTAGACTTGATGTGGTTAAAACAGTAGGTTCTTTTATTTTCAACCTGATTTGGCTTCCACATTCGCTGGGAATTATTCCTCATCTACAGAAATATAAGGGAGAGAAAAGCAGAAATGCAATTCTTAAGATCAGGATGGTTTGGATCTTTACGCACACACATATGTGTATAATTGGCAGCAAATTCAGATTCATTGGACAAATTTTTTTTGTTTCTGGTCTTAAGTCACAATCAAATAATAATATATAGGAGAAAAACCTACCTCCAGTTATACAGGGAGAGAGGAGCTATTCATCCCTCAAGTATGTAATTGTGAATGGACTTAGTATTTTTATATGAAAGGTTTTTTTAGCAAAACTGAGATGTCATTGAGGAGTCAAACTAAAACCAGAAATATCCCGTTAATTCTGCCAGAGATGAGATTAGTACAATATCTTATATAACCACTTTATGATGGTAAGCCTGTTCTTTCTCAGAAGTATCAATGAATGTACAGCTTATTGGAAAATGAGTGACACAATTTTGGGACAAAAGTAGCAGCATAAGTATCATTTGTAGATCTTGGGACTTCTCTCTCTTTGTTTAGGAGAATCAAATTGTCTTTTATAGAAGTCCCTTATTAAGGAACCTAAAAAGAAAGTCATCCTGACATTTGAATGCTAAGTATGAGAAAATCATAAGAAAATTTGGCACTGTACTCTTCAAAACAGTGAAGTTAATGTACTTTTCTGGCAGGGAAGCATGTTATTGAGACTTTATATTGTTGAAAGATTGTGATTATCTGCAAGTGTAAATAACATATTACCATTTTTAAGGTCTAGTCCTAGCAGTAAAAGTATAACTTCTCAAGAGGATACCTCTTGAATAAATGTGAAAACAAGACTTGCTATTTAGTAAAAGACATAATTTAATCTTGACTATTTCTAGAAACTTTATGTTGTAATGATCAGGAAAAATATTTTGCTAAGAAATACCTACAGTTATTAATTTTGCTTTTGATATCCCAGGCATCAGTAGGTTCCATACCAAAATGTTGTTTAGATCTGGTCAAGTATATCTATATTCAATACAGTCAGAAAGGAGAAAACAGAGAATTAAAGAAAACAACCTACTTTGAACACCTGTTTCTTTATGGGTAGATTGTCTATGCAGAGTGCAGGGACTCTGACACTGCTTTTGCATTAAGTAACTAAGTCTTGAAAGCATTTTTTCTGAGAACTGTCTTGAGACAATTTAATGACCTATTCCACCATTATATCTACTTCTATTAAGTTGTCATAAGGAGATAGAGTTTTCATTGCCCAATTACCTCTGGCATCAGTCGCTGTTCTGCTTCATTCAGGTTCTCCCCCTCATTCATTTCTGGGAAAAACTGTTAAGTTGTAGTTGGTGACATCTTGCCCTCTTATGAGATGCACAGAATTGACCCGTGTGTTTGCTGTTGCTGCCTCTGGCGGTTACAGTAAACAGAAGTTCACTTAGACATAATGGGGCACACTGGTGCTTCATTCAGAAAATGTATTCTGCAGTAAATTAACTTAAAGCCAAATAAGTAGACTAGGTTTTTTTCCCTTCATTAATATTAAATTTCAAAATGTGTGTTTATTATTGTGAAGAGAGATTAATGTTAACAATGAGACATGTAGACAGAGACCTTTGATAGTGTAGTTTTCTTAGCCTATGTTTCAATGATATTCTAGGAAATAGCCTGTATTTAGACTTGCAAGTGTATCTTCCAGAAGCATCTTAATTGCTGAATGATGATCCTGTGTGGTGAGAGTATGTTGATTTGTCATCTTCTTGTAGGCTTAAATTAAATATTTGTTTCAGAAAAGCTCCTACATTAATTGTGAATTATTTTAAATAAGCATTGGTTTGTATTCTGATAAAGAGGATATAATATAAATTTTTCTTCACAAATTGGGGTATGTTTTAAAGTTTCTTTTTATTGTTTATATAGCAATTGCTTTCAAATTGTCCATTTATTTTCCAGTAGATTGTCCCTGATAATATAACTTTCAGATTCTTTTTACATAAAATGTCCATCTTTAAAAATACATCATTTACTTATAGTAATGCTTACCTTTTCAGCAAGCATAAAAGATGGATTCATACACCCAGTTGAGCCCTAAAATGAGAATTTTAATTTATAGTTATTTGAGCTTTGGTCAATTCTTACTGAAATATTAGGAATAAGGTCCCAGCAGACATTTGTATTTGATCTCAAATAACTTTAAAGTAATCATTTCTTCTAGTAAATGCAAACCACACAATTTAATGTATCATCGTTGCACACCATGGAAAGGTTACTCTTTAAGTTACTATACAGTGAAATAGCATACTTCAAAAGTAGTTGGGTTTTAGCTATGGAGTACCCAGTTGGAATTACTGCATGACATAGTGCTTCCTAACTTGCCTTCAGTTAGTTTTCTAGGCATCTAAGCACATACAGAAGGTTTGCCTCCATTATATCACAGTTAAATGACTTGGCATTCATTATGTGCTCAAGCCTGCTTCAGATCCTCAGAAAGGAGTCCTCCAGAGGTTTACTGAGAGAAGCTAAATTCAATAAGCCTGTGTAGTGGTTTAACCCGGGCTGAGTGCCAGGGGCCCACTACAGCCACCTTCTCACTCCCCCTTGCCCAGCTATAGAGGAGAGAGAAAATATAATGAGAGGTTTCATTATATTCATGATAAGGACTACAACAAATTCTTTCTTAATCACCGTCACAGGCAAAACAAGACTCCATGTGGGAATAATAGTCAAATTTATTTCTAACAAGATCAGAGCTAAGAGTGAGAGACTAAAAGACACCTTTTACCCCCCACCCCCCTCCTTCTTACATCCAACCTGCTCTCCCGCAGCGGTCAAGGGAAAAAGGCGAGGTGTGGGGGGGGAGGTGTTGCTGTGGTCAGCTGCTGTTCTCAGCCGCTGCTTGGGGAGAGGAGTCCTTCCAGCCGCATTCCATGGGGTCCCACCCCTCACAGGATACAATTCCTCTCACAAACTGCTCCGGCAAGAGTCCATCCCATGGGCAGCAGCCCTTCACCCACAGCTGCCACATGGCTCACATTCNCCAGGTGCCCACAGTCTCTTTAACCCCTTTTTCCCCTTGAAAGTCAGGCAGGGGGAAAAGAATACAATGGCAAACGGTGGGTTGAGATAAGGCAGTTTACTAAAGCAAAAAATTAAAGCAAAGCAAAGCCCGCGCAAAAGCAAAACACTAATCTAATCTCTACTTCCTATCCGCGGCGATGACCAGCCACATCCAAAGAAGTAGGGCTTCAACGCGTGTAGTGGCTCTCTTGGTGAGCCACCATGGGAGACTGTGGATGCCCCCCCCTCTTCCTGCTTCTCCCCAGCTTTATACCTGAGCTGACGTCATATGGTATGGAATATTCCTTTGGTCAGTTTGGGTCAGCTGGCCCACTTGTGTCCCCTCCCAAAATCCTGCCGTCAGTTGGGGAAGGTACACTACAGTCCCAGTGCTGTGCTCAGCAGTAGCCAAAACACTGGCGATTATCAGCACCACTGCAGCCACCAATGCACAGCACAGCACTGTGAGAGCTGCTGTATGGGAAATGGGCTCCATCTCAGACAGACCCAATACAGCCTGTTCTTTGATACACCACAGGCTTGAATACCCTTTTTCAATTACCGAACTTCATTTTCTGAAAGTGTGGTGGTCTGAGATCCCCTATCTTTCTGTGTGTGAGGGATTTGACCCTACTTTTTCTATGTAGGTGAATGTTGGAGTTGGAGGCTTTGGCTAATTTGTTTAGAAGCACTTTTCATTCTTTTATTGAACCTGTTCCACTGTGCCATGATCAACCAAATAATAGTTGGAGCAGAAAAAAACTGAGCAAAACTGTATGAAAGGATTTGGAAATTCTGATGGAGCCTGTTCTTCAGCTTGTACTTCAAGAAAAAGTCAATTTAAAATGAACAGATCCTTGATTGTAAGCACAAATCCAATCTTCAGAGAAGGTGTCCTTTTAATGTTTTTTCTTTTACTGTCTTCCAGCAACTCTTCCTCTGCTCATGTTCTCTCCCCGCAGGGTTGAGAGATTTTGGGCTGCTGCAATGACTAATGTTCACCTGCCTGCTAAAATCTCTTACAAATATCCAATAGACAGCTTTTATTATAGATCAGTTATTTATAACTTTTTCTTTAATGTAAGGATCTCTTTAGAAAATTAACATTAATAATGTTGTACAGCATATTAAAACTTGATTTTCTTTATGTACCCTGGACTTTTTAGAGGCAGTTGGGAGATGGATTGCATTATTTATAAAAGCAGCAGATTTGTTGCTTCTCCACAGTTCCTCTCTGAGAATACTGATCCCTTTCAGATAGTATTTAGTACATGTTTGCAATTTCAAATGATTTGGATTTAGGTTATTGACCTCTAAATAGGAAACTTTTATCAATTACAATTAATTGTGTTTAAATTCCACAGTTCTTTTTAGCAGAGAACATGCAGAGCTAATGTTTACTTCACAGTAAATGATTTACCTTGAGTACATAATGGATACATAATAATATATTTAGTTCTTGAAATATCCTTACTGTTAGCCTGAGATACTCAAAGCAGTAAACTTATATTTAAAATAGCTTTAGCTATTTTCATAAAGACAAGCCATTCTCAAAGTGTATGTATATATGTGCATTGTAAGAGTGGAACATTTAGAGGTTATACCTCTAGCGATCTGGCTCACTTAAAGTTAATTTATTTTCTTATGCAACTTGATTCTTTTTCACTGAGGCTGAAAAAAAAATCAATTTCTGAGATACGTCACCCCTTCAAAGTTATAACTAATGCTGCTGATTCATTACATGATTACCATACCTTCAAAGGTTCAATTAGCTCAATCTGAAATAGAATTTCCAAAGGCAGTGTTGTCCTTTGAGGTAATATAAATGTCAGAAAAAATGTACTAGCTGAATAAATATCATCCACTTACAGTTAAATACTAAGACTGCAGATGGCTTCTACTTATGGCACTTAGGCATATACAGCCATGTTGTAGAAAAAGTTGCAAATATGCCTTTTAACCCTGTGACTTCTGTACAAGAATTTATATTAATAAAAATAGGCTTCCAGTGTTCTAAAGTAAAGTGCTTCTCCAGGTTGTGTATTTTTGAGTAAATTTTCCTGCTTTGAAATCAAATACACTTGATTCCATTTATTTGCTGTTGGTATTTCTTGTGTATTGGTGATACTTTAAGTTCTTAAATGTCACTGAATTTGGAGTTGAACTTCATATACAGTTAAAGTGACAGAAACATTTCAATTTTGAAAGAGTTTAGCTGTTGTGGTGCATAGAACGTTTGATGCTCAGTGCAGAATCCATGGAACAGTACTAGGCTCTTCATCTTTGTACATCATGAATACACCTCTTGCTCTTCTTTAGAAAGGTGACAATTGCATGCTTTGTGCAGACTTCACTTCCGTTAAGCTGGGAATGTAAAAAATGGATTTAGGAAAAAATTAGGAATTGGAAAGGAAGACTGAGACACAAAGTGATTTAAACCTAGCCTAAGGCTATGCATTTTTTCTTAAGGGGAAGAAAAACATCCTTCCAAAAAACTGTGAGCTGTAGTGACAACCTTGATAAGCTGAAGTGGTTTATGCTTGATTGGCAGGTTTATTTGAATGGTCTTGTGTGGTGCAATACATAATATGCAACACTGGGATTAATAATTGGCCTACATGGTCTCAAAGACTTTCAACCAGTTGTCACAACCACAGTTTCTTTTCATAATGTGTTTGTACTTTTTCTCTTCATAATGCTGGGGAAATTTTGTCTAATGTGGGGCATACATCTTGCTGTGACAGATCTAAGTGTAGTGTAGGTTTAAGGCTTTCACATAAGAATATGAACAGTGAAAAATGGATGCTGGAAATCCTCATAAAAAAAATGCAAAAGCACGAGGTTGTTGGAACTTGAATTTTTTGAGGATATGTGAATCACTAACACTACATTTTCTGGTTTCAATATACTTCAAAGAATATTATTCCAAGAGCTGCCTAGGCATGTTGTCTGTGCGGTCCAGATGTCATCAACATCTTTGTGTCCTTTCTATATCACACCTTAATTTAAGACAATGCAAAAAAATTTAAGGAGACAGTAAGTGGAGGAAAAGCAGTATGTTTTGTGCTTTTGAGAACCCCTTGTTTTAGCTGTGGCCTGAAAACTCGTGTCATGAAAAATGTACAGAAAATAATTAATGTCGTATTTTTGCTTCAGCCTAACTATGGTATGAGGGAACAGGTTGGCATTTCAGTGTTACAGGTGCACAGCTGAAAGGTATGTTCTTTCTAGCATTAAATCAATTAAAACAGTGGTTTGGGTTAAATATTCTCATCAGCAAAAATTTCTTAATGAGCCAAAATGGAGAACAGGACAACCTGTCCATTTTCAAATCCTGTGCAGTGAAAATATTGATGGCATTATGAATCAGTCATTGAAAGCTCTTAGAAGTATTGGGCATAATCTAAGCCCTGAAATCTCTTTTGAAACATCCTCTCAATGGCAGGTTTTAACACTGCTCACCATCTTTTTTCAACTAATAGTGTTTCAAAGATGCAGCGCTTTGATAATGGCCTTTATTACACAGAATCTGGTGTAGCATCTCCGGCATTTTTTCTAGGGAGTGATGGATTTGATATGAACAGCTTGGTTTTAGGTTTAGTGTTGTAAAAAGTAATTTCTACAAGGTAATTGTGCTGCTGCTGTTTTAATTTGAAACATAAAGTGACTATTTCTGTACAATTTAGGATGAATTCTGGTCAGATTTTGATCTAATCTCATGTAAATAGGCACCTGAGAGCATCACGATCTATCTGATAATTACCCTGTATCCAGAGTTGAAAGTTGTAGTGAAAACCAAGCACAATTCATGATTTTTGGCATTCATCAAATGACCCAAATGCTACACAAGATTTGGTTGTTGAAGGGGAAAAAAACCCTGGATGCTGATTGAAAGTTTTGGGTGTTTTTTTTGTGACATGTCAGCTTTGAATTTTCATATATATTTTACTTTTTCTTGCTTAAAAATTAAAATATTCACTTGTAGACTAGGAATGGTATTCTCCAATCTAGTAGTCCCACTACAACCATGTTGCCACTCACTTCTCCTCTCCCTTCTCATTGGAGGTAAAAAAGACAAATATCATGGATTGAGATAAGAACAATTCACTGGAAACAGCAATGAGATCAGAAAACAAACAGCGATAGCAACAATATTAATAACAAAAGGTATAAGCCAAAGAAGCAATTTACACAGAAAAGCTGGGAAAATACTGATCAGCTCTTCCCCACCACTGGAAAGAATGGAAGCAGGAGAGTCCCTTACCCCCACCGCTGGCAATGATGTGAGGTGATATGGAATACCATCTGTGTCTTAGCCATGCTGCCTCAAGGCTACTGCAAAAAATTAATGCTCTTCTGGCTGGAACCAGGACATAACTGAACAAGTTTTATTGCTAGGGTGTTTTGTTTGTTTTGTTGCGAACCTGAGTGAGAATCCTAGCAGGCTAGTTCACAGTCGGCATAAATCAAAACTTCTAGGGACATTCCTTTGTATCTCAGAACTGTGCTCAACGTGAGTTTTGTAAGCACAGATAAAATAACTCTTAGTTGCTTTGCAGTGAGGTTGAGTGCAGCTCAACCTCAGGTTTGTTTCAGAAACCTGGAAACTGGCCCATGATGTAGGAACTGGCTTTCTGGCTGTTTGACTTATTGTAATTATCAGAAATATTAGAATGAGCACAGAACTAAAGGCATTTAAATAGATTGCTATATTGTTCACTAAAATGTTACACCTTTGTGATACTGTAACTGACTGATGTAGAAGTGATTACAGGATGCCAAACAGAGTTGTGTCTTAAAGTGTCAAGAGAAGAAGCTGATTAGCACTTGAGGAGGAAAAGTTCTTATTTTTGAACAATCTCAGCAAGAGAGGAAAAACTGTCTTGATTTCTTCCTAAAGTAATGTTCTCCAAGTTTTTGAAAACCACGAGTAAGCACTTCATTCTTGGTAAGAGATACTCTTAAAGTGTGTTACATGATTTTGTGTAGAATACATGCTGTACGCATACAGACATTTGGAAGATCCTGTGAGACAGGTGAATAAAAAGTATTTAAAAATATCCTGCATTAAATATTAGAAGTATTAACATAGAGAAGATACTTTTCTGCCTGTCTAAAGAAACGGGAAGCAGATACTTTCTGTTCTTTCCAAATTCAGACTTTAGGTTGCATTGGCCTCTTTGGAGGGTTTGTTTTTAGTTAATTCTACATAACTTGCACAGTGTCTGCTCCTTGAAGATTTTTTTATTTTTTTCAAAACCAAGCGATACCACTGAACAATTTAAGACAAATCCATTATACTCTTTTTAACGAGAAAAACAAGAATACAACTTTACTGACAAGAAGCCAAACGATACTGAAAGAGGAGTGCCTCAATTACTTGAGTTCATCCCTTCTCTTCTTCAGGCAATGAATTAAATTATTATGGATTTTGAACAATGGTAATTTAGTAAAGCTCCAAATAGCTTGGAAATAATAAACTCATGTAAACCAATCAAAAATATTCCCATTTTTTGCTTCAGGTTTAGAAGTATATTTTTCTTCAGCTTAGAAGTATATTTTTAATTGAATTGTGGTATCAGATACTGGCACCTTGGGTGTCTATGCAAGACCCAGGGAAATTGGAGTATACTGTAAAACTGATTGAAGTTAAAAACTGTTTTAAGGAATAGGTTTATCCAGAAACAACTGTTTTGTTTTATAAAGACAAAGAGATGCTTTTCTTTCTCTGGTGATGAATTTGAAGCACTGATGCTTCTGAGGCTGAGCCACTTTCTTGATAGGCCAGTGCTATTTAAAGATCCCAACAAGCTATCAAAGGAAATACTCAAAGAAAGCTCATACATTTGACTCTTTACTGGGAGTGACCAAAACCAAATGTAGTTTATATGAAACTTCTGAGGAGTTTGATTAGTTTAGGAAAGGTAAAAGGAAAGGAAAGAGGAACACTTGATTATGATAAGACTGTGTGTGTAATGGGCAGAAGCATTTTGAATTGTGAAAGTAATATTCTGAAGCCCTTGACTTGGAATATTTAGATGTGACCTTCAAAGAGTCAAAGCTAAAAGATAAGGAAATGACAATATACTCCATAACAGAGGTTTGTCCTAGTCTTTTGAACATGGGAGCTGAGAAAAGAGGTTTATCAGTCTCATAAAATACATAAATTGGTAGAAAGACCAGCTTGATATTAGGGTAATGAGAAAACTAGAAGGGGATGAGTGGGAAACATGCAGCATGAAATAACTAAGAAAAAGTTGAATAACTTACTGTAGGCATCTGTGGGCAATTTCTTAAAACAGGAATCATCAATTTACTGAGTAATATTTTCCAGAATTAATGATTACTAGAATTTTCTTAAAACCGAAACAAAGCTTTTAAAAATAAATTTTTAAAGTTTGCAAGTTGATCATAACTTACTATATACAAGTACTATATGTTCCATTGGTTGCTAAAATTATTTCTGAATTTCTTGAAAGTATTTGGAAACATAATTACACCAGTAATATTGTGCTGTCCTTGCTTTATGCTGTGGTAGCAAAGGACCTAATTTTTCTCTTTTAAATGCTGCTTATCATTCTGTGTACTCTTAAACATGTTCTTTCAGACTTGAGCACTTATATTTCAATTTGTTTCATGAATTTTTATTTATTTTTTAGGTCTATGATCTTGTGTTTCAGTGTTCTTAAGTCTTGTTAGTATCAGATATATCTGTATCCTTCACTGACTAAGTTAATGTATCAGCAGTTCTAAGGCTGGATTTCTAATAATTTATTGCATTTTCTGAGATTGAGGCACATCAGACTGGGTGGCACCCTTTTGTCAGCTATTTTCTTACTTCAATAAATTTAAAATTGAATTTTGTCATATCATTTGTATTTAATGACTTTGGATTTGATTTCGAATCCTCTGGCATCAATGATTGTGTAAAAAGAGCATCTAATACTACTAGAATCAGATGAATTATGGCTTAGTAGAATATCAAATTGAAAAGTAGAGCATGCAGGTTCTCTGCTCTTAGTCTAATGACAGAACGGTGATGAGACAGATGCTTCATTTCTGTGTGCTGTAGTTAACCTGCCTGTAAAATAGGCATTACTATGCTAATGTGTGTAAAGTGTATGCATTAAAGTGCTATAGGAGAAAAGTTACTATTAAAGGGATGATTTCTGTGTTATCTTGCTTCATTCTAGTCTGGGAAATCCTAATCTGAATGTTGGACAACTACAGTCTTTTGAATAATCTAACTTTTTAACACTGTTTTTTTAAATTTATTTTATTTTTATTATTAATTTTGGTGTTTGGTTGGTTTGTTTTTTGTTTTTCTGCATGAGGGTCTTGTTTTATTTCAAAACTAAGAAGTAGCTGTGTCCTTTCCAAGAAAGCCAAAGCTAGTAGTATAGTATAAAGAAAAAGTTGTGTACTTGAAAACCTTATGAAAAAAGACAGACAGTAATCTGAACTTTGTGTGGATATAAACAGTCCTCTTTTATTTAAGAGTATAGCAAGATAAAATATACAGCTGTTAACTCATATTCCTAATTTGTAATTCTTTGTGAAGGCAATTCTCTTTTTCTGAAGTTCTGTCTGGAATTAGGATGACTGTACAACTGGAAATTACTGAAACATTGATAATATCCAGTTATGAGTAAAAACATTTACACAAACTTTAATATGTTCCTAGTGAGTAGAAGTAGTATGAAATTAATTTGTTTCTAATACTCTCATATGTACCTCTTCTCTTGCAAGGTATTAAGGTCCTCCTTGATCCTCCTAGTTTGTTATATGAAAAATATCTGCTCAAAATTATAGCGTGCAATAAGTCTTTGTTGGAAAGAACAGTTCAAAAAAGCCTGACCTTGATTCATGTTGGCAAGGCCTCCTGCAGTAGCTGCTAGCATAGCAATGTTCCAACAAGAATTGACAGGACTGTAAAAGAGAGCTAAATTCTCTAATCACAGAAAAACACAAGACGGTAGGATGGTAAGTAGTACTGTAAAGAGAAACAGAAAATAATTTCTCTTCACAAGCAATAAAATCTTTGATTTTCTGTTTCATGTCTCACCAACATGGTAGGGTATGTTCTCCTGTCTCCAGCTATGTTACTGTGTGGAAGTACTGGAAGACAGAGGGGCTGCTATTTTCAGGGCCTTGTCTAGTGTAAACAGAAGAATAAAACCAATGGAAGAGTAATAATAACATTGAAAACTACCTCCCTATTCAGGGAATTGCAGGAATTGTACATTTCTTTGGTATTTTGTCCGTAGTCTAAAAGGAAATCAGTAAAGAAACACTAATAAACCATAGCAAACATAATAAGAGCACTTTTTGTCTGAATAAAGGCACAATAATTTGAACTATAACATTTATATAAAGTAGAACACGTCTAGACAGGGAAGGAACGAAGGTTTACTTAGAAATACCCCAAAAAATGTGTTGGTAATCTGGGATGTGGGAGAACTGCATCCCTATTTCAAATCGATGGGAATCCAAAAAACCACAGAAATTCTGACATTTAGGCAAGATCCTAAAAGTTGATGATACCCTGACTTGTAATGGTTTCCTGAAAAAGTTTATGACTGTTTTTTGTGGTCTTGTGTGGCAATCGCATGATGAGAATATGCAGTACCTAAGGTCTCCAGATCTAAAACATGTATATATGCATGAAAACATCTAAAATGAAGTGATGATTAATCCACTGACTCTAGTTTTTGCTATATTTATATAATGAAAAGGTTGAAGGAGATGAGGGTTTTTTTTCCTTATGATGAGTTTAAATAGTTTCAGGCTAAGATTCTCATTAGCTAGAAAAATAATAGGATGAAATAATGTGAATAACATGAATGTAACCTGTCCAATGGATAGATCTACAGCCACAACTGCTGACTGGTTTTCATGTGCAAAGTGTATCCTCAGACTTTAAAGAGAAAGTGTTACAGATCAAGTCTGTCTGATAATCAGAGACTCAATTAGCAACATTGACTTGTTCCAGGTACAAAAGCTATTTTCTTCATCTTCAATAAAAGGCAAATAATTGGTCATTCTATAGAAGAATGGTTGAGCAAGAATTTAACTAAAATATTTAGTAACCTGTAAACTGTATTTAGTAACCTGTATTCTTGAGATACCAAATCTTCATTGCCTTAACAATTCTGTTTTAAATACCCTGTACCTTTTTTATAAATTTATTTCCCCCTTCTCTTTGTTTAGAAAAAATTTCATCATATAATCACATTGGTTTGTGTGTAAATAGAAATAGCTACTGTTTTTAATTTTTAGGAACTGTTTTTTAAATCCCTTTTTAAAACTTTGTCAATGTCTGGAAATTTAATTAGGCATCTAGATTCCAGTCTTGTAAGGTATAATACACACAGAATTACAGAGACTTCCTATGCCAAGAATGTTAAATTGTTTTTTCATGATAACTGTGTCCTTTTCAGAGCATTTTAAAATGAGCTTCTTGGTTTCTGAATTTTGTCAGACCCTATATAAAACTGTATTGTTCTTCTTTGGAAGAAGTCCTGCATAATTCAGTAATAAAACAAATATGCTTTGTAAAACTCTCTGAAATCTTAGCAGTTGTATCTTATATCTGATGTGCATGGGTGATGCAGTCACCACTAAGTGATGCCACATAGGACACACTTATACTCTTTTTTTATAAAACATGTAATATTACATGAATCTCCTGAGGAATCTGATTAATATTTCTTTCCTTTGTAAATTAAAGGTAAACAAAATAGAATTCTCCCCATCTCTCCTTTTATGGTCCGTATACTGGACCATAAATAAAGATTGTACCTAGTGGTCATTGCATTTCATATAATGAAGATGCTTTTATTTTCTAATTGAGAATTAAGATAGCTTTATAAGTCTACTCTGATGTCCCAAAGGACATTGTCAGTGAAAATACAAAAGACACATGGCCTCTACAACTATCTCCTAAGACCATGTTTTTGTCTTGGAAGTAACACAGTACAATATGAGATACAGCAGTTGCCAAGGTAACTGTTCTTTTCTCGTTTGATAGCAGCAGGTGAATGGTTGCCTGGATATCCACAGTAATTTGGTGGGGCTCTAGTAATTCAGTAAGGATGTACGCATTCTTTTCCAGGCTTGTTTTCCTCTCTCAGAAGCTTTAACTAAAATTCTAAGGTACATGATATATCTTAAAATGTTATCCAAGATTATTCCATGATTATATTTCCTCTAGTGCTGTGTTTTTAATATTAATATTTTAATAATGTTTTTATATGCAGAATATTAGACCAAGATCTTTTTTTTATATTATCATAGTTCTTTCAAGAGGAACTTATTTTCTGGTGTGTGTTTTTTTGTTGTTTTTGGTTTTTCTTTTTTTTTTTTTGATATCTAGGTTTACTATTTCAAGAACTTTCAGAAATTTAACTAATTAATTCCACATTTAAATTCTGCAAACACAATTTGTGATTTGTTTTTACTGTACTATCTTCTATTGAAATCAGTGAGTTATTTGAAGATAACACCGGTCTCCCATTCTGGCTCTGCTGCAGCATTCTCCAGAATTTAAAATAAAATATTTCTAGTAAAGAGGTGTTTAGATTTTTATGGGCTTTGAGGATACAAAGGAAAGTTCTCATGAAATGTGATGTAATAATTATTTTCTTGACCACATTTTTTTTTGTAGTTTTAATCCCATTAGTATAATTACATACTCCAGTTTAGAAGATCCTTCATGTTCTGCATCCTATGTTCTGTTGTATTGTGCCAACTTAATTTTGCACATTTTGAATAAAATTATCAGAGTGTAGAACTTAAGTCTTCAGTGTGTCATAATTAAGTTTATCAAAATAAATCTAAAACTGAACTTTTTTCAGTCTGTTGGCAGACCCAGAAAGAATCTGTTGCACTGTTTATACCACAGTTTGTCAGTGTATTACATGCACATAATCAGAATTAAGATTTTCTTCACAATTTGGCACAAATAGAATGTTTTAAAGGTTTCAACTGTGTATAAAGTTGACTATGCAAGCCTCTGAACACTATATATATGTGGCCTGAATTCTAGCTGCTAAATACCTCAGAATTGAGCAATCCTCCTCATGTAATCTCTAAATTTAGCACTATATGTGAAATAGCATTTCTTACAGGAAAATTAGGAATAATACCAATGTCCTCAAAAAAGTATTGCAAGCAAAGTGGTGGTACATAAGTAACATGGCTAAATAAAACAGTCAGATGTATTTCTGAAGATATAGACAAGGCAGGCTCAAAGCTGTTGGACCTAAAGATTAAATACATATTTTCAGTAGAGTTATTCTGTATACTGGCAATAATGACATTCTGAAAGATTTGATAGGAATCTTTTTTTTTATTTATTTTCTACAGTGTTTTTGTGTGGTTTTTTTTTCCCAAGCACTTGATTTCTGAAAAGTGGAATTTGGGCTAGAAATTAATCTTTCAAAGCTGACAGTGAAACTGCTTTATAACAGAATTATAGTCTGCTTTCTCTTGGTTACTGAAATAAAATATAATGTATGCCATTGTTGTATAATATAGACAGTTCTTGGCTCAGAAGTAGATTGTCTCACTCACCCTAAAAAGGGGTTGAGGAACAAGTAGATTTGTGTTAAGAATCCATCTTAGCCAGGACTACCATCTGACAGGTAGACTCAACATCTTGACACTACTGTAAATGTTAATGTTCTCTCTGGTTTGTTTTGAGAGCCTTGTCAGACACTTATTCACCGATAGTACTTTTATAAGTAGATCAGACTCCTAGAATTAACAAATCTACTGTAATTCCCTGTCTGAGGACACATTTCTTTTACTGAGGGATGTAACTCCAAACAAATGTAATAGTTGTTTTCTTCTCCCTTTATGATTTGACACTAAATACTGTATCTCAAGTGAGTGACCATCAGCGACTGAAACACAGCTCTAGAATTCTGGGTTGACTTAGAAGTTATGTGAGCTCAATCAAGTAAACCTCTAGAAAAGTTCTGAAGAGGCTTTTTTAATTTATTTTTTTTTATGTTTAAGTATTGCAATGAATTTCTTTTCCTATGAAGAATTCCAAATTCAAGTCTGCTACTAAAAAAAGGCAAATCAAAAGAACATTACTATAGCTGATAGCAATTCCTGAACAAAAGAAAAAATTGCCTTGTTGATACATATTTATTCCCTCTATTTATACACATGAGGTTTTTGATTTCTGAAGTCTCCCATTAGTGCAACAAGATGGAAAACAGGGTCCTTTTAAACTAAAAGTACTCCTAGTATTCCTGTGTATTTCAGTAGTGCAAAACTGACTTTTCAGTATGAAACATTGTTCTACCCTTGGAAGTTCCAACTTCAGTGCAGTTAATTGTTAAAAAAAAAATAAACCAAACCAAACATAAAATAAAAAAACAAAACTATTGGTATGTGGATCTTTCTGAAGTTGTACTTCTCTGTGATAATTAATTTATTATCTAGAAGAGATGTAATAGGGAATCTAGAAATTGTAAGTTCCAGGCATGTGTTTTCTTCAAAACTGACCATTATTGCAAAGGTGAGTCATTGAATCATCCATATGTTGTGTTTTCAAAGTTCTTAGTTTATAGAAGTAAAGGTAGGCACTTGTTGGGAATTTTAACAACTCTGGTGAATGTAAACTGTGAAATACAGACCTGAGAGTCCCGATAATAGCATTGAAATTGATGACTTGAGGGGTATGCTTAATATTTTAGAGAATTCACATTAGCTAGGTAGCTGGATAACTTGGAATATTAAGGGCCAGAAGAGCCTGTGTTCCTGTGTGTTTGCATTCTTGTGTGTAGATAAGTGGGGTACAAGACAAAACACAGAGTCAGGCTTCCAGGCCTATAAGGGGCTGGACATAGGTGGGGTTAAATAATAAGGGACAATTCTGTTGGACGTTGGGGTAACATAGAAGTAAGAGGGACTTTAATGGGATAGTATGGGGGAGGGGTGCTCAGAATATTATAAAGATGGGAAGATTGTTATGCTCTTTCTCTTTTGGATCACGGACTTCGCCAGAAAAGCTGCACTTTTCCTTCACCTCTGCAAGCAGCCTGTTTGTGTTATTTCTTATCTCATCTGTTTCAGGCAACAAAATAATTCAGTATTATCCTTGAGTAGAAGATGCACTAATTTTTTTTTTTCTCAATGATTATATTTAAAGTTTGGCTTTTTTTTTTTTCTGTGTATGCAGAAGCTGCAGAACAGATACAATATTTACAAAAAGGTTAATAACATAGTAATGATTCAAAGCATAGTAATACTTTGTGATATGAGTGATCTTTATGAGGTGTCAGAAGACTTTTTGTTCTGCAGCAAACTCCTTAGCATCTCTCTTTATCTCATCTTATGGCAGATTTTGATATGCAGAAGGATAGTGTGAATGTCACTTGAGAAGAAATGCTTGAATAACCTTTTGCAGAAGTAAGGGTAAATTTATATATACACTAAAGTTTTTTAGATGAGTTGTTTCTTCCTTAAAGTATAAGTAAAGCAGTTTTCAAGTTACAGATTGATCAAGAGACAGAAATTCAATAACAAAAATAAATAAATAAATAAATATGTCTGAGTGGCTTTTAAATTTTGTATATTGTTTCATTACAACCGCTTACCTTAACGCTTTTTTCCTTATTTCAGTGATACAGAAGGAATTTTACTGGCTACAATGTTTCCAAAATAATTATTTTGAGGTGGAGGAAAAGCTGTGAGAAAACAAGTACTTTTACTCATATAGTCAAGGAGTAGAAATGAATCATTTGATCTGTTTAAGTAGAGAAGCTAAAGTAGTTAGCAGAAGTGAATCCCGTGTGTGAAGAGGTAAGTTGAAATAGATTTTAATATTTTTTGGCTATATGGATGCACTACTGAGATACTTACATGAGTTATTTGAGCCTTGTGAGGAGCAGAGCTCCTGGAGCCTATTTCTAGAAATAAGATGTGAATGCTGTTTACCAGGCAATGGGAGCCCAGTGGGTTTGGGCTTTGCAGCACTGAGGCAGTATATAACATTAAAGACTGTATGTGAATTACTACTCTTATTAGTGGGATTTATCAATGTAGCTGGTTTTGAAAACAATGATTTTAAAAATTGGGTTTGACGAGAAAGCTTCTTCATTTTATTTATGAAGTACCCTTTGGAAAAAGCAAGAGACATTGATTAGAAGAAAAAATGGTTAAATCACAGGTTAAATGTGTGTCAGTCCAAATGGCCACCATAAACTAAATGCTATTGAAATCCTGCTTTGAGTTATTTTGACAGCATAAACAGTGTTTAGGGACTTAACAATTGAATGTGTGCAAATGTTATCTAGTATAATGTAAAATTTAAACTCTAGCTTTCATTAGATGTTCTCAGGTTCTGTATATTGTGGCTAAATACAATCCAGGCATTTATGAGTGCAGATGGTGTTTTTAACCAGCTGTACCATGGTGATGTAAAAGGAATTCCTTGTAACATAGAAGGGCACCTCATCAGCAAAAGGGAATGTAAGGAGAAGTGATCTAAATGAGGGCATAGAAACATCTGTTGCAGTCATAAATATATATGAGGCTGTTCAGCTGTATAGAATTAAAATCGTTTCACTAACACTTATTTTAATAAACCATAAAGAGGATTGCATTGCAAATTATAGATGCTGTCTGAATTTTAAAATCAAACTAAATGCTTATTTTTGTACTACATTTTCCACATCATGATAACATTGTGTTTCCCTTAATAAAGTTAGAAATTAAGCAATTTGGCAAAAAAAGTTAACAGGCTAACTCTTCAGCTTTTTTAGAGTCATGGTTTGGAGTATCAGTGATTAAGAGACTAAAAAAAATAAATTAGTGAAGTATCTCTTGTTTATCCAAGTTGAAAGGTTCCTTAATATTCCTGTCATCTCAGAACTAGCAAAATGGCTTTTTAAAGAAGTTTCTCATTGTCTTAAATGATTATTAGATGAAATTAATTTATAATTTTTTTGCAATACTAGCAGTCTTAAAGAGCTCTTGTCAATGCATATAAGGTCATGACAAACATTTCTATATGCTTGAAAATAAAGAGAATGAGTCATGCCCATATCCCAAAGGTGAGATTGTTTATTTAAGTCTTAATGGCAGAATTCCCATTCAAGACAAACTTTCAACCTCTTTTCATCTCTTGTGTTTCTTACCTACCAAATAACTTTCTAAAACATGTTTCAAAGTTGTCTTCCTGTCAGTTCCCCATAGTTTTTCTTTGTTTTTCCCAAAACAATATTGTAGTTTAATGCTAGCCGGAACTACAAAGCCACTTCCACTCTCCAGTGTTCTGCCCCTACGATGGGATATAGGAGAGAATTGGAAGGGTAAGAGAACTCATAGATTGGGATCAAGACGTTTTGTTAGAGAAAGCAAGAGCTGCACACACAAGGAAATCACAAGGAATTTTTTCACTACTTCCCGTAAGCAGGCAGATTTCAGCCATCTGCAGGAGAGCAGGGGCCTGTTATGTGTAAGGATTATCTGGGACGACGAATGCCATCAACTTTCAATGTCCTCCCCTTCCTTCTTTCCTCAGCTTCATAAGCTGACCATGTTATGGAATACCCTTTTGGTCAGTGGAGGTCAGCTGTCCCAAATGTGTCAGCTCCTCACTTCTTGGGCATCTGCAGCCTCCTTGCTGGTGGGCTCTGTGAGAAGCAGCAAATGCCTTGGCTCTGTGAAAGCACTGCTCAGCAATAACTAAAACATTCCTGTATAGTCAACAGTGTTTTCAGCACATATCAAAAACATAGTTCCATGCTAGCTACTGTGAAAAGAATTCACTCTATCCCAGCTAAAACCAGGACAAATGGTTAATTCCTAGCTTTACTCATGTGCCCTCATTACTCATGTCTTTATAGCTGTGAGCTCCATTGATGATGATTTTTTTCCATTATTTTGTTCTACAGGTATACCTCGCTCAGGTTTTCTGCTGTAAATACTGTTTCCAGTTACTGATAGTCTTCAACCAAATCTATTGTACATGCCATGTTCAATTTATCTCAATATCCTAATCAACATTCATTTAAATGCAACAGAGCTTTTATGTCTGTCTTGACTTGCCAATCTAACTGACATATATAAATAAAACTCCTGAAGTAGCCTGAAGAATATGCAAGTTGATATTTAGGAATAAGTTTTTGAAATAACCCATTTAAAAATAAATAATGTCATTAATATTTGAAGAGTAGATTACTTACTGGCGATGCTTAGCAGTGTGTTGAAATTGTTGACTGTCTCAGAATATTTGAATAGTGATTCGGATGAAGTATTGAAATGTATTCATCTTTTCACTCCTCGTTTAGGAAGAATACAACAATGAAGAAATTAATAGTCTGAAATTTGATTCTGTGGACTACTCAGAGAGAAGCTTAGGTACTTTATGCTCCTAAATGAATATTTCTGTCCTTGTTATGCTTAACTTGTACCATCCCTGGGAGCTGCTCTGTAAAGTTGGTGTCTATTTGATATATATTTAATTTTTTCAGTAAATTTGCCAAGACGTATGCACCATGTACACACACGCCTTCTTTTATGCTAAGAAGATAAGCAGAAAGGGACAATGGGAAGTGTCAATCTCTGGTTTAGATGGTTGCGACTGTATGCTCTAATGCAACTTCAGCTTGATTGCCCCTTTTACTAACATTGACTGGATCCTGCCTCTTGGTGGAGCTGTTACATTTTCAATTAACATGGAAGACATGAAAAGCGTTTTCTTCCCACAAATCCTATTTCTGATTGGAATAGATGTATGAGTTATGTTAGTAGAGAAAATTAGCAAGCAATTTTCCTCCCCCTCAGGAAAAGCTGGAGTTATCGATGTGTCACGCAGGTGGATGGGCCTACAACACTGACTTTTATTCAATCTGACATTGCTTTTCGGAGTTTCAGGAAGATGCATACCTTTCACTTACAGTAGGTATCCAGCAGGATTATGACAATATGTACATTCCAGCTGTCAAAAGCAGTGCTATTCTTTTTGTGGCTTTTTGTAATTGGGAATGTTTTCCCAGAAGACAGTATGTGTGTGTATGTGTATTGTGTTCTAATTAAGGCTGTATGAGACAGTTATGGCAAGCTGTCAAATCAATGGGACACTGGGTATATTTTAGTCTCTGTGCTGTAGTCTAAATAACCTTTTAAGGACTCTGTTCCCTCGATGTGGTAAATAAATGCTGAATGTTTTGTACTTAATAGGCCTTTGAGTAATGTATTCCATATGCCTTTATTGCTGGAATGAGACCTTCTTATCACTAAATACACAATAGTGACATGAGGTCATTTCAGCATGAAGAAATGCATAAATCTTATAGATGAACAAAGTCAGTTATTTTGAAGTTTAGTTAAACAGGAATACTCTAAAGTAAACATTGGTGGTAAATTTAAGGAAAATGAGAGAAATCCACAAATACTTATTCTAGTCATCTTTCACCTCTCAGTTTAAACACTATGCATGTCTATCTTAGCAGGATTTGTGAAAGTGACACTTATTTCCCGCTTATTTTTTCTTCTTTGATTTAGATTGTCTTTATTCTGGTCACTTTAAACATTAAATGTATCATGCATTTCAAAAGCTTCTTGCTTCACACTGTATGAGAGAGATTTAGTCAAGCCTCTTAACAGGTGTAACAAATGACCTTCTTGTAGTTCATTTTGAGTGAAATTTATTGAAAGTGAGAAGAAATTAAATTAGGCCCTGAACAGCATATGTATGATCTGAATTGGGAGCAGACTGGTGGAATGTCTGATGAGCTGGGTACATGTTTCCCACTGCTAGCCTGTGTACTGTTGAAGAAGACTCACATTTTGAAACAATATCCTATACAGAGTTGGGTGATGTCTGTTTTGCAAGACATTTATTCCCCTAAAAGTGCAGCTTCTTAATTGCTAGCAGTATTAGTAAAACTGAGTCCAAATAGCTTTGGCTGGCACAAGAATGGAAAAAGAAGCATTCTTGAATGGTGAAGCATTTCAGTGTTCTAAAACATTTTCATTATTCAAGGCTAGACTAGGAACATGGAGATTTGGAGATTATATACGAAACTGAAGACAAATTCCTTTTTGAAATGTAAATCGTGGTTTCAATGGATGTTTTAATTATATGTTTATAATGCATGCTTTTACTTATTCTATTGCCTCCAAGTGTTTTGGTTTCTTACCTGTTACTTAGAAATGTTTTTGTGAGAGGTGCTTCTAATTTATATATATATCTATATAGATTCAGGCAGGGAGAAGATTCACTTCAGTAAGTACCTTCACCATTGGAACAGACTGGTAAAAACCACCAACAGCACTGATTCATGTCTTAGTGATGTAAATGATAATTGCTCTGTAATTCTAAAACTAGTTCTTATTATTAAAAGTTACTGTGATAAAAATAGTTCCAGCTGGTTGAAATAATTCTGTTTTCCCTAAGTCATGCCTCAGTCTTAAATCTCAGTGGGAAGATCCAAAAACTGTGATAGTTTGAGGGGTTTTTTTTGTTGTTTTGTTTTTACAGTGAGCTTACTCAGGGGAAGAGTTAAACCTTGGTTGTGGAATTAGACTGTTTACCTTACTGTTGGTTTTCTTGCATAGTGTTTTTCAGAGTATTTAGGGACATCCTTAATGTCCTTGTTGAAAACAGATGTTAAAATTCTCTGCTAACTGGAGTCCAGGGTGTTTGGCTCTGCAGTCAGTTCTGCAATTGTTGCTCTATTTACCTCTGAGTTTTCCATGTCTTTTAGGTGCTGTGGTTTTTAGGAGTAGTTTCAGTTCTCGCCTCACATGTTATTTATGGTTCTTGGGTGGTTCATATAATTTCTGAGAAAGAGGAAGATAGTTACTTATAGCCATATTTAAAGTTAGCCTCCAACCAGTTTCAGATATCTGGAACTCAGAACAGTTTAGTCAGTTTATCCTAAGTTGCTGAGAATTAACTTGGGCTCACTTTCAGACAAAGAAGCAACTGAACACAGCCTTGCCAGTTGTCAGGACTAGGTGGCATTGTAATTGTTATTACTGTAGGATGCCTGTATGGATACTTCCTCTTTGTTTTATAGGTAAATTTGTTAATTTTAGGGCTTGAGTCCAAAAGTGTTAAAATGGGTGCAGAATAAACCTTCTATTCCTATCCCATCTTTCTTCTCAGCTTATGCTATGAACTGTAGTTTCTGTCTTTCTGCCCAGCTTTTCAGAAATATTGCAGATAGCAGCATTTAAAAATCAAATTTCCATTTCAGTACATGCTCTTGCTCCTCTACACCAGTGTTGTCAGAAGCAACTTTTGTTACCTTCTCAGCAGAAGTGATAAAAAAATGTGGCAGAAGGAAGAAGATATCTGAATAGGATTCTAACATGCTAATAAAGGTAAGTTCATAAATCCATCGGGGTTTGAGTATCTGAAAAGCATAGTGATGCTCACGTTTCCTGAGAAGAGCTTGCTATGCTATTTGGTGTTCCTGCCTGAACTATGTAGGTGGATAACTCATTTCGCAAAGGTGCTGCTCTCCTTCTGTGAGACAAAGGTATGGCATCAGGAAAGAATCCCTAAAATTTATGAACTGCAGACTCACATTTTTCAGCCTTTACTGGTATTTTATAAATACAGATAAAAATAATTCAAAATATTCAAAACACAGCACCATTTTCTTTTAACTTCACGTCACATTTTAGTTTATTAAATTTAAAAACTAATGTCAAAGAGGATAATTTTATAATGTTAAGAGACTGACTTGATTAGAAAATTGAAATATAAATGACAGCCAAATTGTCCTGGACTTATCCTTTCCTTCCTTTCTCAGTTCAGGGGTATCAATCATCCTCAGCCAAATCATTTTCAGACAGAAACATTTTCTTGGGATTTCAGCATGTTGTGACAGTCTAGAAATGTCAACTGTGCTCCTTTAGATGAATCTGTGCTGCATGAGTAATTATGATGCTTACAGAATATACGGTATCTGTAAGTGCTGTCTTTTGTGCCCACAGAGTGGGTACAGATTTGATCTGAACATGCTGAACAGATATCACCTGTAGAGAAGAAGAGATACTATACAGACTACTGTTCTGTGCA
Source organism: Serilophus lunatus (assembly GCA_013399895.1). Taxonomy (NCBI): domain Eukaryota; kingdom Metazoa; phylum Chordata; class Aves; order Passeriformes; family Eurylaimidae; genus Serilophus; species Serilophus lunatus. The sequence continues at coordinate 730,893 of VXBA01005490.1, read as the reverse complement.
CTGATTTTCCTGAAGAAATGTTTTTGTCACAGCAGTCTAGACATAGGAGTGAGAATCTATGGGGGAAAACCAAACAAACATGTAAAGTAAATTCTTTAGTAAATGTGTTTTAGTACATCTGTGATTATTTGTGCATCACATATAATGAATTTCTTAAAGTAAATCTGAAAAAAACCCCTAAATTCAGAAGGTACTTTTTCTATTAGTCTGTTAGAGTATCTTCACATAATATAGAAGTTCCAGAAACATTGCCCTTACAACCAAGATAACAATTCTTGAGCATTGAGTTACCCAGTTTTGTTTGTGCACTTCTGCTGTGTCCATAACAAAGTTATTTGTTTGCCTGATCTGTTCCTATGGGAACTATGTGGTTTTAATTACATGTTATGACGTGGGATTATCTTTTTGCTTTGGCAAGATTGCATAATGTCATTCCATCTCTGTAATGAAAAACCCAAATATTTTTCAGCTGGCATAAAAATATTATCAGAGGATAAACTAATGGTGATACTTGCCCTAAATTCTATATTTTGGGGCTTTTTGTTTCTTCTTTGGGTTTTATTGCTCTTGATCTTTGTTTTTAAAGTATTCTCATTAAAAAGGTATTGCTGTACTATGCTCATGTGGTGAACAAAGGCAGTAAATACAGTCATCAGGGAAAATGTAAGCAGAAGTAGAACAGCATTTAATTGCAGAAGAAGAACAGGCGATTAAGCCGAGTGCCATTTAGGATTTGTAGAGATGTGACAACCTATTGTATTCAGAAATTTTGGATTTCTGTTAAAAAACCACATTTGCTCAGCATAGTATACTCCTAAGTTGTAGAAATAGTACTGTCCACAGCTTTTTATGTATCGGAACTAATGCATTCAGCAGTAATACATTTAAAGAAAAAATGACCTGCTGGCACCCTGTTTTTCCAGGCAGCACTTGTTTGACAGGTAAACCTATTGAGAAGCCAGCAAGAAGTCAGCAGGAGTGCTGGGGGTAATGCATGGTCAGAAGGAGACCTAGAGGCAATGTCTGCGTATACTGATTCATCTTTTGACTTCTCCTATTTAATTTTGTGATCTAGTGAGCTTTTACAGATCAGCAGACAAGGGCACTAAGTCTCCATCAGTGGGACTTCACAGAAATTTTTACTTCAGGATACACAAAATACAGTTGTATCATGGTGTTGAGGTGCCCGGGTGTTTCTTATATAGTTTTAGTCACATATGTTGTCACAAGTAGCATCAAAGCAAGAGTTCTGTGAGTCCAGTGCTTGAAAAAATAGTTCTGACCAGCACTATTCTGGAATGTGCTGTCTGAGAAATACATTAAACCTGCAGAAATTGAAACCCTTAATGGAACTTGTCTGAGCTTTCTAGTGATGAGTAATTTTCAATGTATAACACAATACATTATGGTGAAAGTCGATATAATTTTAGAACTATTTCTCTTCATGCTGAGAGGACTCTGCTAAAGATAATCTGCTGAGTAAATTCTGTAAATTAGCGCACGTTCTGAAATGAATTCCAGTCCCTTTTTTTCTCCTCTCTTGCTTGAAAGATTTTGTGGGAACTCATCATGAATCTCTTACAATAAAAAGCAGGGAATTGTGTTTAGTTTCTGAATTTTAAATCCTTGAATTAAGAAATATTTCATGGCTTTGAGTTTGTGTTAAGAAAATAAGGCAGCAGACCTACATTTTTCTGGCCCTCTTAGTGACAACTTCCATAAAAAGTAACCTTACTTTTACAGTATACTGAGGATAATAAAGAGGAAGTGTTTAGGGTGAGGGGATCTTCTTTTTAGTGCATTCCTTTATGCTAACTGCCTTTCTATCCTGAGATAAATAGAAAATTTTAACAATTTCTAACATAATGTCAATACATATATTGTTTTCTATATATTGTTCAGCTGGCATGTATGTGTATAGTTGTTGGTGATACTATAAAGACCTCTTGATTTCTTTTTTATGTTAGAAAATCTTAAACTATAGCTGTGTAGTTACAAATTTGAGTATTTGTGTAACCTGCAGAGTAGAAAACGCTGACATTATATCCAGGTTTTACCCAATAGCCTGACGTTTACATATCAATCTTTCTTGTTTTACTGAAAATATAGATTGAAAAGTCAGTATCTTCTTGCATGCCATTCACAAGAGGATGCAACAATTAGTCTGTTTTCTTTTGTATTTCTATTAGTCAAGTTGGAATTAATTAGAAAACATCAAGGAGAATGACTTAAAATGGCTCATGTATTTCTATAGCTGCTTTTCAGAACAAAAAATAGTTCTATATAGACTTGTCTTACATCTTCAGACAACAATTAATGCAGGGATTTCTATGTTTTTGATCATACTTGATTTCTTAAAATTATTGATCTATAAGTATTAAACTAATTTTTATGAAGCCTGTATGTTATATGGAGATGAAAATTATGTATTAGTGTATTAGTGCAGTTGTTTTATAAGTAAGGTGCTTTAGCCAAATAACTTAAGGCTGTGGAGTTCATAAACACACTTGCTCTGCATACTTAGTTTAACTGCTCTTTAATTGATAGGGATTTGTTGAGTACTTACAAGTGCATTTGAAGGAATTAATAGTTATTTTCTCATCTTATATAAACTGAACAGTTTAAGGGCAATAATTGTCATATCATTATTCTTTTGCTAATCTTACTATAGAAATTGGGTTTGCCCATGCATATGTTACAAAGATAATTTCTCTCTTGAACCCTTCTTTGCCACTCAACATGTACATGCCCTTGATGATAATACGTATTTTGAATCACATTCAAGAAAAGAATATTTAAAGGAGATTAACTGTTATCCCAAGTCCCTGTCACTTGTCTTTCATAGCAAGGCAAATGAATATTGTTTATGTTGCCTGGCAAGAAAAATCGGTCTGCTTTCATTCATGACAGGTAACTTTCCTTTTGATTTATTGATCTAAATAATTGTAGTACTGCAATATGGACTAGAGAACGAACTTATTTTAATTAAATAGATGTATATTTATGAGCGTACTTGTTGGGGGGAGCTGGGGTCATGAGGGGTCAAAGGAGGCATGGGGCTTGGGGGTGTTCTTGGATTTTGGGAGGGGGAAGAATGTAAGAAACCCCACTTACCTGAGTTAAAATTCTATTTCCCTTAAATCTGTGGAGGGGGGGAAGCTGGGACCAGGGATGTCCCTCGCTTCTGCTTGCTGGGACCGGGGTGGTGGGCTGCGGGGAGGGGGCCTTTGCTCCAGCTGCTCTCTCCGAATTCGAGGAGGGAAGCTGAGATTGGGATGGGGCTGGGGCTGGGCGGCAACGGCTTCTCATCTCCCTGCGGCCATCTCGAGACAGAGCGGGGACGGGCCAGAGCCAGGGCTGGGTGGCGGCTCCTCGCCCTGGGCTCCCAGGAGCATGGGGACCAATCACCAGCTGCTGGCCCAGCCAGGATGACTCTGGTCCTGTTTCTTCACCCTCCCCGCGCGGCTTCTCAGGTCCCCCGGAGCGCGGGCCAGTGGCACGCATAGCCCCGGGGCTGTCTTGCGCCGCATGTGGTTCCTTGGTCCTGGGAAATGGGGACAGCGCGGTTGCTGCCTGCTGCCTCCCCTCCCTGGCACAGGCGTGGCCCCAGGCTGGCGCCGGCCGGGAACCTGAGCAC
>VXBA01005490.1:652013-727150 GCA_013399895.1 Serilophus lunatus | reverse complement strand
GGTGGGAGGGAGTCATTTTCACCTCTTTTTGTGTTTTTCAGAGAACTTCAAAAGCCGGGGAGTCCCCTCCATCAGAGGGACGGATAGAGACAGATTTTCCTACCCTTCCTCACTGCTTTTTTTAGCTAGTCATTTAGCTTGAAGGAGCAGTTCCCTTTCTTTTTTTTTGTTTTTTCCCCTTTTGGTTTTTTTTTTCCCCTTGCATGTCGGGTGTCCCTCTGTGTAATTCTGGGATCTCCTGTGGGTTATCCCTACTTCCCTAATTTAAACCCCTTATAATGAACTGTTCACCTCCTGCAAACTCTATTCAGTTTTCCGTCACTTTTATTGAACCTGCCCCCTGAACGCTAAAAGGTGGATTAAACCACCACAATGAGAATAGCATTCCTCTACCTCATTCATTGTTTTTGCATATTTTTTGTAAGTGGAGGGAACTATCTTCCAGCAGCGTGAATATCAGGTTTGCATGCATTCTCTTTAACAAGCCAGAGTTAATGTTGTCACAAAGTTCACCTGAAATAGTCTTCTAAGTGAGGCTTTCTTTGTTTGCTTTTCAGTGTTTTGTTTTTGTTTTGCTAATTACATTTGGTTTTTGATTGGCTTACAGGTATTTTTGGAAGTTCTAACAACCTGTAGCAACTAAGCTAATTGTAAGCTGTGCTTTATATTGCAAGTTTTAATTTTGATTTCCTTACTTTCTTTTTGTTCAATCAGTTTTAAGTGCCGTGTTGTTCACAGAGTAGAATATTTCTGGACTGCGTCATTTCATTGTGTTACTATCTAACTTTGCCTAAAGCATTTGAACAGCTGTCCTTAGTAGTTTAATGATCTCATTGCTCAAATACTTGCTGGATTTCGTTCTGAGTTTACATTTAGGAGATAACCTTTCTTTGGAACAGTGCTTAAGACTTTGTATTTATTTTAACTGGATCAGTATTTTAAGTTCATTCTCATTTTTCACTGAGGAATATCCTAGGATATGATAAAAATTTTTGGTGATTTGCCATAGGACAGCATTTGCACAATAGTAATTGGACCAAGTTCTGAATCCATAAAGTGTATGATGCAAACTTAACAACTTGTTAGAAACAACATAACCTTTTTTTACCCCAAACTTTATAGAAATGTATCAAGTAAAAATTTTTAACTTGATAATAGCTACCTTATTTACGTTGGTAAATTCTTTTTTCTTTTTTTTTTTTTTTCCTTATTATTCAGTTATTGCAAACCCTCAGTTGAAACTTCTTTCTTTTTTATTATTAGATACAGTGATTTATATTAGTTTGAGTTTGAATTGTTTTATTGTAGTGGAGTTTCTTTGTGCGGTTTTGTTTGTTTTTTCTTTTTTTTTTTTTTTGAGGGGGGGAGGTTATGGCGTTATTTTGCTTTGCTTTTATCAGGAGCAGTCTAATCGCTTATTTCATATAAGTCACATTAGTGCCGCTCTCAGTACCATTAAATATTTAATTATACATGGGTGCTCTTGTCATGAATGCTCATCATTGTCTCTGTATAGAAATAATTCAAGCAGTTTGAATGCTGTAAAAGTCAATTAATCTCTTTCAGTTTTCGTATCTATTTTTAATAGAGTTAAAACTTCAGTAAAATGTCCAGCACCCATAGTATAAGTATGTGAATTTTTAGATATCAGTAACTATTTGCAGATGCAATGTTTTCTGTTGTGGTTTCATCAGTACTTTTATCTTATTTTATTATTATTATTTTTTTCATTTCAACATAGGAATCAATACCATGTACTGCTGTCACATATTCTAATTAATTTCTTACTCTTATTAGTATTGGATAACTACTCAAAGGAGGAATGTTGTCTTGGATGTAAATTATTGTGAAAGAAGTTTGCCCCTTTCAGTGTCTTTAGATTAAAATTTACTTTCTGTTATTACTACAGGAAAACCCACCAGGTACATACCACATCACATTCTTCTTCCATGTAAGAGATGATCTTAAAAGGGCATCATTCTCTCTCCTGCAACCCCTTCCCTTCCAAATCTTGATACCACATGAAGGCTGTGAGGATTTAGGGGGAAGCAAGTGGGACATATCCCAGGAAGGCTTCTCCCCCCGGGAATTAGGGGACAAAGGCTGGGGAATGTCCCACAACATGCACCTTCATTAAAGTCAAAGCATAGTGGGTGGCTTTGGCTTTTCTTAGGTGTGAGTTTTGGTTTGGCTTTTTTCTGGTGCGTGTAGGCAAAACCAGTAAGCTTTGACAGCTGTTGCCTGAAGCTGAAGTTCTAAAAAGAATCACAAGGAAAATGCCTTTAATGTCTCTGGGTGCAACTAATGTGTTGCACTCAGAAACACATTTGTTTGCCAAAACGCCAGAGAGTAAGTTGATGTTTCTGAAGGTAGTCACTGATGTATTAGCCATAACTCTGGAAAACCTGACAGTCTTAAAATATAAGTAGCTACAAAGTAACATTAAAATATCCTGAAAATTATGCTTTCAGGACCTCATGCACTGTGAATTTGGTGATAAACCTGTGGTGTAGAAGATCTAAAATTTTATGTCTTGCTCTAAGAAACTGAAGTGTTCTTCCCTACATTGTCAAAGAACAGAAGTATCAGTGGTTTGGGGTGTGGTGCTGCACTTTGGTTCTTCTCTGGAAACATTTTCTCTCTTTATTTGCACTAGGGCTTCATCTAATGAGCTTGAAGAGACTTAATAAAATGCTGATAGTTTGTTTATTAGTATTTTCACTGGAATAAACAATTCAGAGCTCTTGATGTGATTTCACAGACTGAAGAAGTCGCGAATTTGAGACTTGTACCTTTTGGCCATGTTATTAGAAATTGGTTGCTACATCATTTTTCAGCATGTTCTTATTTGAACTTTGTATGCTAGGTAAGTACAGAGCAGGCCCTTTAGGTGATGTTGGTAAGGTTTGGCAAGTATCTCGGCATTTAATGGGTTTGGGCAGAAAAAAGTAGCTGTCAGATCCACCAAAGCAGTGCTGTACAAGGTGTTGATGTAATGGAGGAGTTTTAAACGTGTAAAAAGATTATGACTGCAATGTTTCAGATGTGCACATAAGAATAAAAAGAAGTAAAAGAAGAGGGGAGTCTCATTAAAACCAAACTGAAAATCTGCCCCCCCAAATGTCACTTGGATACTGATCACTCTTCCCCAAGGTGTAGGTAAGTAAAACAGTTCCTTGCTGTTGTTCCTCAATAACATGAATTTACTGGCTGGCACCTGCTCCTTTCTCATCCTAGGTCTGATCCAGCCTTCTGACATGGAGGCCGGCTGGATTGATTCATGCAGGGTTCTGGGTGGTCTGGCATGGCTTCTAGCTAGCCAAGTGATCCAGTTCTGTAAGTTTTCACCTTTTGCTGGCAATTGCAGCGAGGAGGTGAAGAAATGCTGGAAATTAAGGAAAATAAAAAAGCTGTCCTGCTCATCTCACTGGCAGCTCTTGTCAAACAACTGAGGTGCACTCACAGCACAGTGGGTGGTTGGGCTGCCTTTACTGCTTTACTTCCCTCCTCTGTGGGAAGTAAGACCAGAGGTTTGATACCATGAGTTTGACAGTGTTACTCAAAGTTTACTGGATTTCTAAACCTGAAAGAAAATCCTGTCAGTTTACTATTTATCTCCACCAATTTGCTCACACCAATTTGAGAAACAATGCAGCTTGGTAATATGTCCAAGTATTTCACCAAAACCTGGGTTTTTTTCTGGTTTGATTTTTGTCTTTTTAGCAGACCTTCACATCTTCACATCTTTGCTGGTTTAACTGATTCTAGTTGTCACACCAGCTCTTGAAGACTTAACACAATGCAGCTTTACATCAGATGGGAGGACAGCTCCTAGTTCTATTTGGGTCAGGATGTTTTTTTGAAGACTGCAGACAGTGTTAGCTTTCTGTTAATACAAGTGTCTTAAACAGGGGGAAAAAATCAGCTATCAATGCCTTGTTGTTAATCAAATCTTTTAAACCATAAGAGGTTTTAAATTGAATACAGAAATCTGAAGATACTTCAAAATGCAAATAAGGGAACACTGCCGAAATTACTTTTGGCAGCTTTTATTTGTCTGTTAGGTTGAGGACTAGTTCTTAATGGTAGCACCATTATCAAGGTGGAAAAGGAATTTCTACTCCTTTGGTCTGTGAACTTGGTCCTCTTCATGTGTGTCTTGTCCATGGTAGACATGAGCCTGGAAGCAGTACTCCTCTCAGAGAGAAATAAAAACTCAAATATTTTTTATTTTTAAATTATTTTATTTTTATAGTGTAAGAAATACAGTGAATATACTTTTGACTAGATCACTTGATTATATGGCTGTGCGTAAGAGATCTAGCCCAACTGTACCTTGATGACAGAGATAAAAATTATTCTTGTTTCAGGAGAGCTTGTCATCATTCCGCTACAAAAATAACCTTACAACATTACTATTTCCCATTTGAAATTTTTCTGAGTTCTCAGGGAAAAAGAGATAGAGAATTTTTCTCTGGTGCTTCTCTCCCTTTCCTTTTCCCACCTCCAGCAGTCAAAAGGAGACTTAAAATATCTCATGTGAATTAGTTCAAGTGCCTTATGTCCCACACACTTGTCCCTAAACACCTAGATTTCGATTTAGGTTGTTTCCCATGATATACTGCAGAGATTCATGTGTTTTGCAATGTTTTAACAGGGATGAAAAAGTTGAAAAACAATTTTTGCAAAGGACTATGGAATTGTTTCTTAACCAATTTTCCCCCTTTTTTTTTTATCTGAAACAATTCTAATATTTCATTTTAATGTATTATTTTGGTATTTGAAAATTTGCTATTTCCCATTGGTAAGAACAATATACCTTTTCAGCTGTATGTATGTATGTATGTGTGTATGTAGTGTTTCAGTGTTTCCATTTTGTTCTTGAGTTTGTTATAATATTTCTTCCATCAGCACATAGTATTTTGTTAGTCATCATTATAGCAAATGTCTTCAATGAGAATACATTTTCTCTTAGTCTTTTGGCTAAACCATAACCATTACCTGCTGCTTCTCATTCCTGTATCACAAACTAACAAAATACAAGTAGCCGTATTTCCACATATTTCTATATTGTTATATAGCAGTGTGCAGCAGAATCAAAGCTGCTTTCCAAATGCTTCTTCATTGTTGCTGCTCTTTCTATGAAAATAACTCATTAAAGCTAAATAATGAAATTAGTTATATTTAACTTATTAATAGTTTGGTAGGCTGTGGATCCTCAGCTCGCAATGTTCCCAGGCAGGCTTTGGAGCTGTAAAAGTTCCACTGCTTTTAAAGTGCTGTGTAGAAAGATTTTCAGGCAGAAAAGGATGAAAAGGCTCAACTTCAAAGCTTTTGCTTCTCATACTATGTGATACCTGAAGAATAGGTTTCTGAAGGCAATACTGAGTTAAATCTGAGTATTGAGACATCATCTTCTTCATTTTAAGAAGGTCCCTACTGATCTCAATTAGTAGACTCAAACTGCTGTAAGTTGTTTTAGCTATATCATATGCTGCAAAGCCTTTTGCTCTTACAGTTTTCCAAGTGTCAGTGTTAATTATTGGGTACTTTCTCATTATGTGGCACAAGAAATTTTTGCTCTGATTATAGAGAGCTTGAATTCCTGATTCTTGTCTTCAGATCTAAAGAATTTCTAGTGGGAATTGTAAGCTTTGCTCAAATCCATACTGTTGAAAGTGAATAAAGTGTTTTGCAAGTTGGCCAAAATGTAAATTGGCAATAATCTTGTCACGGAGTGGAAACAGCTTGGAAAAGAATAAGGTAGTTTTCATGGTTTGCTTAGTTACAGCAAGTACCTGAAATTTCATTGCCTTTGTAGGAGAAAGGGATTAGTAAGAAAAAGACAAAAGATTAAAAGACCTAAGCCCCCTGAATGAATGCTGTTTAAATTATTTTGAGTTTATTGACAATTGAGGATTGAGTTGTTGGTTCTACGCTTGGCTTCAATAAGGAAAAATAGTTTTTCCTTCTCTCTGTGATTCATATCTTGGAAAACATAGCTGTCTTTGAAACAACTGATTCCTTGTCTTACCATTCTTGCCATGGTGCCAAAATTAGTTCTCTGAGAATAACTGATCAAGAGAACACTTGAATTTTCTTGTCATCCTTAAGTTAGGAAGTGTAATAACAAAAGAGAGTTGGATAACTTAGAATAATAAATCCAAATCCTAGATAAGTGACTGAAGGAGAATAGAGAGGAACAAAGTAAAAATCTGTTTAGTAGAAGTATAAACATGGGCTAACTCTTTATACCACTGATTTAAAATATATCCCCCTTTTTAACTTTTCCACAACGTTTGTATTACTGAAATGTCACAAACCATTTATTTTTACTTTTCTGATGACCACAGAAAATAAGCCAACTGAGAAAGAGGCGTTTGTCAAAGCACATTATCATTATTTTGGTAGCTTGCATACCAGGTGCTTTCTAATTTTCTAAGTGAGTTCTTCATTTGTACAGCAGGTATAAATTTTAATCTTTTACCCTAAAAATATTAGACAGTGAAGAGAACTGGAGGAGTGCGGCAGGATGCAGCAACTGAGCACAATGAGATGTTTGTGTTGACTTGCAAGACAATTGATAAATGTACCCTGTATTTTAAAGCACTTCAAGAATGCTTCTCAAAATAGTTTTTCCAGTAATTTTACTCTTGGAAATTAAAGAATACCAAGAATTCCAGAACACAAAAATATGCGTCTGTACTATGATAATGGCAGCTGGAATATCTGTCCCTATTCTCAGTTAAGAATATTTAATCCTGGAATTTTTGAAGAACAAAAGCAATCACTAGATATATATTTGTGCTGTGTAATAATAGGGGCTAAAATTTTTACCTGAAACAAGTCAATTTCCTATTTAATATTATTTCCTGCCAAGCCCCATTTCATTCAAATGACTCTTAAACTAAAAAGGAGTATAAAATAGAACATGTTTGAAACATTTAGTTCAGATCTAAATATTCTTGCTACTGCTAAGGGATGCATGTTTTTTTTTCAAATGACATTTAATATTTGCCAAAAGTCTGAAACAGACTAATGAGATAATACAGACTGCACAAGAAGAATTTATGTTGGAAGGTTTTATTCCTATTCCACATTTTATTCTTAATAAGATAATGTCTCATAGCAAGAACTTTAAAAAAGAGATCATTATGAAGGGGATTTTGTTGTTTGTTTTTTTCCTTTTTGTACTTGTTTTACTTAGAAGGAAGTATGTCTCAGTGTGGACACCTTAGTTTTTTATAGGCATGGGCTATCAGGTATGCTTAAAATAAAGAAAAAGGTAGAGTGGCAAGTTCCCTTAAAACCAAGAACAACTGTTTTGCCAACCTAATTTCTGCTGTGAAATTACTTCTGTGATATGTAAGAAATTATGTATGCATTTTACAGCTCTTTTTCTTTTACAATTTCTTCCAAGACAAGCTGCATTAAAAAAATATAAAAATAATAGATGAAAATAATAAACTTGCTTACTTTTTTTGCTTAAAGCTATCAAACTGACAATTATTTATACATGCCTTAAAGACTTCTTTGGAATTTTAATATCTGTACTGCTGAATAAGTAAAGTTCTGTCATTGTGAGCTAATCTAAAGTAGGTACCTACACTTTAACTACAGGCTTATTAATAAACCTAAAATGAATCAAATTTTATGGAAATAATATCACAGCTCTAACTCTAATTACCTCTCTAATCCATTTTAAAGTGTTAATATTTTATTGTATTCAAACAAATCCTCAATTCAATTTTATTCACATGAATTCTGAACACAATAGACCATTCTCAAATCGTGTTTTCAACAGGACTCTATTTTGTGAGTTTTTCTATGTTGTACAGATAGTAAGTCTGTTAATTTGTATTGTTGAGGCTACTTAAACATTGTTCTTCTGGAACATACAGTTTCATGCATATTTATGTATAGAATAGTCTGAGTGGCTAACCATGCCTATACCTGCTCCTGATAATATACTTGAGGTCAAATGAGACAAGACACTGGGCTGAAGACACAGCATTCAAAATGATGACATGCTGTATTTCCTGAAGACACATTAGTATCAGCATGTCCTAGAATTCAGCGACAGTGCTTTAGCACAATTCTTGGTTTTGCTTCAAGGCTTCCCAGTCTGTTTCTCATAGTTAGACTACCAGTGGAAAAGAGCAAAGAAAAGGACTGAGAGTATGTTTATGGGAGGATTGAAGAGTGTGCAGGTCCAAACACATAAAAAACTAGGTGTAATGAATTCTCCAGATCTTTCAGGTACTGCTTGTGACTTTGTTCCAGTTCTTTAGATGTTATATCAATATGAAGTGAAAGTATTAAAAAGGCAGATCATATCTTAATGATTTTCCATGGGAGACTATTGAGAATGATTGTCAACTCAAAGTATGATCTGAGTAGTGAAGATTTCCCCTACAGGAGTTAATGAGAACAGATATTTGCAGGCATTTTTAAAATGTCTGTCAAACCATGTTCTCATATAAAGTCTGTTTTAGTATTCTGGTTCTCTTTACATGTTAGTCGATACCAGGAGAAATAGAAATGTCACATACCTAGTTCATTAAGAGCATTCACCCTTGGCTGTTTTGGTTTGTTTGGTTTTTGGGGGAGTTTTGCTGGTGGTTTTCATTTTGTTGGTGGTTTTTATGTTAGGTTGGTAGGGGGTTTTTTAGTTTGATTTTTGTTGATCTGGGGTTTTTGTTGGCTTTGTTCCTTGTTTTGGGGCTTTTTGGAAGGAGGAAGGGTGGGTATTGATGTTGTGGGTTTTGAGAGTTTTTAAGGAAAAAAAGTGTATAGTTCTAAATTAGCCAGATTAATTTAATCTACTTCTAGTAGAATTTTGTACCTTGACTTATGTATTCTCTGTGACTGTTAAATAAATATTCCTATGTCCAAAAATTGTGAAGCATCTATATTTTGTGTTTTGTTTTAAATAACTTAATGAGGAAGGTAATTATCCAGGTTCAGAGCCTAGTTTTACTAAGTTGCCCTGTAGTCTTAGCTTAAATTGGACTTCCACAAATTCTCTTGAAAGGACATAATTCCTTCTTACTTATTGGGAGTTGAATCCACATGAATAAACATTGCCTGACAATGACAGTGGGTTTTGAAATGCTTTGCTTCATGGAGTAAAACTGAGTGAAATTTTTGAGAGAAAGCTGAAGAATATTGTGTTAATTCATGTATACCTACTATATGCCCATAAGCACAGCTGCAACAGATACTTCTGATCAAAATAATTTGGTTGCCTTTGTATGAACAGAACATATCAAAGCATTGCATTTGCTGTGAGATATAATCCTTCTGCACATTAAAATATTTCATTTCCTATAGTTATACTATAGGCTCAGAAATAGAGTTATCTTTTTTTTGGAAAAAAAGATTACTTGTATGTTAAATTAATTTACCATCTTTGGTCTTTTTTAAGATCTAGCGTAGGTTTAGTTTCAATATAAATTTAAGCTAATCTAAATAAAAAAATGAATGCAGTTTGATACTGCACTGACCAGAATGTACAGAATGAAAGAAATATGGGGAGAAATTACTATTAGGTGTTTTTTTGCATTTCAGGTGGCTTTTTTTTATTGGTGTCTTGCAAATATTATAAATACTTTCTTAACCTTTCTAGTTATCACAAGGGTCTCTGTTTTATGTTATATTAATATAGAACATCTTTCGGCTCATAGCTACAGTAAATATGTAAATCAAAATATGATTGTCTTACTTCAGGTATTTTCCCTATGTATGCTTGAAGTACAGTAGCAAAGGGATAAGAAGGAAACATACTGCTTGTCCATTAGACACCTTCCATATAGTACTAAATAGTTTTGAATGAGGAAAACAGCTGAAGAGTAACTTTCCTGGCAAAATCTAATCTTTGCACCTGCATTTCTGAAAGACTTCCCTTTTTGAATCTTAGAAGTTTTTACAAAAAGAAAACACTGCTGTAGAGAGGAAAAGTATGTTACAAATATTAGTGCTGACATTCTAATGAAGAGTGCAAATGAACAAAAAGAAATCTGTAGCATATATAACCTTGTATTCCTCATATTATTCTCTGCAAAATCTTTTCATGTTTTGATTTCAAGCCACAGCTTTTAAAAATTAAAATGCCCAGTCTAACCATTTCTGTTTAATCAAGTTAGCCTTATAGAATACTATTAGAAGAGGATGTTGATGCATAAACAGATTGAATTGCTATTGCAATAGTAATATATTTTTTATACATGACAACTAAAAAATGATTAAAATATTTTGTTTCTATTCTTAAATGCTTCCTAAGTTTGTGAGGGCTTCATGAAAGAGTAGAAAACTTCAGTAATCCATTTCAGGATTTGACTATGGAGAAGTGCTATAAGAGCTGTTGGAGACTACAGGTCTGAGATTACAATCGGAGCCTTTCACAAGCGCTGACAGATGATACATGTTCGCCTCCCCTGCAAATAGCATTAGTGGAAACCTGTTCCAAAACCTGATTTTTTAATAGAAATTTTTTAACAGGCAGTTTTCATGCAGTATTTCTTTCTCCAATGTTGTTCTCTATAAGAACTATTTGATAAATAAATCTGTTAGCTGTGGTATGCAGGATTATTCTACATTCTCTCTCTGCAAAGTCAGTCTCTGATGTGATTCTTAACAGTCTACCCTTTTGGAGTAGTATTTTATGTCCATCATATCTATGTGGGGTACAGGGAGGAGAGAAATGAGTCCCATTAAACTTTTTGCAGTACCTTTGTCAATTTTGTTTTTTTAAATTTCCTTCCTGAACAGATTCTTTTTGTTGGTTGTTTTGGGGTTTTTTAAACTATTTTGTTGATTCCCAAGAAAAGAGGGGATACTTTGCATCTTCGTTATGCAGGAGATAGGTTTTCTTAGAGATACTTTTTGTACCTTTAACAGATGACAGCATCTTTTAATTTCAAACCACCTCATTATATTAAAATGGGTGATACCACTGCCAGAGACATCCTTGTTGTGGAGAATCAGATCCTATTAAATGGATGGAAATTGTTTCATTAGTTTAAAAGCACATGTTGAGCCCTACATCAGTGAGAAGTTGGAGTAGGGGAATGACATCTGTATTTTTGTTAAGGACAACCACATAAAAATGTATGAAATTTCTGTAGTGATATAAATGCGGTTCTCCTTAATCAGGCTTGTTCATAGTAATGTAGGAATAGAAAGACAAAGGCAATTGTGCTAAAGCAGCTGTTCTAGGTTTTATCAGGAAAGGAGCCAGCCTGGAGAATCAAAGTTAAAACAGGTTCCTTCATGGACCTGAAATATGAGGCCAGTGGGGCAGAGAGAAAGGATTTTTGATATTTGTCTAGCAGACTTTAGAATAGAAAGTTTTAGTACAATGGGGAAAATATATCACAATGACCTCTTTTTCAGTACTGCACCACAGGAGAATGAAATTTGGTGAATGGGAAAGGGATTGATTTTGCACAACTTAAAATGTTGTTATGTCTTTCATTACTGAGAATTCAGTCTATCTCTGAACCACAGGAAAATATAGCTTGTGAATTGATACAGTTCTTCCTCCCACTCTTACCTTAATTCACCACTCGGCTAACAACTGCAGTTTCATGTCTTGTTCTTAAGTGTGGAGAAATAGGTCTTAATTTCTGAGCTAAGCAAAATTTCATAGGTGATATTTTTATTGTTGTGACTATGCATACTTACTTAGAAATATTTTCAGATGCTTTACAGAGATAACTTTTAAACCACTTTCAGAGAAAATGTAAGTAGTTTCATTAAAACATGATGAACATTTTTATCAGAGCTCTGTAACTTTGAACAGGTTATTTAAACCTATAAATCCAAGAAGATGAGAATTAGATAGAAAACAGTTTTTTAAGTTGTTGTCAAAAGTGTGCTACTTTAACAATGAGTACATGTATTACAATAAAAAAACAAGAGAGGTTTTTATCCTTATGAATGTCTCTTTGTCATTAGAGACAAGCATTTCTACATGACGAGGAGGACTTCAGCTTTGCCTCTCACTCAGTGTATCTGTCCTAGGCTCACAGACAGGGCTGCTCATCATCTCTGATTCAGAAAATATTCCATGGAAAATTGATATAATGCCAAAGACTCAAATGGTTTCTCATGCATATTTTCTTGTCTCCCTTTTCAAATGTATACATTTTTTGGATTTGAAGATTTGATTTGTTTTTTGTTTGAGGGACTGAAGAAATACTATAAGGACTTGGAGATAGTATAAAATCACAATAAAAAAGAATCTGTATGTCAAAAAAGAGTACCACATGAAGAAGATTGTAAGGCACTAGTTATAGAAACATGCAATATAAGAATTTTTTTTGCCAGGAAAGTACTTGTTTTTAGTGTTTATAGAACAAAGTACCTTAAATCTTGTAGTATCTACTCATTTCAGCTTGTAAACTGTTCATATAATTTACAGTCTTTAAAAGTAATTTTCAGTAGCCTTTAGTTGCATTCTCTTTCTGCCTCTTTGCTGTAATCATTGCTGTTACTAATAATTTTTAATAATAGTTAACATTGCTGTTTAGGTGGGGTAAGAAAAGGACTCTGTAGTTTATGTCATCCAACATATAGTTAAAATTTTTGGTCATGTGAGTAGAAAACTAATTGTAAACACAGAAGGCAAAATGTCTGAGCACTCTACCCCCCTGGCATGTGACTCCCATCTCCTGCAATGTTGTCTGGACAAAGTCGAGGATAAAGAGAACTCATGCAGTAACTTGCATATTTTGTGCCAGAATGCTTGATTCTAATGAGGAAAGTTTAAAATTTAGATAATAAAAAAAATATATTTATTTAACTTATGGAACCATAGTCTGTGGTATAACCACCTCCATTAGCAGCAAAAACAAAGTACCAGTTAAATTTGCACAATGAGTATCAACAATATAGCTTTCAGCTAAACCAAAGCTGAGAAAACTCATGCTTTTGACCTCATTTTTTGAGTGTCAGACTTCAGACTCGGCCAAAGTGTGTTTCTTACATCTGGATTCTGCACAGGCATAGGAACAGAATTTTTGGGTGATTTTAAGATTTATTTATATTTCTTTTGCAAGAAGGAGGTACTCTACATGGGCACTGGTTTCCCAAGAAATTAAGGGTAAGGGCATGGTCCACGATGAAGTTTTATTTTTGTATTAGGGGAATTTATTTGGGGGAACCCTCAGTGCTTTCAGTAAAAACTACTTATCCAATATCAATATGTATTGTCTAGTGCCTGGGGGGATCATGGTGTGATCTAGTGCAGTATCACACTTTGGGGTCAGGCTGCAGTAGAACTTGATAACAGATCCAGCAAATTTGAAAGAATGCCAGGATTACAATAGCATAGTTTAGAGACCATCAAGCGAATGCAATTAAGCATTTTTCTTTTATTATTATTATTCTTGTAGTTCAATGAGTGACTTCTGCACAAACACCAAAATCATATAGTCACACTATATTTTTGATTAGGTAATTAAAAACAAATCTACAATAATACCAGCTAAGAGTGAAAATACAACTCATCCATCCATTTGTGGAACACTGTTCTTTTTATTTTCTCATACTTCTATTATAATTTTTCGTGCAGTTAGGTTAAGCAGTTAGCAGTGTGACTTAGAGAATAAGCTTAATGCTCTAAAATGTAGTTGTCAAAGAATGGCACTCTGCTTTCCATTCTGACATGACTTATCCATACTGAGATGCAAACTGTCTTACACAGATGAAAAAGCTGCTACGTGCAACCTCAAGATTTGACTGTGGGGAAGAATCAGTAGCTAGAAACAAGAATTCTCAGTCTGATGGCATATTTCTTTTATCAGCATGAGAATTTTTTTGGTGTGTTTCCTGATACAGGATATACAATCGGATAATCCTTAGCCAGCAAACTGACTATGGTGCTATGATCTTGCTGCTGATGCACACTGCATACAGATTACTCAAAGTAAAATTATCTCATGTGTGCTAGTATGTGCTTCACAGAGCTGAAAACAGACAGATTTGCCTTTGCCAGCTGTATCATTCAGTTTATTAGGCATCTAACCAGAGTTCATGGTATGATTATTACAACATAGAATTGTAAAAAAATATTCAAACTATGAGCGATGTAAATATACCTCCTAATGAATATTCAGATTGAATTGGGTTAAGACACACTTCTTATTAACATCACTGCAAATGGCACTAAGTTTTCTCAGGAAGAATTATTGCCCCTTCACATTAATATTTTGACAATGGCTAATCCCTGCCATATGAGGGGCTCATTTTCTGGACGTGTCTGTCTGTGGTCCACCCAGGGTTGGAAAAACATCTTCATAGTACTTTCAGATCCTGAACTGATTAGAAACAGAAATATTTCATTACCTTTTTTCTTAGACACATTCCTGTTTATATTATTATACACCTATGTAATAAGAGAAGGGGAAGGAGATAGGAAAGGTTAGAACCGATGGGGTTTTTGCCATAGCTGTGAGCTGCCAGCCTTTGTGCAGAGTTTTCTACTGTGATGTCAGGCAGGTTGTTTATAGAACACTGTTGTGGAATAAGTTGACAGAATATTTCTGTGACAAGCAAGTAAACAAGTGTCAATCATGTAACTGGTTTCTTAAAACCACACTCAAGTATTGCTGATTGTTACTGGGAGTAAAAAGATACTTTAGGCAATTAGAATCTATTAAATGCAATGTTCCTTGCTAGTGCAAGGAAGATGCTATAAAATTTTTGGTCCCTTTAGATATTCTGCTTCAATTTAAACATTCTTTACTTCAAACATGACCTTGTGTATAAGCTGAGAAAATGTTTAATACTGAGTGATTGTGCCCCTAGTTTATAAGCTTCCTAAAGTTTTTGAATTACACAGAAATCACAGTAAAGTGAATGCTTTCAAAACCAAATACTACAGTATAACTCTAATATACCACTAAAATATCAGTACATTTTCAAATAATCCTGAAGAATTTCCAAACAGTGTTTCTATCTTGGCCTCTTCCACTCCAAGCACTCCTATTTGCCTTCTGCAAGATACTTTTCATACTATTACTACCAAAAATAATGTGTCGAGTCTAAGAGAGAAAAGACCTCCAAACTATAAGTTGAAATTTACAATAGATAATTAGCATATTACAACCAAAATTAACTTTTAAAATAGTAGGAAAATGTGAGCACAGCTTGGTTTTTAGTCTTGTTTATGTTTTAAAATATTCAAGCTGTCAAGAGAGACCAAACTTATATTGTTATGTTTTTCTGGTTTCAATATGATTTTTCTGGTTTCAATATGATTTTTCTGGATTTGTCTCCATTAACCTGACATTTTTTACTAGAAGGGAGGAACACAATTAACAGGCATTCCTTACTTCACTCCAACAAGAAAGACAGAAAAAAATTTGGGGGAAGAATTGTGGTGCCGTGTTCTAAAGAGAATTGGAAAATTAGAAAACAGGAGGTTAAATAGTTCAGAAAGTGTTGTCCAATTCTCCTAAACAGCCAAAAAGTATTCAGCATTCTGGATCCGTGTTTCAGAGAGTAGTTAAAAATACAGAAGAATTTCATTTAAGTTCAAAAATCACTCTTCTTTTATTCTTAATGGCAACCCCGTAAAA
The DNA here is from genome assembly GCA_013399895.1 of Serilophus lunatus. Lineage (NCBI taxonomy): Eukaryota > Metazoa > Chordata > Aves > Passeriformes > Eurylaimidae > Serilophus > Serilophus lunatus. The sequence continues at coordinate 711,566 of VXBA01005490.1, read as the reverse complement.
TCTAGAAGCCTATAAAATCTGCCATTACATGGGAAATGTAGAAGAGAGTAGTATAATACTTCTAAATACTGCACTGGTAATTAGATATTGGATGGCATAGCTGCTGCTGATTATTGACTTCTCTGTTCTTCATGTAGTCTAAGTGCTTAAAGGATAACAGAAAATGTCACTGCTTTCCCTGAAGGAAATTGGCAAATCTAATTTGTCTTATGATCTCTCAGTGAAGTTAAAGTCAATAACTTAGGAAGTATATTTTCTTCTCTTCACAGACTCCTACATGGACTCCAGCTACTTAAAAAACTACTATCAGTTAAGTCAAAATTTTAAATTCAGCAGTGCATGTGCAAAGCGACAATGGATATTAGTTAAGTTTTGCTTCTTGATACAGAGCTGATTTGAAAAAAATGCAGACTATAAACATACACATATTAGATGCATTTTATGGATGTTGTAAGTCTTTAATTGTTATTCAAATACCTTCCTTGTCCTGCACCGAACAAAATCCAAATTTCATAGCAAGCAGAAATTGAGTACATTTCTTCCAATGTTACATTTCCTGAAGCATCTATACCCAATTCAAAGTAGTAATTTTAAGATTTAGGTATGTATGTTGCCTTTCTTAATGAAGTTTTTAATACTATCTTGCAAAATGTAAAAGCTGAAAGGCAGCTTTTTCATTTCAACTTGTGATTGTTTTCTGAGAGTAAAAATAGAAGTACAATCATTTACTTTTTTGTACTAAAAGTATAGTTAGCTGCACTGTTAATGGGAGTTTCATGACCTGAAATATGATTGTTAGAGTTGCAGAACCTCACAGCTTGACAGAGGCAAGGGTCTCATGGTAATGTCACCACAGTGAGCCAACAGCAAATCTGTGCATGGATTCCCAATGTGCATAAGCACACATTCAGGGCCAGAATTGAGTCCCTCACCTAGGAAAGGTTAGAAAAGGAGTTTAATGAGAAGGCAGGACAGAATGCATTGATCAGGTTCAGGACATGGCTGAACAAGTGTATTGACCAGACCTGCTTAACTGTAAGATGCAGTGAAATGCAAATTGTGAGGTATTTGTTGTCTTTTTTTTTTTTTTTTTCCTGTTAGCCTTCATAATTTATTTTGAAGACATGCAAGAAAATCACAATTCATTCAACCTGTGACTGGCAATATAATTTAAACAGACAACAACTGAAAGCAAAGAATGCTAAAGAAATTATGAAGTAACAAAATAATTTTTATCGGACCTTTGGAAGAATAACAAGGCTGGAAGATTCTGAAGGACAATGCATTATTGTTCTGCAGTATATGTAGAGTGTGGGACAGAAGAGGCAAATTATGTGTGTGCAAAATTTATATTTACCTTGGGTTTTTTTCCTCATATTTATAATCCTGCGTTTTTTCTACATGGAGAGGTTAAATTTGTCATTATGTGTAAAACAAATAACTCCGTCCTTGTGTATCTCCTTGCTGTCAAATCTCAGCATACTGACTGTGCAGATGTTATAATTATTTCAAAGGCCACTTATAACCTAGAATTTATTTTTTCCTTCCTCTGCTGTGGGTAGTTTGTGGTAACTGCTGAAGAAGCAAGAAAAGTGGTTTTATTTCTTTCTTATAAAAAATATTAACTATTAAGATTTTATTATTTCTAATAAAAACTTCCTAAAATGCTCAACACTTAGAAGACTACTGAACACCAGAAAGTTTTCTGAAAAGGTATTGCTTAAAAACAGATATGTGATGTTAAGGATAGTTTTGCACTGATGCTTTCTACATTTTGTGCTATGTATACATATTTTTCAGTATATGACTATGGCCATCCACACTGAGAAATATGGTTGCAATTTGTAAGTAGTTCCTATAGTTTCAGCAGGATTATATTCCACTACTTAAGAAGATATACAGTAATTTGTCCTTAATTATTTAAATGTTGGCTGGCATATAGTATATGCAGAGGACAGCTGAAAGAAAACAGAGATATACAACAAAATTACTTTTCATGAAGTTTTGAAAGATCATTAAGACTAGAATGAAAGGGAGAGTTTTCTGCAGTACTAATGTTTGCTACAGAAGCGTTATACTGTTTTTGTGGATGTGTGTAGCTGATGACTTCAAAGTAAGTGATGTGATGAGGACTAGGAGTGAGAAATTGTGACACCATTCTGCTGCTTTTACGCAGACAGAAGTTATGGAGATCTGAGTTAGTGGGGAAGACTAGGGCAGTCCAGGGGAATTGGCTGGAAAGAAAAGTTGAGATGTGGTACTCAGGATGTGTTAGGAGCCCAAAGAAGATTGCTTGTGAGATCCCACAAAAATGAGGACACCAAACTCCACCTAGCCAAAATTCAGGTTAATTATGAGCTTAAGGGGAAAGCAACCTCTCCATCTCTGCTCTGGACTGTATTTCTATAATGACAGGTTTACATGCATATATAGCACATGGTACATACATAGTTTGTACCAATGATGATACTTCATTGTTGAAAATCCCCGGTGCTGTCTGGCCCTGGTGCTGTGCTGTCCTTTGCTTGGCCTGTGTGTGTACTTTATAGAAGGATTACCAAGTTAGGATCTCCATGGTTTCTTCCTCAGAGAACCAATCCAGAGAATTCTGTTGGCTTCTATGCAATAATCTTGTCCTTTCTCCATATCATCTTTATGCCGTGAATACCAATTGGAATCATAGACGCTTTGACAAACCCCTTTTTTCTGAGGCATTAGAAGAAGGATTTAGATTATCCAGCTGCTCCTCAAACTTTTTTTTGCCCTTGCTTAACTGTGTTTTTTAATTAAATCTGCTGAAGTTTATGGTAGTTTCTTTATTTTTCCTTTGATTTCTGGCCCAAGCATAGGATTATAGCTTTTCTGTGGAAACACTTCTGCATAAATTGCTGTAAACCTTCCCCTATTAAATGAAAATTCAGAACTTCAAAAAAAACCCAAAACAAACCTCTCTGAAAGCACAAGACCAGCTCTTTTTGCATTGTAGGTAAATTGAAGAAATAGAAGAAACATTTCCAAGTAGTCCAAAGTCTTGCCCAAAGTAAGTTTATTTCTCTTATTACTTCAGTACCCAAAATTTTCTTAAAAAGACTTTGAGAACAATAGATAAATATGGGGAATGAGGAAGATAGAATTAGAGTACTACTAATGAAAAATGCATTGTCACTCAAGTGGTGTTCTTTGTATTTTGTGTACTCATGCATCTTTGCGAGAAAAAGAGAGCATCATTGGCAAACCAATGGTAGCAGTTCCTTAGACATGCGAGGTACACATTTTATGTTCTGGGATTGAATGTTCTAAGAAAGACAGAGAGTGTGTTGTTAGTGTGATGGTTTGGGGGAACTTAAATGGAATGTATTAGAGTCGTTTATTATGCTTAGGCATCCTAAATTTTCATATAAGGGAGATTTTCTGTGCCAGTGTCACAGTCTTGTGGGAGTACGCAGAGGTTGCCTCATGGTTCTTATGTGCTTTACAGCACTTAAGAGCAGGGGACCAAAGTACATTTGTGGATTGTGTATTGGAAATGCCTTTAACTTTCTAGCTGAGTATCTAGGAAAATCAACTCTCAGCTGGAGAGCTAGAACTAAAGAGGGCTAAGGAAAAATAATTAGCCAGAAGGGAGAATTGGGAGAAGCAACTGTAATATTTTTTGGAGAGATGATCCAGGCAAAGGAAAGGTAGAAAAGAGGAAAAGAGACTGAAAATGTGGAAAGGGAAGTACAAGGGAAAGTAGAAAAGAAGAAAAGCAAGAAAATGCGGTAAGGCAATGTCATGAATGTAAAAGAGAATCTGATAGACAACACAGAAGTAATAAAATATTTTTGTAATAAGGGAATTACAGGAAAGAGAAGTCTGGTTTTGGTTTGCTGGACATTTGAAGTAATATAATTTTTTCTTTTCGGTGTCATTTCATTCCCCCCCACTTTGGTATAGTGGTGGGTTGTTTGGTTGTATTCGTTTGCTTGGGGGTATTTTTATCTTGTTTTCTTTTTTTTCCTCAAGATGTAAAGGCTAGGGCACAGCTGAGGTGTCTCTGGAGCTTGTTTGGGTTCTGACCATCTCAGAAAACAGTAGTATGGTACATGGCTCTCCATTTCTTCAAGGGTGCCTGAAAGAAATTATGACCCAATCGTGAGGTAAGCAACAATCATTTTTTTAATACACTCATTATTCATCATTATGGAATATGCTTTTCTACTTACTGGACTGCCATGTGACTGTATCACATTTTCTTTCACCCATTTGTGTGAAAATTTTCAGAGTCACAATTGTTCCTAAAACCTGAATATTCATTGAAGCATGTATTGATAGAGAAAGCTAAATATATTGGAACATAAGAAGGACTGAAAGTCCAGCATGGTCTAGCAGGCTGCCTGTACAGCATTGGAAATTGGAAGCCTGATCCTGTGACAGCCTTTGGAATGGAGCTCAAGATTTAGGAATGTGGCTGCTGAGAAATTCAGTAAGCAAGTAAGTTGAAAAAAGCAAGGCAGGATTCTGTTGACTTGTTTTCTCATCAGAATCAAGCTACCTCCATAAAATATTAAACTGGAAAAAAACCACATAAAAACATACCTCCAAATTTTCCAAATGACTCCAAAACCCAGAATTATACTTTTAGTGATGTTGTGTTACTTAAGTTCTTGTTACCAAAACAACTATTAAGGAAGATTAATGACTAACAATTTATGCAGTAGACCCAAGGCTGATTTTCTGAACTCTCTGCAAAGGATCACTTTAATTTTCCTTTTTCTTTTTTTTTTTTTTTTTCTGCCTGCAAATTTTGTCAAGCATAAAACTGAAACACAGGAGGAAGTGTATTGTTTTTCCTCAAAATCCAGAACTGCATTTTCTTCAGGTGGTACCAGCTTGGTTGAGATGTGTTCATTCCAGTGCCCAAGATACTGATGATTAAAATATTTGTGTGAACTAATAATACCAATAATAGAGACTGTAGGTATTAGTTTATCTGTTGTATTAATATATGCATAGTAGATATAAGTCGAGGTATCTATTTAGATCTGTTAGACATAGTTAAAAATACAGATGCATTTATAGCATTGTGACAACATCCTTGATCTAAATGAGAATTAGACTAAATGAGAAACTATAGTAAATCTTTTAATTCTACCTACGTATTCTTTCTATTTTGTAAAGTTACCACTAGATTTCAACACTCAAAAACCAAAAAGGAACCTTTTGGACATAATTTCTTCACAGAGTTTGGGAAATTATACTGTGTAGTGTTAAGAAATTTATAATTCTTCAGGCTTGCATTCCTTCCAATAGACCTTACAAATTTTAATGATATAAGTGTGAAACAACCCTCTTAGGTACTGTGCACATAAAAATCCGATTGTGAACACATATTACAAAACACATGATTCATGAGTGCCACAGGCAGGGAAACGCCAATCAGGCAAATTGCCTTCCAGATGGTGCATTTTCTGATTTTGGGTAATTGCTTGAAATGATACATGTAGAAAAATAAAGTGGAACCCTTGCTGGAGTCTAAATATATTATCTAAACAGCAAAAGACAGTAGCATTTTTCCTGGGCTTTAGTTTTAGAAAGCCCAGGGAATGAATTGACTGAATTCATGATACCAAAGCACAGTAAATGTACAGTTGTTTCACAACTCTGTTTAAAAGGAGCAACTCAGCGGCCATCACAGAGAATCTTCTAATTGCCTGAATGTGAAAAAAGCATTATATATCTCTGGCGTGCTTCATCATCATAACATGATTGTAAGACTATTAAGTTATGCATCTCTGTTTTAGTCCTCTCAGAGAGGCTGTTCTGCACTTTGATCACTCAGAACTGTGAAATTATACTGTCTCTAGGTATGGATTTGAAAAGTCCTCTGCTAGAATAAGCATAGTGCAAATCAAACAGCACTGTGTCATTTTTTCTCCTCATTTCTCAGTTATTGGCTCTGACAGTGAGGCACATCAAGTGGAGATGTCCATTGTGGAATTTGTGGTTTGTTGCATGAAAATTCTTTACATAAGAATTACTGTGGTTACTTTACATAAAACCACAACAATGTTTACAACCTGCTATAGAAGCAAACAAATGGAAGAAACCCACTAGATAAGGAACAACCCTTAATTGCTTATATTGATGATAGGTTTTAATGGACAGATGAACAAACAAAGCAATTTTTATTTTTCCTCCTTACTCAGCTCCTGTGTGTAGAAATGGCATTTGTATGAGCTTTACAGTACTGTGAACAACCACTGCAGGTAGGCTGACTCTGTGTGCTCTTTCCACTTGAAGTGTGCTGAACTTTGTCAAGGGAAACATTCAAGGGTGGGCTAAATCTCTACTTCTTGATTAGGGAGAGGACGTGTTAACAAATATTCCCAGTTAGATGTAAAGAATGCTCATACAGTTTAGCTTAATTTCTTTTCAAAGCAATTTAAGAAAAGTCTATGAAGGTAACACTGCAACTTAAGTAGTGTTCACAAAATATACTTACAACAGTTCCAACTGAACTGTTTCAGAGCTTAACGAATACAGGTTTTTCAAAGACTACAAGACTTCTGAACTCTCTGCTTGACATTTGGTCAGTGTTGGATGATCTGAGAAAGAGGTGCCATTCGTATCTGTGCAAAACTAGGTGGACTTATAAATTCTTTTAAAAAAAAAGTAATCTACTTACCTTTATATTAATTGAATTTTGGTTTGTTTGGATTCAGCTGGATCCCAGAACTTGAGCAAAACAATGGTTTCAGCCAATTTCACACTGTATAACATTAATAACATAACATTGTAGTAATGATGTCAAAGGCTTTACTTGAGAAGAAAATGTTATTTTGGTTGTCACATTTTTCAGGAAAATATACCATGTTCGTGTATGCTACTGAAAAAAAGGGGAAAGTCACCTCATTTTTGTGTTAGTTTTATAACATAACAAGAGAATCATGTTACTCAGAAGTCTTTATAAAAGGGTCTTTTATGAAAAGGATACTTAGGGCTAAACCAGTGTTGCTGGTTGTAAGAAGTGAGAGTTTCAGTTGTGGACTCTATTTATTGCATAGCAATGGAGTTTAGAGTAGCATGTAATTACAAACTGTAAATAACATCTAGCAGATGTTTTTCCTTTTTTTTCTACTAGAAATCAAGATTTCATTTCTTTTCCCTCTTTTGACGAATGTCAAGATTGTTCTTCAGGGCCATTCATGAAGATAATTTACATAGATTTTAGTTGCTTACAGTAATTCTTTGAATAGTACTGAAGTTTTTTGCTTCTGTTTTACTAAACTTTTCAGTGTTACCAGTTAGTCTGTCTATAGGAACATTTTGTACTCAATGAATTCTCTTTCCTGTATAACATCGCTTATATGTATATTTAGCTTATCACTAGAGTGTATATGGTCACTTTTCTTTCTGTGCATTAAAATGGTGACCTTGCTCCAGTTTGTGTATAAAGAATTTAAATACTGCTTTTAATAAGTGGGACCTGTTCTTATAATATCTAATCTTATAATGTTGTTTTCAGTGAGCTGAATTCCACCTAACTGTTAGAATATGGTAAACAGTTGTAACAGAAATCAAGGGTGTTCTCCTTGGTAGTTATTTTGCTCCTGCAGAGAGGAAGAATGTAGAAGAAAGTAAATACTACATTTTTCATTTGCTAAAGTTAAATACTAGCTCCAGCTCCAGTGCATAAAAAATTATTGTTTTGTTTTGATGGAGTTTACATTGAATTCCAGGAATTTCCTATTCTTTCTTTGACCTGGGTTTTAGAAGGAGGGCAAAGTAGGACAGAAATAGCAAAGTATAATCAAGATACATTTTTGTTTCTGCTAAGTAACTCCATTATATCTTTCACAGGCCTGTGGCAACCATGGTTTTTTATACTTCCAAGTGCATCTTTCAACACTTTCCCTGTAGCATTTGCTGCACAAGAAAACCCTGTAACCTGTTCCTACCTGTATTATCTCTTGCTGCTCAAGTATGAGACCTAAAATAATGGAACTAGTTCCTCTACTCATGCTACATTGGCTTCTGATAAAGCTCCTCGACATTTTATGTGAGAACTAGCCTACAAGCTGCAGTGAATGACTTCTGCAATGGGTAGAACCAGAGGTAAACTTCATCCCTTCCAAAGCTACACTCTTCCTTTCCCATACTGGCACTGTAGGATTCATGCACAAGCAGCTTTTTCCCTTCTGAGGCTGGACAGTATAGTATAGTATAGACCATGCTCCCAGCATCCCATTCTGTTGTAGTTGTGTTCCCTGGATGAATATTTACAGCTTGGGGGCAAGTTTGGTGCTGCCATAAGCAGTATATAACTTCTATATCTACATTTTTTTAAAGGTACCATGACCATTCCACTGTATGAAACGTGTGAACAAATCAAAGACAAGTTTAATAATAATGGTGTCATTAATCTTTAGAAGAATTTGATAATCATTATTCTTTTGATGTTATTAAATGGAACTCTTCAGTTAGCTCATAATCTGTAATATGATTTAGATATTCAATAAAATACCAGAAAAAATCACAGCATACCTTCAATGTGTACTTTAATGTAATACAACTCCAGCATGATGATTAGGTTTCTTGAGGTTGCTTGTGGCTGGAGCTATGTACTGTAATTAAATAACTAAATTATAGTCAATCTAAAGGAGGTAATAATGAGTTATCTTGAAATAGTATAAACCAAAACCAATCATGCTGATAAACTAATAGGCCAAACCTAAAATGATAATCTGCTAGTAATTAAGATGACATGAAGAGATGCAATTAAAATCTAATTGTTAATGGCCTTTTCCTTTTTTTTTTTTTTTTTTTTTAGTAAAGGTCTTGATGAAGTTCATTAATATAGGGCTTGTTTGAATATTTACTTGCATTTTGTTAATATCTAGTGTTAAAGAAGGGATTTTTAATCTTTAAATCTGGCACACTGTAATACTTGTTTTTTTTCTTGCTAAATTTAATTGGACATGCAGTGTATAACAGTTACAGGACAGAAGCTTTTCTAGTGAGTTGGCCAATATGTTGAATTTATTCACTTGTTTAAAGTAGTAAATTACGTTTAGAATTCTCTCTGCCAGCTTCCCTCAGAACAGTAACTAATTTTAACTTGCTAGTAAAACCATGGATGAAATAAAAAGCAATATAGGAGTACAGTATGTAATAAAAGGTGGCATTGCTTGCTTTAGCAATTAAATCTTAATTCTCTGTTAGTTTTTATTGTTTTATTTAATTTGTTACTCTTAGTGACATTAGTTATCATACTCATGAATACTATAAAATAAAGAATTTATATCATTATAGACTTCTTGAATGCATTTATTTCGGCAGATGACCAAAGTTCTTGTCCAATGGAAGTTTCTCCGTGAAGATGAACTATCTCTCAATGAATTACATAGCTTTAATCTTTTAGAAGGGGAGGGAGATTTTGATTCTATAAAAAAAAGAGACCTATTTCTTCAGGTGCACAGAGTATTTAACTGCCATTCACCTAAATCTTTCTAGGGCTATCCTCAAATATTGGTACAGACACACGTTGTCTGTACATTACATTGTAACCATTTGCCAAAATTGCTCTAAATTACTCTAAAACAGTCTAAACCTCTCCTTGCTCAATTTAAGATCATCTTCTCTCATCCTGTCACTTGTTGGTAGAAAAGACCGACCCCAACCACACTACAACCTCCCTTCAGGTAATTGTAGACAGCGATAAGGTCTCCGTCTCAGCCTGCTTTTCTCCAAGATAAACACCCCAAGCTCCCTCAGGTGCTCCTGGTACGACTTGTGCTCCAGGTCTTTCACCATCTCCATTGCCCTTCTCTGGACATGTTCCAGCACCTTAATGTGTTTCATGTGACGAGGGACCCTAAACTGAACAAAAGATTTGAGATGTGGCCTCACCGGGGCCGAGTACAGGGGGACGATCACTGCTCTGCTTCTGCTGGCAACTATTTTTGATCATACTGTATTAGGAAACCTGAGTCCCTACTCTTTTCAAGTAGAAATCGGGAAATGTCAGGAAAATGTTTCATATTCACTATGCTTCCTGTTTTCTATTGTGTCCTTGAATAATTTAGGAAATAAAAATCCAGATATTTATTTTCCTTCTCTGATAGCTGAAAGAAATATTTGAAGAATGCATATGGTGTGACAGTGTATGAAACCATGTATAGTTTCTGCAGTTCTCCTGAAGGGACATTAGTCTGGATCTTATAATTTTTTTCCTTAGCTAAGAAGCACTGTCTTTGCCCTGTGTCTCTGGGCACAAGGACAATGCATGGCATAATCATTCCTGTCAGTGGAAGGACTGTACTGCTTGAACTAGCATTTAAATCCTAAGTTCTCTGATCCTCAAATGAAGTAAACAAAATGACATCCTGACAAAAAACCAATGAATAGGATGCTATAAGATGTGAATAAATGTAAATTAATATCTATTATTCAATAAATATAATATATAATAATACATAAATATAATATAAATAAATATAATAAATATATAATAATAAAATAAAAGGCCCTTTTAGGGCCTTGTTTCATGAAACTTAAATGATTATGAATATTCTTATTCATAAGATGATGCACTTTTTAATATTAATTTAACTTTGTGAAGTAAATTAAATCAGTCTTAACGGGTAGCTATTTTACTTTTATAGCTATTGTATGTTTATAGTGAACCAATAGTTTTAACACTGAGAAGTTAAGATCAGAAGTTTAGGATTTGGAATAATGTGTGGGTATCAGGAATACTATATGGAACAAGGAGGTTCCCACATGGGCTATGAAAGTCTAAGTGAAACCTAGTGGAATCCAAAGCGGCCAAAGCAAAAAGCAATTGAAAGTTTTAATTCCCACAGCTAACCAAAATGAAACACAAAGGAAAAAATCAATATTCAGTCCTTATTGAGAAGTGAAGGTAAACCTCTCTCTGTGATTAAGGTAGCTACCACAAACTTTCTTTTGGAAGACTGAACAGGATGTTTTACTTAATTTTGGAAAAAAAGAAATGTGCTAATTCTGCAGCCTTTCTGATTGAAAAAAATTTAAACTTGTGATCTCTCCCATTTTTTGGTCTTATGTACTTTATAGAAATTAACCAACGTATCAATCCTTAACAGTCCACCAAGATGCAGAATTTATCTCGAGAGAGAATCTGTCTCGACAGGTTCAACTTGATAAAAGAGCAATGGTGTTTTGATTAAAATAATTACAAATTGAATGGATTTGTATAGAAGCTAGTCTTGGAGCTACTCATCCCTACCCAGGTTGTGTCACTTTGAGATGCACTTAGAAGCATAATTATAGGCTCTAGGGAGCCTTGAAGTGAAAAACATAAGATGATCTAAAAGGTTCTGACATTTCTATGACTAAGCTGATGGTGAGTTTACAGAATCACATGTTTTTTAGGGGAAAGAGTTGGGGTGCCCAAGGTCGACTTAAGTATGTACTTTTTAAAACTTATTTCCCTGCCATTCCTTATTCAGATTCTCACATAGTTTGTACAGTTGAAGAAAAGTATTGAAGAAAAACTGACAAGAGAAGAGGTGGGACAATGAAAGTCACAAGAGGTGATGTACTTTATCATTGCTGAAGTTCAAGAGGATGCCGAATAAAGCATCAGTTATGGTCTACAGAATACACTGACTGGGAAAAACTGCTGGTATTTCCCTACTCTGCAGCTGTCTAAACTTATGATTTACATTTGAATTTTCCTGTATGTGACATCAACCCATTTGTCATTGCTACTTCTACTTCTTTTTCTTGTCATCGTTTGTCTACCTTCTTTCAGAAACACTCTTGAATTTTACATTGGTTTTAACCCTTTCCTTTGTTGTCTCACATAATTCATTTCTCCAGATGTCATGCAAATAGTTTTGATACATAGCTAAGTATGCTCCTATTAATTTTTTCTATGTCCACTGAAGTAGCAAATGTTGGCATCCTTAATGATATTTATGGACTTACTGAGCTTCTTTGACATTTTTATATGACGCTGCACTTTAAAAGGTTCAATCATTGCCTCATCTTCTGACATCTGGCTTCATTTTAGTGACCTAATTTGATATAGTGTGATATAATCCTTCAATCCCAAAGGCTGCTTTATCATATGAACATAAACCGGACTTGTGCCATTATTTCTCAGATGATATTTTTGCCCTCAGACCCTGACAATTAAATAACAGGATCATGTTTTCCTAATTCTATGTACAAGCTGGGAAATGGCTTTTTTTNNNNTATTTAAAAGGTGGGAAATTTTTTTTTTTTTTTTTTTTTTTTTTTTTTTTTAAAGTGATTGCGTTTTTAGTTTCCTTTAGTATTCGGTTCAAAATTAAGTATCAGTATTACCTCTTGAAACTAACTCACTTTTCTAACAAGTGAAATAAGTAGATCTCCTTGATTTCTCCATTTATTAAAACTCATTAATGAGGCTATTTTTAAGTACTAATATTAATAACATTGTTTTTGATTAGTAAGATGAGAAAGAGTATAGTATGCATAGTATTACAGAATGTGTCCATTGAGAGGCAAAATTATTGAGATTGAATACGTGTCATGCTTTAGCCACTCATATTTGTAGGTGTATATTACTGTCTTGTAATATTTTTGCTTTACTGTGTTGTATTGCTATAACTAATAATTGCCTGTATAAGTGAGATTGCTTGGAAGCAAATATGTAGATCCAAATTCTGCTCCCCTTTAAATAGATTGTGTCTAAGTCTGCACACAACAAAATACTTGTCTTACATGCAGCAGTAAGTGTACCCTATAACTGCACATTTAATTGGCCCACCTGAAAAAAAAACAAAATCAAAACCAATTTTTTGCATTGTTCATTAACCAAGCAGCTCAAATGATACTTCAGAAACAAACCTTTGTTCACGCAAGACCTTTGAACTTTAAGCAAAGCTCTCTTCCATTTGGTGTTGCTGTAGCAGTTGTTTATCACATTGTTTAGCTGTGAATCACGGCTAGTTCTGATCCAGAGAATCAGTGTCTAACAGTAGGAGTGCAAGAAAGGGAAAAATGGCAGTAGTTTTTAGACAAGCTGTCTAATGGTGCCGTGGTTACATTTTAGGAGCTTGATACATTTTGCAGAAGCTCATAATGCTTTAAAAATAACTAAACAGGTTGACAACAATTTTGTAGGAATCCTTCATTTTTTGAAGGCTAATTCACTTTGAGAACTTCCAACAAATCCTCATGAAAAAAATTAAAACTAGAGGGAGGAATAAATGTAATAAAATTTTGTGAGGTTGGACATGTGGATTTTTTATTTCTCCTTGGTTTGTTTGCAAGTATTTATCTCTCTTTTTTTCTCTCGAGAAAAAAATTATAAGCAAACTGCTGCCCTCAAACCCAACCCCCACCCTCCCTTGTGACGATCATAAGGAAAAATCTTAACTTAGACATGAGCACACCTTGTAATATAATCACTGTGAGATGGACTAAAAAGCAAAGCCAGTGTTGGTGTTTGGAGCTAGAATTAGACTAGGGATTTTTTTTTTAACTCTTTCCAATAGAAATGCTGTGATATCTTTAATTGTAGTATTTGAAATGGATAGTTTTTGTACATGTAGTAAACCCCACTGCTGCAGTTTGAATTGTGGAAATAAAAGAGGCGAATGGTTAGAGACTCATCTTTGAATTTGGAATATAATCCTTCTCCACACAGAATTTATTCTTCATCTATGCCATGGGATGGAAATTTGAATCTTGACATTTTCCTCACAACGATGTTACCTGTAGAATATTTGATTATGCAATTAGATGGTCCTCAGCAGCCTGCTTACAAAGTTATTATTGCCCCAAGGACAGGAGATCTGGCCCTGGTTGGTACCAATAGAAAGCAGAGGTGAAGAGTAAAGAGATAGGCAAAGGTGAGAAACATAGCTGCTGTTTTTGGGATGTATTCAATGAAACTATGACTACTTAGTAATACCAAGTCTCACTTTCCAAATTTCTGATGTGGGAAATGTCTTTAGCAAAGCCAAGTGGTTCTTCAGTCCTTTTTCTCAGCAACCTTGGCTCATTATTTGCCAGTGTATCTATGAAATGCCTTTTTAAGTTCTCATGTCAATGATTTTAAAAAAGACAAGCAAACAAACAAACAAACATCTCATTTTCAGCCCAGGTATGAAGCATGTGAACAAGTGAAAGCAACTTTTTTACATAGGAGTGACAATAAGTCTTTTGCATTCTTTTACGATCTCTGCATTTGGACTGTTATTGTAATGTTGCAAAATCAGTACCTAAAGTTGCATGCATGATGTAGAGAAATTAATACGAAAGTTGTCATCAGAGGTACATGAAATAACATAAGAAAAGTTATTGTGATATCAAATGTAGAAAAAAGTTTTATTTCATGAAAAAGGCATGAACTTGGAACAAAGTACCTCTTAGTGAAAGTAGGGCGTTTCTTATGGATACCAAAAGAAAGATAATATGTTTGAAATCCATACCTTGGCTGGCTAGTAAACAATGTGCTTGCATAGCTGTACCCTTTGATTCAATTAGTTCCAAATTATAACCAGACTTTGAACCACTAGAAGCAAATATTTCCCAGAATGGAGCTGCACATTGAAATACAAGGTTAATGACTGTGGTTTTTTCTATATTTCCCAATTGTTATGTTCTTTTTAGGGGTTCTCTATAAGTTTTGAAAGTAACAGATTGAATATTTTGCTGGCAACTCTCCAGATGCCCGAGAGGAGCAACAATCTGCATATTCATTTGCATTGTTTTACATTGCTTCTACATCTATTTGAATTCTCCATTGGATACAAATGAAGCTTTACCATTAAGAGCTTTCACCATGTTGTAGAGGATGGAAAAAAGGGGAAAAAATACTTTAACATACCTGACAGTATTTTTATTATCTTTGAAGGCTATGCTGTATATTTTTTCCTCTCTGATGCTTTTGCAGCAGTTGAAAGCAAAGAAGCAAACAAAAATAAAAGTGTATCCTCAAAAAAATAGATGATGTTAATGATAATTTTTTCCCATTTTGTTCTCATTGTATTATTTTTTACTATCATCTACATTATCTCATTTCACCTCTCTATTGAGCAGAGCATGTCTTCCTTACCTCTCTTAATAATTATCTTACTCCTTGTTTTGTTTGTTTGGGTTTTTTCTTTAATGCTTTTATCTATGGCTGTTTCAGATATGTTTTATATAAAGAGTAAATTAGATCAGGTTGAGACCTTTTCCCAAAGTAGGACTGTTGTTCATATAAGCAAAGAATCCTACACCAATTCTGACTTTGAGGCCTGAAGGTACAAGTCCTTCTTACAGCCTTGCAACAGAAAAATTGAACAATGAATTTTTGACAGTTACTCCATATTTTATCATGTGTGTGACAGAAATTGTATGTATATAGAAAAAAAAATCTATGTTAGTAGGGTTAAATTCTGTAAGAAATTTTGCTTTTTACTATATTTTTTTAAGCCAGATATTGTGGCCATAGATGATAACAGATATTGGTGATTTGACTTAAAACATCAAATATTGCTGCAAGGAAAGTGCAAATAATATTTTATTAATGTCAATTTTCTTTCTCTCACCTCATATATCTAATTATAGGTGAAAGAGAAGTAATTCCACGTTTCATGTAAGGTTACTAACTTGACAGTGTCCCTTTAAGTTATGAAGATGTGCAGAGTAGTTAGGAATGTGAGATACTGTAGGGTACCAAATGTGTGATGTGATGTTGCTAGGCAACTTCCTTATTGTTTTAAACAAACCACATAGAGCTGGCAACAGCTGTCAAAGCTCTTGGCTCTTGATTGTAACACAGACCTCAAAAGAACTTAGAACAAAGATCTTCCAAAATAAGCTCTAATATATAAAATGCAGTCCCATAGTGATAGCAAGTGTGTGAACTTATTTGTTAAATAAGCAGATACAGTTATCTGTTACAATTCTATAACAAAAAAATTCATTACACCGGTGTCATTTGTTTACAAACATTTTAAAAAAAGATAACGTAAATTTGACTTCTTGGACAAATGCTTTTCACAACTGCCAATGGCAGCAAATCTGTTTGTATATATTAGATGAGCATCATATGTTTGCAATCAAAAAAGGGAAAATATTAGATAGAGGATAGCTATGTGAATGTGTTTGCAAATTTATTTATTTTCTCTGCTGTTGACTTGTATATATTTTGGCATCTCAGAAACAGAGGTGAGATCCTTTTTGTCAGTATTACAGTCCATAGAAACAGGTCAAAAATCTTCATGCTGGGAGATAAGTAGATCTGTAAACAGACTCATGGTCTGGAAATAAATCTGGAATGCAAAAAATTGAGATTAGCTCGATGCAGGGTTTTCCCCTGCCTACTGACCATTGGAAAGCAAACCCACTTAAATCCAGCAGCTGGGCAGCGCTGAGCTTCTGCTAATATTCATGTTTTACTGCAGCATCTCATTTCAGACGCAATATCCTACTAGCTCACTTGCCTGAGTATTTTTCACACCCCACCAGAATGCAGATGAAGTCAGAGTCTGTGTCCGGGAATTCTCCTCATTGTTGTGTGACTGATCTAACCATTGCACTGCTGGCAGCAGCCTTGCTGCATCCCTGGTTGTAATCATTCAGTTTTCTCCATTCTGGCCAACAAAAAGCTGACTTGAGTACCTAGCTAGTTAAAGCTATCACAGGAAACTTCTGAGCTCTAGAGACGCTCTCCATGGCAAAATGGATGTGTAGATATGCAGAATAGCTGATTTTCAGCTGCTGCTCACCCTACAAGTGACAGACCAGCAGAGATTAGGCTTGACTGTACTAAACCCTAGAATGTATGCTTTTCTACTCTAATGTTTTTCTGTCTATCCAGTTTAGGTTTTTAATTCCACCCTGAAGTGAGAAGCTTTTCTAGTATAAATTTTGTCAAACCTGATCCTTGTCTTCTGAAAAATTTCAGAACCTGAAAGTAACTGTACTGGTTCAGACTATGAGTCTACATAGCATGATATCCTGACTCTAAAGCATGCATATACTGATGTCTGAAGGTAAAAAACAGTGTAAGCATTTATAATACATCCTCAAGGTATTCTCCTGCTCTCTGACTATATCTTGGCTCAGAGAATTGCTTTATCGTATAGATATTTAGGTACTTAGTGTTGATATGGTTCCTATTTAGTATTGTTTAATAGTTCTCCTTGCACACTCTTCCTCTGAACCCAAAAAACTTTCTGCATCCACAATGTCTTCTGACTAGGAGTTAAAGAATTCAGTGCACAATGAGTCACAACGTTTTGTTTCAAGCCCATATCTCTTATTTAACTTGATCATTCCCAGTGCTCATGTAGATAGAAGCAGTCAATAGTCTAGTCAGCTCTCTACCATGTCTGTGCAATTTATGGTTTTGTAGGCATCTAACTCTATTCAACATGAACAGTCCTTGGCTACTTAGTGGTTCATATGAAAAGCGTTATTTACCTTTGACTTTTTGCAATTCTTTTGTGTCCCTTTTGGGAATAGGAAAGAAGAATCTTCAAGGGCTACAAGACCGACATTTTTTTACTGTGGCGTAATGTGTTCCCCCTACTTTCATAGTAATTCCTAGTATTTGTGTTGTTTTTTCGACTACTGCCTAGCACTTTTCTGCTGTTGATTGTGACAAATTGTTATTTTCCTACAGCAGGCCATTTCATTACAGAAATAATGTTCAGTTCTTCCCTACACTAGAGATTTATCATTTTTTGAGAAATTTTTTCTAGCAACAGCCAGTCTAACTATTCATTTGTTGTTATTTTCTCTATTTCAAAAATGAATCAGATTTTTTTTTTAATAAAAAAGTACTGCTCAAGGGAAGAAGAGGTAATCCAAATGTCTTTATGTGTTAACTGTTATCTGTGAAGCAGGGTTTTCCCTTAGTGGGATCAAATGGAGGGCAGCAATTCAACCTGCAGTCTCTGTGGGAATGTTACAGAATATTTCAGCATCTGCTTTGAGAACCTACTTGAAAAATAACCATGTACAATGTAAGAGGAACATATGTGCTGCATGCTGAAGACCACTGGTAATGCTGCTGGCACAAGGAAAAAGGGAAAAAAGCTCATATATATTACATGGAGGCTTTCTATTGAATAATGTGTGATTTTTTTTTATTTTTTTAAATAACAGCAGCATACTAGATATGAAAATAAAGATAGGGAAATAATCAGTATAACCTGAAAGTTGTTGGAAATTCAAGTGCCCTGAAAATTAAGCAGAAAATATCCATATATAATAATGTTGTCTTTGTTGTTTATCTGCAACTAATGTATTTACATTTTGTTCTATGGGATGATACTTAAGCAAATAAGGAAAAAAAGGATGAAAATACTGCAATTCTTATGTACTGAAAAGATGGCTATTACTAGATGCTCTCCTCATATAAATCAGAGCGTATTATTAGGCCTGTTCAAAATTCTGCTTCATCCCTTGGATTTGGGTCTCCAGCACGGACAGAAGTGTTGTGAGTTCTGGCGTATTGTGTCTGTCTGTTTACATTACTGTTACATGAGTTGATGGACAAGAAAATGTATTTATGATTTTAATCCTGTGTACCGTACTATCAGTGATATATACCTGTAGATGTGTGAAGTCAGCAAATGTTGATTTCATGGCCTGAGTCATGGCAGTTTTTCCTGTGTTAAGTGAGACGGTTTCTAAATAATAAATAAATAATAAATAAAAAGTTTTGTCTTTCATGGAGTTTCCTCTAGTCAAATTTTTCTAATTGTCAGCAAGTCTGGTGTGTCTTGTAATTATTGAATCTAGTCTAACACTAGTTTTAATACAGCTTCAGAAAAGATAATATTTTGATTTTACATGGCACCAGTACAATTGGACACAGAATGTAAATTAGGTGATGATAGATATTTAATATATACAGAAAATTGTACACATATATTGAAATGTAGTGTCTCCTTTTATAGAAATTAAAAGAGATTTTTGTATGAATTTTTCTGCATTGCAGAAATAGTTATATAGGGCTTAAGTCTGTTTCTGACCTTGAAGGATTGATTATGTAAATGACAGATTGAAAAGGATCACAGGCTAATGTTCTTTCTAACTGAGAAACTTTTGCCAGTTTTAAGACCACTCTGAGCTTATAGTTAGTAAGAAAAAAAAATCATTTATCTGAAAAACACAGCACTTAAGTCATGCTTGCTTTGCAGTTTTCTGTTTCCCAGCACAAGTTAGAATCAACAGGTATCTCAGGAAAAGATGTATAAAAAGACACTTCACCATTCTATCCTATACCATTTGCCAAATTTGTTGTTCTAATACTTTATATTTGTTTCTGCCATGCTTGTAAAAAGGCAAAGACTGGTAGTATTAAGCTGTGAAATCTCTTTTTGCCTAAAGCATGTACACGTTGCCAAACTAAAGTTTGGTAAGTAGTGGTAAATTTCCTGTCATGGAGAAATATATGAATTCACATATCTTTTTCACAGGTTGAATGGCCAAATAATGAGCACCTTTTCCTAAGTTCCATTTGAAAATATTTAGATTTCTTTATACAGCTTTCAACATGTTACATCTTTTCAGTGGGGTTATACAACACTTCCCTGTGCATGCAAATCTTGCTCAATGTAGTAGTAACTGTGTGAACAAACTTTCCTGCTTCCTCCGTTGATATGAACTATTAGTATAAATGTCTGAACTCTTAAAATTTAACTTGTGACTTCAAAAAGAACATGATATTCTGCATTGTAAACTTGTCCAATTCAAAAAAATTCCAAGTAATACAAACTTAACTTTAAATGTACTGAATTGCATTTCATTCAGAAATTGCTATTTCTATCATAATAATGGAAAAAATTTCAGATATTTACCCTTACCTGCATACTATGGAGACTGCAATAAAAAACATTAAAATGTAAATCTTGTTCTTCTTCCCTTAGGAGAAAGTAAGGAAGAAACTTGAACATACTTGTGTTTCAACATCATTTTTATAGCTAGATGGATAAAAGAGCTTAAGATGGTTTCCCTATAAACATACTAATATACAGAGACAGAAGGGTACCATTTAATGTGACACACCAGAACCCTATTTGGCTTAGTTATGTTCCGTTCCTCTAAATGTTATCCCTGAACAGATTGCCTTTGCAAAGTAGGAATTTGTGTTAGAAAAGCTTGCATAAGTCACAGTCTGCAATGTTCTTTTCTAGAAAAAATAGTAGGAGCCAAAACCCATCAAAGGATCAAGTTACTAACTATGACAAAACTGTAGAAATAACATAATTAAATATTTCTGTTTACAAATGTACATCACTGTGAGGAAATGGACCTATCTCTGTGGTACTATGGTTTAGCAGATTTAGCACTCCAGCTCTTCACAACTCATTCTACTTCTGAAAAACAGTACAGTGGACACAGAGTGGTACAACAGACTAATTACAGTAATTTTCAAGCCAGTGTTGAAGTGGGTAGGTAAATGCTGATTTACCACATTAGTACTTCAGAGAGAAGTGAATTTTTATAAGGATGGGAAATGGGTTAAATAGGAGTGTATCAGATGGTGCTTTTTTGATGGTGGTGGTGGTTTTTTTGTTTTTAATTTCTATTTTTTCACCTGGGTAATTGGGAACCTTCTAGTTTCAATTGCACATATCGAGGTACCGAGCTCATGGTGCCATATCTAGATGTTGATTGCTCAATTCAAGTATAGTGAAATTACAGCAGCATAGATTTTCATCTGTTCTTCAAAAGCTTATTCATCTCCCTGGATGCCTGAAGTGTTTACCCTGTTTCAGAGCTGCTGGTATTGAACTCTTTAGAAAAAAGAAGGCTTGGATATGCTAATCAGATATCTATCTGCAAATAATCTATGCAGCCGCAGAGAGTAAAGTGTGAGTCTGTCAGCATTTGTAGCTCTCCAACACTTAGGGCTAAGTAGCCACAGCAGTAAAGCAATTAAAGGTGAAAACGGGTATTTGGATGCCAAAGTACTTCTGAAGCTCCAGAGGTACAACTTAGTTATGCTTAGTTCATCTGCTCGGTAGTAAACAATGGCAGTTTGACATCGACTAGTAGGAGCGCAGTAAGGGAAAAACCAAGAGAAAGCAAAATGGCAAAATGAAAATACAGAGGTTTTTTGATAATTGTCTTAAATTAAAAAGATCATTTTCTGAAGTCGGGCTGTAAGTACTAAATCTAAAGAAATAGGCTGTTGGTTAAATAAATAAATAAATTCTCAACGTTTGAATGGACAGGAAAAGGAGGGCATTGGAGAAAGAATTTATAGAAAGAGAGTGAATGAAATTTTCCCATTCACCAATGAAGATAGTAATGAATTGAGTTGGTTTCTTGAACCTGTGAATAGTGAGTGGAATTAGATGACAAAAGGAATGATGATGTGTTTTTATATTGATTCTTCTAAAATCAGGATTTCTGAGAAATAGACATAGTTCTTTGACTCAAAGCTATTACTTATAAGTCATTACAATGTCAGAGGATGTTGAAAGACAAATATTAAGGGTTGTGCGTGGTTACATCCCAAAGAGCTAACTTGGATCATCTGGCCTTAAGTAATATAATATGTGAGAAGACAATCTACCATCTATCTACTAGTGCATTTAAGCAGAATGTTTTTATGGCACCTTGACCTTAGTGAAAGTATTATTCATAGGTACTAAATGCCTTTTAAAAGTCTGGTACCTGCTGCTTTATGAGTCATCACAAAGAAGTCATGGAAATGGAGAGTGTGAAGTTGTCTTATGAAACATACCAATAGGATTGCAAGAGCAAATTGAAGGCACTGTCTCCTGGTTTCATTTACACTTAGTCTGGCTGATGTGTATATTGACTCACATTAAATACGTCATTATTTGCACACATGTAAATTAAAGCAAACCAAAGCCCTTTATTTCTAGTTGTTTATTGACACCCGGCTTGACAGCGAAACGGGGTGGGAGAAATAAAGCATCTGAATTACTTGAGGATGACAGAACGTGTACTGATGCAAGATCATTTCACTGCTTTTTGCTGCCTAAAAAACACTAACTAAGCATTGCATCATTCTGGATAGTAATCATTTAGATTGTGCTGGGCTAGTACTTCCCTGTAGAAACCTACAGTATTCTAAGCCTCAACCTTTTTAAAATAAGAAACTTACAAAAGAGTCTATTAATAACCCTGAGATATATATTTTGAAATGAATCATTATACACATCTAGGAGGATATTAGTTACCACTTCTGCCATATGTTCATACATTCTTGATCCACATCCATCTGGCGCAGAAATCTGTCAGAGTATATTGAAAAGTGGTTTGAAATATCTTAAAAGGCAAATGCAGATTTGTACTCTGGTTTATATAGAATATGGGGAAAAAAACCTTTTTTAAAATTCAACATTTTAAATAGATTGCACATCTTTGAAAATTGTCTTTAAACAGGCTTAATAGTTGAAGTGATTAACTAGCTGCATTCTTTAGATCAGTATTTGAAAAGCAAATGTGAGTAACTCTGAAAATGTCTTTGAACATCCCGGGGCAGAGCAGGGTCCTCCTAACTTTGAGTTAGTATCCACAAATAACATTTAACATTGAGCTTTAAATATTTAAGAGAATTTTTTTATTATTTGCAAAGGAATATCAGGATATCAAATTACATATGTTCACACTTTTTCCATTTGCCAATTAAATTGAAACTAGAATTCACTAATCTATATACAGGCTCATTTTAGTGTATATATACTCTAGCATAGTGTAAGATCTTTTCCCTGTTGGAGTTACAGAGTGGCTGGAGAGCAGCAAAGCAGAAAGGGACCTGGGGCTGCTAATTGGCAGCAGTTGAACATGAGGCAGAAGTGTGCCCAGGCAGCCAAGAAGGCACATGTTATCCTGGCGTGCATCAGGAATAGTGTGGCCTGTACTTGGCACTGGTTAGGCAACACCTTGAGTACTGTCTCCAGTTTTGGGCCCCTCAATTTAAGAAGGATATTGAGGTGCTGGAGTGAGTCCAGAGAAGGGGGATGAAGCTGGAGAAGAGTCTGGAGTGCATGTCCTGTGAGGAGCAGCTGAGGAAGCTGGGGTTGTTTAGCCTGGAGAAGAGGAGGCTTGGAGGAGAGATTTTATCTCTCTACAGCCTGAAAGGAAGTTGTAACCAGGTGAGGATCAGCCTCTTCTCCCAGGCAACCAGCTATAGGAGAAGAGGACAAAGTCTTAGGCTGGAGGTCTAGGTGAGACACCAGGAAGAATTTCTTCACAGAAATGGTGATCGGAATGGGCTGCCTAGGGAGGTGGTGGAGTCACCATTCCTGGAGGTGTTTAAGGCAAGACTGGACATGACACTTAGTGCAAGGGTCTGGTTGACATGGTGATGTTTAGTCATAGATGAGAATCAGTGATCTCAGAGGTCTTTTCCAATCTAGTTGACTCTGTGATTCTGTGGATCTTAAAACCAGTGTTAAGAGCATAATGCAAACTTTAGATCAGTAATGACACCATCTTGCTGTGCCATCAGCTATATCATCCTCGCACTCTGAAAAGCTTTGGATGATATTTGTTGTAAATAAAATCTATTGTGAAAAGATGCATGATGAGCACATAATTAAGAGTATCTATGCCACTGATGTACTCATGCAATTCAGAATTCAAACTATCTCCTCAATTAAATATAAACAATTAAAATGCTAAATATAATTATCCTGTCATTTTGACTCTTAACCAATTCCATGATTATCCACTCCTTTCTCCACATGATAGTACCCACCTGGAGAGAACTTTGTATCTATAATCTTCAGTAATTAGCAGGATTTTTTTTATTCTTTATTTGATAAAAATCATAGAAAATTAATAATTATCTTTCAAACATGGTTTGTATATTTGAATTTCAGAAAATGTTTCATTCTAAAACACTAAGAAAATATGTATTTGATCTGAAGCTGATTGATTTAGTGAGGTTTAAATCATTTTACCTGTGATTTAATGTATTATTATTTTAAAAACTTCCTGTCCATCTTCACATGTACATATTCAGTACTAAGAGAGGATTTTTATACTGAGAGTAATAGGGTTGTTTTTACTGATTTGGTGGGTGGTTTAAAATTGTTAAGTACATTGGATGTAATTTTATCCCCATAAAAATTATACTGCAATCAGTACAAATGTTCAGAATAATCTGAAAAGAATATGATTATTCCTGCCCCCACCTGTAGTTAGAATGTTGATATTTAGGGTTTGATTAATACTGCGTTTGCTGTAGTTCAGTGATCTGACATTTTCAATTGAGGTTGCTTTCTTGTCTGATTTCAAGTGTTCGGAGCTCTTGCAGAGTAGAACTTGATAGAGTGTTGCTTATTAATCAGGCCTGCTGAGCATTAATGGTATAGAAAGTTTTATAGTTCATCTGCCTAATGAGTCATTGAAAATATCAAGCAACAAGCTCAGCTCCAAACTCCTATGTTCTGAATTTGAATAAGAGATATGGCCCTGCTGATTGTACTGATCATATAGTAGCCTGACAATTGTTGCTTACTTCCACTTGTTTATGTGGGTCCTTGGACAGTGCCCTTTAGTCCATATCTCCTATTATGATGTCCACCTGAGTGCCACATCTAATATGCTAGAACTAAGAACCCTGAAGAAGTCTTTTTCCCCCTTATCTTGCCATTCAGCTGGATAGTTCACATTTGGAAGCATCCGAGTCCCTTGCTATTCCACGTGATGTAGCCCACATCATGACATCCTTGTGCCACCAGACTGCAGCTGCTGCAGGCTGCGACATTTTGCAGAATATCCTGGATGGTAACTCATTGACAATAAGTCAATCTCAACATAAATTCTTAAATTTGCAGAAAAAAACAAGACAACTGTGGGAGCTCTGAATTTTTGTTGGCATAGAAGTCACGAATGGCTGTAGGAGTCAGTAAGAGAAAACAAAGTGCAGCTTCCTCAGGGTGGTGTCAGCAGGGATCTTTCTCAGAGTAAATGTCATTTCACTTCCTTAATTACCAACCTCCATCTTATCATACATGAAAGGTGTTAGGTAATCCCACCAGTGGACTGAAATACACTTGGAACTGTCAAAGGTGGAGTGAGTTCCAGCTCACTGTCATTCTTCCATAGAGATTGATGTAGTAGAGGTGGATGAGAAAGCATAGGTTAGGTGGCTGTCCTCCCAAGTTTGTGCTTATGTCTTCTGCTCCTCCTCAGTCTCCAGCTGCTGTCTTAGTTCTGCGAGTAGCACTCTCACCACCCGCTTGTATGCTGAGTGACCCCTATAGACACAACAGGAGAGTAGTAAGGAGTGCTCTTTGTGGGGATCTGAGTAGAAGGTTATGTTAGGGGTAGACAGACTGTAAATGTCTCAGGGCTTTTCTGTATATAGTTATGGGGAAACTTGTTGGCAATGATTTTGCATTTGGGAGAGTCAACACTATAGGTGAATGTGGGACACTCCAGCTTGTGGCAGCTCCCAAGAGAGGTCTAGTAGAGCAAGAACAACACAATTTTTGTACCATGACTGAGCAGAAGTACTTCAGGTATTCCAATTGTCTCCTTTTTTGACAGCCATAAAATTTATCTACATATATGTATCTCCCTTCATTTTTTTACAGGTCAAAGAGAAAGAACTTGCTGTAAGAAAGGGGAGTTTGGGGTCTTTTCATTAGAGGAAAGTGAGTAGGTTCTTTGAGCTTTACTGAAAAAAGCACATAATAGAAAGAAACAAGACTTACGTACAAAGATGCTAAAATTTATAAATACAATCAGTGAGCTTGTGCTTCTTTCTTCTTCCCACTATTTGGAGGTTTTTTTGTCCCTCCTTTCTCTTTTTTCTCTTTCACTATCTTCAAGTTTCTTATTATTCTTACTCTTTAATTTCTCTCTGGAAGGTGCATTTGAAGTTGTTGAAAATGTTGAAAAATGCTAAATTGTGAAATGGCTTGTAGAATTCTGGGAAAACTAATAAACATTTGAGTAGTAGCCGGACAACCGACTGTATGAAGCTCTAGTATCATAAAACATACTTTTAAATTGGTACCAAATGATATATGAAAGCTGCAGTTTCCTAAGTACCCCAGAAAGCATTAATCAGCACAGCCTGAGTAGAAACAACTTAATTTTTTTGTCAGCAGTACTTTTTCTGCTTTAATTTGCTCTGTACATGTTTCTATGACAACTAAGGGAAAAATAAGTTCTTAACCAA
The DNA here is from genome assembly GCA_013399895.1 of Serilophus lunatus. Classification (NCBI taxonomy): domain Eukaryota; kingdom Metazoa; phylum Chordata; class Aves; order Passeriformes; family Eurylaimidae; genus Serilophus; species Serilophus lunatus. The sequence goes on along the minus strand of VXBA01005490.1, from coordinate 685,429 downwards.
AATTCAGTGAAAGCAAGACAAAACAACCTGCTTTGATTCATGGTGCTCTATTAAATGTGAGCTTGGCAAGCAGCTCCAGATAATTTTTTATATTTTTTTTTCCTGTAACTGGTGGGACTTTTATTTATTCTCTTAAGAAAACAAAAGGTGGGGAATTTATGGAAATTTTTCTTTATTTTTCAGAGTCATGTTTTGAAGCCTTTACATACATAAATTTTTCTTCTTTTAAATGCAAGTGATTGTTATTTTGGGTTTAAACTCCTTTCTGCTACATCGGGTTTTCAAATCTGTAGTGAAGAGATCTTCAAATATAAATGTGCTGAAACGATGAGACATAAAAGGACAAAGTTTTGTGCCATGATGCTGTTTCCTTAAAGGGATGTGTGTTATCTTCCCCTGGAATTGCTTCATTTCTCCCAGGCAAGTAGATCAACACCATCTGGAAAAAATGATGATACTTCTGACTGAGAGCATCAGACCTCGCTTACTAGATTCAATTTTATTGGATCTTCATACAAGTTAATGACACATGCAAATCATTGTAGTGTTTCATCTGTGATTCTCTGTGATTTTTAGAAAACTTAAAGATATAAACTTCTTGTATAACTACAGTTTCTGAACATGTGGAGAAGTGAAAAACAAGTAGAAGTAAAAGTGAAGCTAAAGCCTAGGTCTTGACTTTAGGATTTGAAAAATTACCTGTCTTTTCAAGGTGGTATTGATATGAACTGTTATTAATCCACTTCACAAAAACTTTGCTACTGGCATTTTAGTTGTATTTTTATTTTTTTTATTTTTGTTTTTAAAATTATATGATACTAGCCCAGGAAAACAAGGCTGCTGGTCTGTGGAATTAGTTATTATTAAAATCTGCTGAACATGTATTTTTGGGAAAGGATTTTCTTTCTTCATATAAATATGACTGCAAACAGCTTGCTGTGGAGATTAAAAATTGAATATTTGCCATCCTTGTTATGGTAGTTGGTTCTGACTTCTTGCCTGAATAATATGGTAATCCTGCTGTCTAGAAAATGTAGCTTTAAGTAGACACTGCGACTATATATAGATATTTAAAAAAAAAAAAAAAGGCAGCAAAACCCTCAAAATGCAGGACCATAGAATTTTGTACTGCTTTGTACTGCTTCTCATTTTCTGACCACAAAAGTATTAAATTTAGACTGGTTTATGATTTAATTTATGAACTTAGTCAAGTATATTTGCATGTATAGCTATCATATTGCAAAGTCTGAGGTCAGATTATTTTTTGGCTTATAGAATCATATTTGATGATGAGGTGTATTCCCTCACTAATTTCCTGCTAGGTGCAAGTATCTTCCTGCCAAACCCGCTTTGTTCGTGTATACAGATCCAACGGGGTTAAAGTTTGCTTCCAAATGTAAGAATGCATCCAAGAAGCAATGTCTATTATAAAGGAGACAGAGTGGTGCTCAATGCAGGAGGCAACAAAATCCCTAAGTTGTTCTTCAGTATTTAGATATTGTTTCCTTGAAGTAGAAATCAAACAGATGAAATACTTCCAGAGAGAAAGTGAATTCAAGTGCAGCAAATAATTATTGTACAATGAGCACCACAGATTATTTTTGCTGAATTGATCTTCAAATATATTTCTCAATAGCCTCTTTCTGCTGTACTTCTTTTGTGCCAAAAAGAGCTTTTTAAAATAGTTCAATCTAATCTATGTGAGAAGCCAGAAAATACAGTTTTAGGGTAGTAAAAAAGTAATTGCTGACCTACATTTGCCATTATTTGAAAATGCTTAAAGCTGAAAGATTTTAAGCATCCTGGGCTCCTGCAGGAAGGTGCTTGACTGTGGGATTGATCTTGAATGTGTAGATGGTCTGACTGGCTTTGGTGGGGTTTACTCCAATGTTTCTGTAACAGAGCAGATTGCTATGCTCAGCAGCACAGTAAGACCAAGACAATGTAGACGTAATGGGTTATTAGTTCTGGGTGATGAGAATAGACCTTTGGCTGCTGACCAGATACCGCAAGGAAATGTTGCTGGCTGCAGGCTGGGTTGCAGTCCATGTGTTTGTATAAAAATAAACTGCTATATACTTAAGACTATAAATCCCTATTCACAGTGTCTCTTAGGGCAGTATGACCACATGCTGTGTCTCAGTCTGGGTTATGCATTATCTGCATAATTGAGTTGGGCTTTTCTTACTTAGAAAGTTTAAAAATAATAATTGAGATTTGGGAGGGCACACAGATGTCATTCAGAGTATTGTCAACATTTTGTTGCTTTTGTTTTGAACTGTAGTTTTATTAATAAACATCCTTAGAGTGTTTAATTATTCAATTATTTATTCAGGCCATTTCAGAAGATAAATATCTGTAATAGTTTATTAAATTGGTTATAAATTACATACTGTTTTGTATGTCAATAGCATTTTATACCTTAAAAAGTACCACAGATACTGAAACCATATTTCCTAAAACATGCTTTCACCTTGTCATTTTCTGTGGTCATAGTAAATATATGCAAGTCTTATCGTGCACTTCACTTTCTGTGGCATCATCTGTAGAAATATTATGGCACGATACAGTCAGGCAAGATACATCTGGCAGCCATAGATTGCAAGATTTCATTAGCAATTTTCCTAACAGTACAGTCAGAATACGAAAAAAAAGCATCAGTACTCATTTTCCTCCAGAACACCTACAGGACCTGAATCACAGGCAGTTCCTACTCCTGCTTTCTGGCTCAAACCCAAAGATAAACTGCTTACAGTGCTATGCAACAGAATGGACAGTTATTGTGATTGAAGCTAGACAGAGAGTAATTAATGGTACATGTATGTAGCACCTATTAGTTCTCGCTATTTCTACCATAAGTGTTCTTACAGCAAGCCACTGCATCTACTAAATACCCTTCAACTCTGTCACTTTTGTTCTTGGAATTTGGCTTGGACAACCAAGCTGTGTTTCAGAGGACATTGTTTTGATTAGATGTGTCGTTGTGTTTATAGGAAAAAGCAAGAGGTAAACCAGCGTATTACCTTTTGTTTTAAACTCTGGTTAAGGTTCAGGTGGTACTCTATGATTGCCTTGGGATTAATGGAAGATACAAATTGTACCTTGTACACTATTATGATGCATTTCTGGAGTATTTGTTGCTAGCAGCAAGACCGGTTAAATTCAACTTTTATCCTGTCATGGCTGTAATTCTTGGACTGTGTGCATTTAGTTAAGAAAAAATAAAATTGTACCCTTAATCAAAAGCCATAACTTAACATACATTTTATATATGAATGTAATAGACTGCTATAAGCAACTGTCTTGGCCCTACTTTGCAGGTGTTTGGAATCAGGATTTTAGCCATAATCTGTTCCATAAGGGGAACTAGAAATTGGAATGAAGCTGAAACAAACATAAAAGACATCTTTTCTTTCATAAGGTTTTCCATAAAGGATGGAGAGTATCCCCTGTACAGGGTATAGCGAAAAAATTAATGGGAAGTTTTGGTCTGTGGTTTGGATTGCATTCTTCTAGTGACTTCTTTGTGTAAAATAAATTTAGACTTAGAAAATTATTGTGAGCTGGAAAGTAGGAAGGGAACAATAAAGAATGAAGCATATGTATCCTAAAAGAACGTAGAGTTGGGAAAATTAGGATTCCCAATGTCTGCAGGAGAAAAAAAATTAAATGCCTAACTGCTTTGGAAATTAGTGAATTCCGTAAAGGTTTCAAACTTAGTCCTAGTTTTTCTGTAATTTTATTAAAAGGCCAAATGATTTTGGCCTCTGTTTTTTTTTTTTTGTTTTCCCTGCCGTAAGTCGAAGCTGGCAAAATGTCATGCAAGTTATTTTGTATGTGCAAAACACTATTTAGAATTTCCTGCGCTGCAGTAACATGTGGACTTCTATTTGGAAAAGTGGGGAGAGACCAGCAATGATATTCAAAAAGAGCAGCACTGATATTCTCTGCAAATGTTAAGTTGCTACGATGGCTAAAAATACAACCAGTTGCTATAGCAACTGGAATGTGAAGGCTGCTACTTCTACTCCTTTTCAAAAAAATTATCAAAATAAACATTTTCTTATCAATAAGTTGCAATCTATCGCTGTCCTATGGGCTGTTTTACATAATGTTTATTTCCTGCCTGCTCAATCTAAAGTTTTTCAACTTTAGGAAGAAAGCACAGTAGAACATACTGTAAATTTCAAGCATGTACTATATATAGGTTACTTATAAATATTACTGTCAAGGACTAAATTTCAACAATCCAATAATTTCTTAAGCAATATAAAAAGCACATATAAGTAGCTTTTTGCTATTATAATCTATTTTAAAGTGTTCAGTATTAAAAGTGTGATATAGGGCAAGTATAAATACATGTTAAAAATGTTGCAATGATAATCTTTTTCATCGTCTGTTCACCAAGTTCTATGTCTGGCCAATTTTTATTTTTGAGCTTCACAGATTCATCCAAGTTGTCTTTGGCATTCTTCAACTTAGCAAATTCAGATCTTTTGGTTCGTGTCTGTGTTTTGCTAGCTTTTATCAAAATTGCTCTCTTATGGCTTGACAATATTTAATTAGTATCTTTCACAGTTTCTTTCATTCTGATTTTTCCTAGGGCATGACATTATGTAATAAGCTAAACAACATCTCACTGAAAGACAAAATCATATTTACCAATTATAGCCTTGATTTTTATAGTGCCAGCATATCTCTAGTTTTATTTCTAGAAAAACAATTCTCATTGAAATGTTTCAATATTTCTTGCTGATCAGGTTTTTCCTTCACTTGCTGTTTCTCACTAGTGGTATCTGCATGCCATTTCAATCAACTTTATCAGGTGATTGGTGGCAGTAGGGCTTTGTAGATTGGAGTTGGCTGTAAAGGCAAAGTCTCAGAAAAGCCAGTGACTAAATGATTATGTGAATAGTCCAAGTCAAACAAAATGCTCTCTTTTATGTCTAAGATGAATCAAAAGATTGAGTATTCCAGAGTAAGATTCACTTTTTGGGACTAAACATAAAACTGCAAATATCCAAATTTCCAATCTTGGACAAAATTGATGATATTTTTAATTATTTTTTTTCCTTTGTTTCTTGCTATCTGTGAAAGGAAGTAATGAATATGGTGCCAGTTTAAGGCATTAAGCTCATCCCATATGTAAGAAAAACTTGAGCCCCTGAGTCTATATAAATTCAGAAATGTTCTCTCTGCCTCCTGCTTACATCCAGATTACTTGGTATGGCAGAATGGAATTCACCCAATAGCTCAAGATTAACCTAGTGTTGTGTTTTCTAAAGTCAGAGGTACTTATACCACCGAGAGACGGCATTACGAGCAGATATTATCAAATGCAGAGCCCTTTAGAAGCCATTACAAAAACCTTTTTCTTGCTTTGTTTGCACCCTAAAATGGTGTGCCTGGTACCAGGAGCAGGATCACCTAAGCTGTTTTTATTCTGCTCTGTGGATTGCAGCAGCAGCAGAGAGCATAGAGTGCTACAGCAGGCAGGAAGAGCTGGTGTGTGCTGAGTTACTGTGGCCAGCACTGCTGTGCCTGTCCTATCATGTCCTATGCCAAGTAATATCAGTTAAGTACTCGTATTAAAACTGTACATATACACATATATATACAGTACATATATACACAGTACATATATATATATGTTGTACATATCTGTAGTGCAGACATGTCATGATTTTGCTGGATAAATGTAAATTACTGTTGATAGATTTCTAGGATTAATTAGAATATGGTAAAGAGGAAAAAGGAAAATACAGTTTTTGTGATCTTCATTTGCTGCTGACTATTATTGAAACTTGAAAGAAATTGGATGTATTAGAAGGATGCACATACTGTGCTCTTTTTGCAGGAGCGGTACGAAAAAAGAAAACCAAAACATTTTAATTAGCTTTTGCTGTTATCTTAGAAATGAAATGCTTTAGAGAGCTGAATGAATGTGGGCATCATAAATATTTTATCAACGATTAGGAATGTATTTGGTTTATATTGATTTAATATATTTGGGTAATTCTGTGCAAACGTCAATCTTTCTTCTGCTTCATATATTGTGACTGAGCAATCACATAGCACTTCCTTGCCACTAGAGTCATTAGCATATTCTTCACCTTTTTTATAAAAAAAAATAACCAGACATAAAACCTGTGTCTGACTCAGAATTTAAACTATCCTTCTGAGGCAAAACTCCCTTTTAATTTTGAAAAGGAATTTCATAAATTGTTTTTCTGCTAGCAATCAAGAACTAAAAGAACTATTTTTTTTTATCCCTTAAAATGAAATAAACATGTAGTTCATTAGCTATGGTTCTGATTGGATGCAATATTTTTAAAATGCTTTTTAAGAAGTATATGTGTCATCTGGTATGTAGTTTGGATAAGTTGATTATATGGTTTAATTGTTTAGAATGACATTGAGTCTAAGTCCTGCACTATTGTGGAAGGAGATTTGAAGTCTGATGTATCCAAAGCCAGAAGACACTTGCAGTTCAGCTTCAGAGTCCCACACAACTATTTCTGCAAGACTTTGCCCCAAAGTAACAATGATCTATTAAGAATGAGTCATTTAATGACTTTCTCTTGTAAAACAAACAGATTGATGCAAGCTTGAAAATAGAACAGGGAAATATTCCAAAATGCTCTCAGTGGTGAAATAGCCATAATCTCTTTTCTCCATTTAATTTAAACTAATAAATTAAATAAAAACCTTACCATTCAGTTACAATCTATTATTTCCCTTTTTAGAAATTATAATTGTTATGTGTGTAGATTTATTTTGTATTTTATAAGCTATTTTGTTTGAGGGTTGAGTTTCCATGATCCAGCTATTAAAAAATAAAAATAATACAATTTTTAATGTGATCTGACTGAAGGATAAGGCACCTTTTCTATTTGGAGGACCACTGTAGTTTCTATGGTAACAGAAATCTATCATCATCAAGTGCTTAATATTCCTTTTATTTCTGTTTTGTATCAGTATAATTATAGGACACTTAGAATTATTTGTAGCTTTGTAAAATATACATGCCAAACTGATAGTATTTATATTTTTAATTACTATGAAAATTGGAACTGTACCTGTAAATTGCAGATCAAGGGGATAATCTTCAATATATTTAATTGTCTGTAGCTGGTATTTCTTATTGAACCGTGTGGCACCTCAGATTTGATGTAAAAAAAGGTTCCTTAGTTTATAACTTTATTAGTGCTATTCAGTCCCTGAAAGCATGCAGGATTACTTTGAGCATGGCTAGACCCATTGTATGCACAGTATTTTAGATTCTGTTACATAAAATCAGAGATCAGGTGAATTTCGTATGATGGCACCTGTAGCCTCTCCCCAAGCTGGCCAATGATACAGAATATATTACACCAATAGACTACACCTTGGAAAAAGACGTTTCAATTACATAGGAGCAAAATTCTTAGAGTTCTTTCCAGAAGGAGGAACTGAGTAAACATGCTTATTTGACCCAAAGAGAGAAAAGACTCTCAGAAAACACTGTTTTTTTAATACATAACAGGCAGCAGCAAAATTGAACTGTTCATCATACTGAGGTAAGATTTGGCAAGAATTAAAGGGTTCAGATTGCAGCTAGGAAGTTTTCTACTATATATTATTGGAAACTTGCTAAGGGTGAAGATAATAAAGAACTGAAATAAATTGCCTATAAAGCTTTGAACTTTCCACTTTGGAAACCTTTAAGAAGTAATTGCTTGTAAATCTGTCAAGTTGATTTTTGCCTTCAGGCACAGTTAGGGACAAAATAAATGCTTTCATTCCTACCTGGGATGATTCTTGGATCATTTTCACTGATCAATTAACTGAGAGACTTCTAAATACAGTTAATACATTTCATCAGCAAGTGCTTCAATTTAAGCCAAAAGAAAACAAAGGTACAACATTAATGAAAGGAATAAAACAAAAGATGGTGCTGAGAGTATGATTTATCTCAGGGGTGTTTTTGTACTACTACTACTACAACAAAAGGTGTTACAGTTTTGCCAGTGAGTTTTATGAAAGATAGTACTAGTGAAAATGCACTTTTGAGATGCCCATTTCTGACAATATATGTTGTAATTTAAAACAATAATAAGATATAAAATAACATGAATAACTTTCAAAATCAAATTTATTAGACAGAAAGTCTTCCATTTTATGTAGAGATAACTCTCAGTTTTGTTGCTGCTACATATTGTATGTTTTCAACAATACATATATCTAGATACCCAAGAACAAACAATCCCCTCTCCTCCATAAGTTCTCTGTATATAAATAGATTCAATGTGTGTCATAAATTATTCACAGATTGCACTGAAAGGCAACATCACTTTACTTTACAATATACTTCAAAATCTGTACAGCAGACATTGCTACATTTCAGCTGTCATTTCATAATTATTGATCTCTCCTCTGCTTCTGAAACCTATAAAGAGATTTCTCTGTGGCTGTTTCTCTGTGAGTATTTAGAACAGCACAGTGGGATATGAACATGCATATAATTTCCTAATCACATTGTTGCCTCTCCATAAACTCAGCTAAGCTAGGTAATGGTGCACCTCTTAGCCAGTTCTGTCCTGCTTAATAGTCCACAAACAGCTTACAGTAGCACTTTTAGTCAGAGGAATGAATAATAAAATAGCAGATTGAAATAAATGTCAGTGCAGGCAGAGTAGTGCACATCTAGGTAATAAACTGTAACTGTCTACTGCTTTGGAAAGGGATGTCTCTAGAACATCTTTTTGGTAAACACAGCAGAGCTTTTCAGCGTTGTTACTGGTTCTAATTTGTGTGATTCATCAGAAAACTCATTCCTCTGGGCTTATTTTTGTACCTTGTCTTCAAATGAACATCATCTCAACATCAGCTCAAGACGGCCTCCAGCCACCACATCTCCCACCAGTCCTTCTCTGTTCACAAACAGCAGGTCCAGTGAGGTGCCTCAAATGGTTGACTCCCTCACATCTGTGCTAGGAAGTAATGTGCCACACACTCCAGCAACCCCCAGGACTGTTTCCTCTGTGCTGTATTATATTTCCAGCAAACATCTGTTGAGGTCCCCCATGAGAACAAGGGTTTGCGATTTGTGAGACTTCTCCCAGCTGCGTCACCCTGGTTGGGCAGTGTGTAACAGGCTCCTACCAGGATATTGCCATGTTGACCCATAAATGCTCAACCCTATATTTGCCATCATCAGCTCTGGACAACTGAAACACTCTCTAACAGAGAGGGCTCACTACCACCTCTTAAAAAGCATAGTTTGCAGAGGAAAAATGAAATTATAGCTGGAGTCTAAATTCAGAAATTTAAGATTCTGATTGTATTACTCTTTTGTTGGAAGTGACTAGATTCTGCGCTTGAGAATAGAAAGTCGCTGGTATCAATATCCTTTAAAAGTAATTTCAAAACTATTTAAAACTTCAAGTTGTTTTTTCACTTGTTTAAAATCAATATTTTTGGTTTATTTTGCTAATTTAATGTTGAGAACCAAATAGGTGATTATACTCTAAGGTCTTAACTTTGTCCTGAGCAATGTTGTCTGTAGAGTACCAGAGGAATGCTATTCTAACTTATTGGGGTGTTATGCAGTACGGAGGGAAGTGCACAGAACTTGTACTTCATTTGCTCTGCTATCTTCTTCATGTCAGAACCTAGAAAAAGAATGGAAAAAGGATAAGTAACCCAAGTATATAAATTCAGCTTGTGCTAGATGAGCATAATCACCAGATAATGTTCAAATATACATATTGCAAGAACACACGAGCTTCAAAATATTGAGTTTTTGTATAGTGAAATAATTTCAGGCATTTTGTTGTTAAAAATGTACTGTATTGAGTTTTATTCCTGTTTTCTTGATAACTAGTTTGCAGTCCTCCAATTATGCTATTTTAGTCCTCCAATTATGCTATTTATTTTAGTATAGTTAGATAAGCCCATTTTCATTTAACAATGATAAACATTCAATTTTTCACTCATTGCAAAAGTGTAGAGTGCACATGTATCCTGAGTATATTTTGTTTCACTTTAAGTTTGTGATAACTGCTTATCACTCTCTTGTTTCTTCTTTGAATATAGGTAAAACTTAAAGATATTGGTTGCTAATACATTGCAGCACATACAGTAACATTGAATTGAGTTCATTTGGTTTGCGTTAGTTCTCCAAGCCCCCTCCCCCCTGCATATCTTCATCAAGCTCTCTGAAATTTCATTTACTATTTTGAGTAACTTTTTTTTCATTGGCTACTTTGTGAACACACTATGCACAGTCATTTCTAGAGTGATTTTTCCATGAATATTGATTAATAAGTATGCTGAACCACATAGACCCTCTCAGTTTTCCAAAGGGTACTTCTCTCCACTGAGAAAATTATCAATTATTCTTAATTTCTATCTCCTGTCTTTCAGTTTTTTATTCAAGTGAGGAACACAGACCTGGTTTGACATGAATCACTTAATAGTACAGAAACATTGTTGCTGTGATAGAGTTTATTAGAAGAACTCATCCTGCCTCCTTATTACTCTAAGAAAAGATTATTACAAATTTGCCTGTTATGAAAATTTCATGCCTAGACTGTACTGGAAAAAAAATAAAATTCTCCATTGATGTTTTCAGTGCAGTGCAGCTTAGCTTCATCTCAATAATATGAAAAATGTCAAAATAGTTAGCAAAGATAAGTAGATGGCAGTAGTTATTCATTGAAAAATCTTGACTTATATCAAAAGATTTAACAACAGTTCGTTCTCCCTAGAACAATATGAGCCAGGACAACTAAGTTTTTTTTCTTCTTCAATATTCAAGAATAGCTCAGAGACGTGTCTGTAAAGAATGCTACTTCGTTAAAGATATGTTCTTTTGTCTTTTGGCTACCACTGAAAATGAAGTGCAACAAGAAACCTCCAAAACAGACGAATGCAGCTATTGTCATGTTTATTCAAATGAGATGAAATGACCAGATGTCCCAAGAGTATTGTGGTAAATAATTTAAGGCACCATTAATGCAAGAAAATCTTATGTGGGCTGAGGCATGCTAAATCTGTTCTTTCAGTTGGATAGTTTTGGGGGGTTGTTTGTTTGTTTTGTTCTAAACCCAGTAAAGTGTCAGTCTGGATTCTGTGACTGCTCATAATATGTGAACTTTTTCGTGAAGTAAATTTACTGGTTTTTGCTTACCTCTGCTTGAGAGTTAGTGTTAAACAAAAATACTCCAATTTGTGAATGTACATCCTTAAAGTTTAGCTTGAGTTTATATAGCTTAGTAAAACAAGATTCAATTCTAAGCATTGAAACTAAAACCATGACAAACTTAAGAGCAAATGATTTTATTACAATTATAGGCAGAATGTTAAAAATTAAACAAAAACAAAAAAGAAGTTGAAGGACTACTTTTGCAATCACATAGGTAAAATTTACTATGTAAAGAGCTGTGAATATAAAGAATCATTCATAGAACAGCAGGAAATCTCCTGATAGTAGAAGGCAGATAATTGTAACAATCTGTCCAAATATTTCACTATAAATTAACTGAAAAGGAATTATAATGAAGAAAGACTAGGATCACAGTTCATTGAACAGTTCAATGTAATTGAGTTCCTGAAGTGATATGATATGGATTAAGGGCTCAAAGTTATTGGGTCAAAGGATTAATTGTCCTTTTAAGGTGAAATTTCATAAGGTTGCTGAGCCAATTTAACAGAGAGAGGGGTGGGGGAATGAGTGTCACTTTTAGCAGAAACAGTTGTCTATTATCTTGTAAGACCTCCCCTTTCTAAAATTTTAGCTATAATGCCTTAAAGCTTCCAAAGAGGAGTGAGAAAACTGTGTAAGTCAGGAGAAAAATCCCCGCAAGATTCTGTGGGGGTACAATAGGAAGAAAAAAATAGGAAAGGAGAAATTTTTTAGCCTAAGTGGGTGTTACAGCAGTTGAAAACCTCACTTATTCATTATTTAATTATTTTGGCTGATATTTAAACTGAAACACATGGAAGTCTCTTTATGTTTATAGGTGCAAATGTATTTGTAAGTGATTTAATTGTACAGAAGAAACGTATCTGCAGTATGTTTCTTAAGACTACTTTATAACATTTATAAGACGCATATTGTATTTTGCAGTTCTTTCATATGTTTGACTCCTTATTTGGATAGATAACCATTGGAGAATTTTAATAATTGAGAATACAAAAGGAATAGAAGTGACTTTGCCTAACACCACCTAGTTGTCACACTGATGACCAAAACTTAGGTCTTCTTTTAAAGAAGGAAATGTAACCTTATGAGATACTGCAATTGTTGATAATGGGAGCAGAAGTATAGCTTACAAGTGAGAATTGCAACCTTTTGACATTATAGAATGCATATCCAGATGAAGAGTTTAAAATTTACAATGGTGTTCACAAATGCTTCTTACTCCTTTGTAAAAACTTCATCTAGTTTAGTGGCATTTATCTTGTGTGTCAGAAGATTCTGTAGGCAATGTGTGATGTTTTGAAATCTCCAAGAACGTGGAATGCATTTTAAGACAGGTTGTGATTATATAGCAGTATTTGAATCAAAGTGCTTCTTAAAAACGATTTTTGTAACAGTAAATACATTTGGAAAAGCAAGATCCATACTCTTAAAATCAGAGTCCCTGAAATTTAGCACAAGGAGCATTTTGGTTTTTTGAAACCAAACCTAATGTTAATAAGCCTTAGCATGTTCTTCAGAAACTCTTACCATGAAGTAAATCTGAATGATATTTGTGAAAAAGTGGTGATACCAAATTTTGTCCTAACAGGCGGCAACACTTGCAGTAAATGTACAATATTCATATTATTCAGTTAAAAACAAAAGTACTTTACCTACCGTCTGGCTTGACACAGTTAAAGCACCTAGATGAAATTATGCACAAAAAAGCTGGTTGCAACCAATCCACAAATCTGAACACTTTGCTGTATAGTATTGTGTTTAGTAGAAGCCCCTTTAGAATCCTTAGCTATGATTCCAAAAATTGAATTTCATATCTTTTTCTAGATATATGGCTTATATGTTTTCGCTCATGGTGGGGTCTTGGGTTTGTTTGCTAGTTTGTTGTGTTTGTGATTTTTTTTTATCCTATGCATTTACTCCACAGTATAGTAGAATTAGTAGGGGAAAATAACTTTTAAACTCTTAATTTGCCTGTCTGAAATCTATGCTATATAATCAATTCATTTTGACCCACATCTGCTTAGCGTTTTTACCTTTTGGGAATAGGTTATTAGAGTAGCTACCACATATAAATGTCATTCATGGAATAACAGAGGAAAATACCAGTTGTGTTGCCATTCCGAGGTTCATCAATGGGCTGTATAAATTGACAGACGACTGCCATGAAGTTCAATGAAGGGAAATGCAAAGATGAATTTCAACAAAGGGAAATGCAAAGTTCTGCATCTGGTAGTGAGCAACCCAGTTCACTTGTACAGGTTGATAACTCTCTTGGAATCAGGTTTGCAGAGAAGGTACTAGTAGACAAGTAGTTGACTATGATTTAGTGATAAACTGTCATTGCGAACCACTCGAAAAGCCTCTTGGGCTGCATTAGGATGAACGCTGCAAGCAGGTTAAGCCATGTGATCCTTCCCCTTTACTTAGCCTTACTCTGCTTAGGTGATGTCACATCTGGAGTGTTAGGTCTAGTTCTGGGCTCATCGGTGGAAAGGGCATTATGAAAACACTAGAGTGAGTCAAGTAAAGACCACAAAGATGGTGAAGGGACTGGAGCATCTGGAGAGATTAAGGGATTTGGGAACATTTAACCTGGAGAAAAGAAAGCTCAGGAGGGATCCTTTCAATTTGTATAAATATGTGGGGGTGAGGAAGTAGAGATAGTAGAGAGAGATTCTCCATAGTGTCCAGTGACAAACAATCATCAGTGGACACAAACAGAAACAAAAGAAGTTAAATCTGAACCTAAGAAAATGCTTTTCTACAGATAAAAAATGGACCAAAGGAGCTAAGTTTCTCAATTATATAGTTAAAAGGTGATTTGGTCATACCTACTGACAGCTCGTGCACATTATCTACTTCATGTCATTTTTATCCCTATGCCATATGCTATTGTCCATGATCAAACATTAAGAGATATGCAAAATTATTTATTAGTGCTTTTAAAATTGTGTATTTGCAGTAACATATGAAACTATTTTAGCACTAGAAGTATCAAATATTCTTAGCTAATATAGTGGAAATTGTATTCTAATGCTACTATGATTATAATCAGGTTTAGGAAATAATACCAAATCATTTCTTTTTAAGACTTTGAATGCTTTGCACCTTAAAAAGATTGATACCTCTGGCTCTAGTGATAAAGGGACTTGAAAAGGATTGAAATGTCCATTTTAAATCTGTTTAGAAGATATATATATACAACTCTTCAATTCTTTTGAAGGTTTCAAATACAATTTTTAATATCTTTTTCGAGAGATTGTTCCAAACATTAGTTAGAAGTAAAAATGCCAATCATTTTGTCATGAAACTGCTGTGTCTTCTTTTGGTACCTTGAATGAAGACACTGGCATCTAAAGTGAGCTACATCTCCAGGAAGTGACCTGCCTTTCATATGCATTTAGTATTTCCTTAAAAGTAATTTGAAATAGGGAAATAAACAATCACAAAATTTCAAATAATTACTGTAATTAATTTTGGCATTTCCTGTTAATTATGTTTAATAATACATAATATGTTTCTGTTTGTTTCATTATATTTAATTTGATAATCTTTTAAACATTGGAGAGATTTCTGAATGGAGCTCCAAGGCCTAAACATTTAAGAATGACAGATTAAACACTTAGCACTTGCTTTTCTGACTCACCATACAGTATATATTTTGGCTTATTAACATTATGTTAGTACCAGATTCCAGCATTTTAACCATAAAATAATTACATTAGAAACTGGTCAAGTCATTTAGGTTGACCTGTGAGTGTGTTTTTTTCTGATATTGCATTTCTAATCAAAAACCTGTTTAAGTCAAAAGACTCTAACTGACAAGGCTATTTTGGACATGAGCAAAATGTAAACCTCTCTCATTCCTCGCCAAATATTAGTGTTGAAATCAGGGAGGAATTAGTCACTCTTGTTGATTTTATAAACTGTAGTTCTACTTAGTCTTGAGCACCTGAACTTTACTTAGTAGGGTTCTTGCTTTATTTTAATGATCTGGAAGTTAATCATCACCATTCAGCAAGTCTTTAGACTCTTTTGTGGTTCTTGTAGATAGATGTGCAACTCCACATGAGACAGGAATGTAAAATGGATGAACTTATTTGGATAAATATAGATGATTAATGATTATACTTAGGTAATATAATTTTTTTATTTAAGTTGTCACAGTTTCACCTCAAAATGAATCTCTGATTATTTCTGTAAACATGTATTAAATTAAGTAGCTTATTATATATCTGTCAGTAAAGAATTCTTGGCATAGAATGCAAAATAAATATTAGCCACTGGAAATATTTGAATTCAAGTCTCTCCATTCCATATTGAGTGCTCTAGTTAGCATCTTGTAGAGATATTTCTGTCATTTTTTTATTTAACCTATAATTATTCTATCCATTGATAAACAATTTTCATGGGAGAGCACCTCATTCCAAACTAGGCTATATATTATTTATATATCTATATATATAGATGTATCTAGAGAGAGAAAGAGAGAGAGAAGGTGAAGGGAAGACTAGGTTATATTACAGACTAGATTATAACCTGATGATCAAGGCTCTTTTCGTGGGATAGATGCATATTTCCTCAGTCAAAATATGTATTGAACCTTATAATTTTCTATGCTAGAGGAAAACAGTGCCAGAAATATGCACTTCCTGTTAATGTACTCAGAACTCTGCCTCAAGGAAAAGTGGTATCTGGGCAGGGTTTTGTAGGATCTAAGTTGCATGTTTGGGTACTACACTGAAAATTAAGTGTTCACTTCTTTGTGCATCTGGCACAGTGCTTCTGCTGGCTCGGCCATCTAACTCAGGTTCAAGAATTTTTCAAATATGGTTTCTCAGCTCTGTAAGTTTCCAAGGGAAAGTTATTTCAATGTTTTGATTTTAAATCCACCAGAGGTTTGCTACTGGTGAGGATGTTTCAGAGAGATGATACATTGTCAATGTGTCTCACAGCTATTCTGTGATTCTTTATTTATATCTTGCTAAAGTCTTATTTCTTGTATCCGTGTTAGGATTCAAATAAAAAAAAAATCTAGTTCCATGCTTGATGTTCAAACATGACATTAACAAAAATTTTCTCTTTTCTCAGTACAAGTTTTTTATAATATAGCATTGAACGTGTTTATATTTCCATTCTATTGTATAAGAGTAAGTGCTGATAAACAGTGGTAAAACAAACTGGAAACTATTGTGAGGAGAGTGAATTGCTATAGTACTACAAGCTAACTATTAATCTTTTCTTCACATCTTGTTATTGCAGTCTAGAATTACCCTCTGGAAGGATCATGGAAAGACAGGTTGGTAGATAGAATTAACAGAAAGCAATGACTGTCCATTTGCTTTATGATGCTACCATAAATTATCTACCCATTGAGAGTGAAGTGTAGAACTGAATTTTCTTTCTCAGATATATGTAAGACTGTAACTTATATAAAGAATTTCTCATTCTAGAGGTTTTGTTCCCTGTTTTTAAGGTCTCTTAAGTACCTTTAGATTTTGCTGTTATAGCCTTTTTTTTAAAAAAATAGTACTTCTGTAATCTATAACCTTACAGAGTGATATCTGCATCTACATAATTGTGGGATTAGATATATTTGAGTACTGAGTTAATTTTTACTTGTCTCAAGGTCCAGTGAATGGAAAAATACGTGTAAGTTTTGAATTTTGTATGTAATTTTGTGTGCATCCTTATTTTCTCTGAAGCCCATCATGGACAGCTTAAATATGTGCACAAATTATTTATGTAGAGGACTAGTACTATGACTTTGAATTCATTCCCATTTGTCTGCTATATGGAAAGAATAATTGAGCAACTTGATAAAATATTATTTACTACTGAGACCAAAATTTTGCCTCTCTGGGGTAAACAAATCATTAGGCTGATTTGAAAAGCATTTCTTTTATTTGTAAAACTTGAATAGTGGTCTCTTGTGTAAATAAATAAATGGCCTTTCTAGAAGCAAGCATATATCAGCAAGTAGTGTCAAAGCTTGAGTGTATTTCGTATCAGTGTAGGTCATATTTATAGATGGATACAAGATGATGGAGAGCTAATAGCTGACTTTGTGTTATGGCACATTTTAGTATGAAGCTACTGATCCACACTGATTGAAAGAATCATTAATTTGGCAATCCCAGCTTTAGAGAATTGCTGGTTTTCCATAGTTGCAGATTTTTTTCCCAAGATCTCAGCCTTTCACTTTCTCAGCCTGCCTTGTCATCTAGTAGTCATCTGCAGGATATAGGTCTTTTTTTATCTCACTCTGCACTAAAATTTCTGACTGTTTAATTCTTTTAAGTGTACTGGCATGCACAGAATATTACTGTGTTCAGTTGGTGCATGGCTGCTTGTTAAGTTGTGTCAACTGAATTAAGTGCCTTAGTTCTCTGTTTCTTTAACAATTGTCTTTTAATCAATCCCTGGTTCAGGATTCTCAAAAGTGAGATATTTGTTTTGCAGAGGTGAAGCAGAGGAATGGTATTACTACCTTTTTGTCATATGGCTAGTGTAAAGGGAGTTTTTTCCAGTGTAAGGAGAGTACTTAGGTACTGCTAGAATAGAACTGGAAACAGTAGAGGTTTTTTTCCTAGATCACATATATTTATTTCTTACTTATTTGACATACTATGGAGATGCGTATATGGAATCCACAATGTGAAGACAGATATTGGCCAGTAAGGAGGATGTATGCTAGCAACGTCTGTGGGGAAAAAAATAAAAGGAAGATTATAAAAACTGAATTCTATTAGCACAGTGTAAAGAAGTACATAGGGTTAGCAAAATTGTTCTTTTGCGATCCCTTAAGACAAAAAGAATATTTTACTTAGTTGAATCCCTAAATTTGGCTTTTGTTATATCTGAGGTTTCTTTAGATGTTAACAGATGTTTTTAGCAAACTTCTGTATAAAATTCCACATATCACCAGCATCTTAAAGCCATTTAATGAAGGGCTAGCTGGCATAAGATGCATAATAGACATTTTACAAACTAGATGATCTCCTGATATAGAACAGTAATTTCAGGTAATAACATAAAATTTATAAGGAATAATTTTCTAATTATTATCTAAATTGTAGTTACATTTCAGGTATTTTTCCAAAATAATTTTATGTTGATATGTGAAAATGAGGGAGACACACAGGAGAATCACAGCCTGAGAAAAACTGATGTGCAGAGGGAATAGCTCATCTCCTTTGAAACTGCAGATGAAAGCACTTAGGGAAAAAAAAAAAAAAATTAAAAAATGATGGATTACATTTGATCATTGAAATGATTTGAAAAGCTAAATATTCAGGAGCCATATAATATTTGTAATTGCAAAAAAGTCACATGATTTACAAATGTTTGTCTTTAACATATGATCAACTTGGATAATAATCCAATGAGAACATGTCTTTTTATTGTTTCTGTCTGATATACAGCTGTAAAATTGGCCTAGAAATGCTATTGATCAGACATGCAAATATTCCTCTGAAAACTAATGAATGAAGCACATAGTGTAGACAGCACATTCTGTGTGAGAATGAAACACGTTTTTCCTTCTGAGATTCTAAGAAAGTGGAAGATGTGAGTGGAAATGTCATGCTTCCCTAGTGCTAACATAACTGCTTTTGAGTATCTATATTCCTCAAAGCTTATTAAAATGCAGAGAAGTTGAAAACAGGTGTTTAAAATTAATTTTTTTATGTCCAGGATGCTCAACTGGAATTTTACATTATATTGTACTACTAAAATGTTACTGTGTATTGTTCTGCTCTATGAATGATGTTGCTACACAGCATGGTATTGAATTTCTATTTGACATGAAAATGCTTTTCAACATTGCTGAAAGAGGACTTAATAGTATCTTATCTCTCAAGATAGTAAGAGCAGTCAGCCTTGCTGGGATCATTCTTGGTATCTGTGCAGTTAACTGCAAATTAAGCTCAGGGTTTAAATTCAGTCATTTCCATAGTTGGTAGGATAATGCACTTCATTCAGAAGAAAAAACTGTGAACTTTTTAATAAAAATTCCCCTTTAGTGGATAGGTATAGCTGTGTATTCCATATGTCATATAAAAGCCAATATTTAGATTTAGAGTTGCTACAAAAATGACCATGTATCATACCAGAAATAGAGATGACACGTCTTGAAAGTGTTTGCAGTGGTCAACACTCAAGTTATGTGACTGGACATCTGGTGTCTGAATTTGAAGTTACTGGTCTGTGTCTAACAGCCACGTGGGTTTATTCAACTGCTGGCCTCTATGTCTGGTATTATGAACTAGTGCAAACTGGATGAATCTGGAGTTTTAAGTCTAGCATGAGTTAGAGCTCATCCCTTCATGACTTCAAAATCTTCTTAGCTTTCATCCTTCCAGACAAATTTTCTCTTAGTTAGCTCATGTAACAATGCTGTCTGGTCTTTCTAATTCATAGAGGCCTACTCGCTCTTATTCTCCTTGAGGTCTGTAGGAATTTTCCATTCAGTATGAGAAATGCTTTCTGAATGCTTTCTATCTATGCTTTCTGATTATATGTCTCATGGAAGGTCTGTAGTGATTTGTCACATGAACCCTGACTCCTTAGAAAGTATTACAGTCCTTTATTCTCCTGCTAAATGTTCTGTACATATTTTTCTGAAAACTAATGAGGTAATGTAAATAAAATGATATCATCAATCCTAAAAATCTGTGTTTAATCATTTGCTACTCTCTTGGTTTATGAATCTGAAAGATCCTTGTGATTTTACTAAATTAATTTTTCTTGTTTCTTGTTCTTTGCCTGGCAGTTAAGTTGAACAATTCCAGGTAATTAGCCAAAAAAATATTTAAATCCAGTCTGTCTTCTTTAGTTGAGCACAGATTTTCCTGTCCACAAGACTATGACGTGTGCAGAATTTTATACTTATTTTAAGGTTCTGTTGATTAGATTTACTTCAGATGCAACTTAGTTTGTCACTAAAACAAATGAGTTGCAATGATATCCTGTGGAATTTTCTACATAAATCTAATACTTTGTGATAACGATATGTATTGCATTGTATTCATATTGTCTAAAACTACCTGAAAGGAGGTTGTAGTCAGGTGGGGATCGGTCTCTTCTCTAGGGTAACTGGTGAGAGAACAAGAGGACACAGTCTCAAGCCCCATCAGGGGAGCTTTAGTCTTCATATTAGGAAGAAATTCTTCACACAAAGGGCAATCCGCCATTGGAATGGGCTGCCCAGGGAGGTGGTGGAGTCACCGACCCTGGAGGTGTTCAAGAGTAGGATGGATGAGGCACTTGGTGCCATGGTTTAGATGATGGGTTGCTGTCAGATTATAGGTTGGATTTGATGATATTTAAGGTCTCTTTCAACCTTGTTGATACTGTGATACTGCATTGAAAGCAAACAGTCTTGTGTCTTTCTGATAGTTGAAGAGTTCCACTGCAGTAATCTTTGCCTTTAATATACCTACAAATATAATAATGCTTGTGACTAATTCAGGAACCAGTTTCCTTTAATCTGTAGGATGCTGGTAGACAACATGCACATGTTTTTGTATTCATTTTACCATGTTACCAGCAATCATCTATTAAAATATTATAGCTGATAGGGAGCTGATGCTAAGCATCCAGTACTTAAGTGATAATACCTTGAGGAAAGAGGTAGGGAGTTTTTAATGTTATTTTTATCTTTTACTGAAACAGGCTTCATAGAGCCCTTAGAACTGTCATTTAAATGTACTGATTTTAATCCAGTATCCACCATCACGAGATCTTGTAGATGTTGGTCTCATGGCCGGATTATGTGTGGTTGTGCGATGGGGGCTTCCATCCCCTGTGATAGGTAGCAGAAAGCTGGCAGAAAGATTTATTCATGTTGCAGCCTGTTTTTATCTGTAGTGCCTTTGAGAACAGATTGAAAAGCAGGATGTTTTGAGCTGAATGAGTTGTTCTCATAACTTACTGCAGTTTTCAGTTAGGAGATTATGGATATCTTTCATGTAATCTTGTTACTTATATGCCCATCTGTGATTCAGCTATAGCCTGGTCTTGAGGGGTTTTTTTTGTCATTGTTCTGCTCTGACAACATGTTGGGAAGTTTCCATGTTAGATGATTCCTCATTATTTGCACTTGACAAGAGCAGCTTTCTGATTGGTGTCTATATTATGGTACTTCTATTCTCATTATATGATCCAAATATTCTTTCTCTTCAAAATGAGAGAAAAGTCATGGGTACCCAGAGGTGTGCTATCTGTCTATGCCAGTAGAAAATGTAGATGTGAAATAAAGAATTTATCTGCATTAATATCCACTGGGGGAATAACATCTGAACTAGGAAAACTTGTTGGGACTTGTAATGAAAATAAGATTGTTTATGTGCATTTAAACCAAATTCAGCCTTTCGCCACTGAAAACACTTGCTGCTGTAGCTTTTTGCACACTATAAATTGCTCGTTGTCCATTTCGGTTCTTATGGACCCATTTCCATTAATTCTTCAGAAAATATGTTGCTTTTTGAATTGAAAGTTTTCAAGCTCACCATTTGGGTCTTCTTGTATCCTCAAATGATGACTGGACAGGAAGCAATAGCATACCTTTTAATACAGTCTGTACTATTTAGTACTTTACATCTTCATCTGGGATTTTGTATTCTGAGTATGTTCTGAAAAGAGAGCTCCTATCTGGAAAGATATGTAATATCATTACTGTTATGTGGAGTACAACATTAAGAGAGAAGTAGACATTTTCTCACATAAAAATTGCTAAAATTGACAAAGAAGGAGTTGAGATACATCTATAAAGTCAAATACACAATCTCAAAGTGGCTTCACTTATATTTCAAGATACTGGGATGCAAGCCAGCTTCTGGCAGCCATGTAGGACTGTTCAAAGCCTGAGCTAAGTAATTCATCTTTGCATCTTGATCATGTAGGCATATCTGCAAAGATATGTGTTTGTTTACAGGGGAATAGATTGTACCCAGGGTAGTAACTAACTCCAGGTAGGATCAAAGGAATTTCATATGCAACACAGAATCATAGGTAGCACACAGTTAGTTCTCTAAAGAAATTCATCTGCTTAGCAGTTCATCATTGCAAAACTGTTCTTGTGTGTTTTTAAATGGCTGCATATATTACTATGAAGGAATCTGCTGTATCATTAATCATATTTGGATTTTATTTCCTGGAACCTGCTAAAATAATAGTACATCATGATGTACTAATTAATTAGTACATTACTGTACTAATATAAATAATTTTGATAAAATTTGAAAGAAGATGCACCAAAAAACCTGTTGCTTTCTGCAAAAGTGAAGCTTTCAGGTAATTCTGAAAAGAGCACTCAGATTTTGCATAGGAAAAGCAATGGTCTTTATAAGCTTTTAAAAACAGTTCCTTTCTCTTCCCATTTTCTCTGTCTTCATATAGTAATATGTGGAGAAGTTATAAGAAAAATATTCTTTCTAAAAAATTAGGAACTTTAGAACAATAACTTCCAGGATGTGAAGCATAAAAATCTGCCATCAGAGACCAACTTTTTCTTTTATGGGAAGCTGTATGAGTGTCACCTGAGGTGACTCAGCCTGTTCAGCCTGGAGAAGGAGAGACTGAGGGGAGACCTCATTACAGTTACAACTTTCTCATGAGGGGAGGAGGAGGGGCAGACACTGATCTCTTCTCTGTGGTTACAGGACCCAAGGAAATGGCATGAAATTGTGTCAGGGGAAGTTAATTTCGATATTAAAAAAAGGTTCTTCACCCAGAGGGTGGTTGGGCACTGGAACAGGCTCCCCAGGGAAGTGGTTGCAGCACCAAATCCGACGGAATTAAGGAAGCATTTGGGCAACACTGAGGCATAGTGTGATGCTTGGGGTGTCCTGTGCAGGGGCAGGAGCTGGACTCAATGATCCTTATGGGTCTCTTCTGCACAATATCTCACAATATTCTATGTTTCTGAAAGAACAAAAAATATCATTTTCTTCATAGGGAATGTCACCATTTTCCATTCATGTTAATAGAACCCAAAGGCATTCTTTACATAATTCCTAGTTAAAATGCATGTCTTATACCAACTGGTACCATCATACTGCCAGTCTGTTACCTCACAACATGCTGATTGTATGTTACCTCAGACTGCTCTGTCATTATATGTTTCATGCTAACTCCTTAAGGTCTTATTTATTTGAATACTATTTTGTTATTTCAGTGATGGAAGCTCCAGTGGACTCCATATGGGCAATTGTGCCTAAGTGTGATCTAAAGTGAAAGAACTGAATAATTAATTTGAAACCAGTGAGAATTATTATATACTGAAAAGGAAAAAGAGGATCCAAAGAATTGAAATCTTCATTGCTGGATCAATTAAATAGTTGGATGTGGAATAATGATACCGTAGAGATATTGTGCCCAATGCACAATGGAGACAAGACCTTCATGAGTTTTTGTGAAATTGTGTTTGGTGCAGTTTTGATTTTACTGTTGACAGACTTGTTCCCTTATTCTGTGTGGATTTCAAACAAATCAAAACAAAATCTCTAGTCAAGCTTTTAGTTGAAATTAACACTAAAAGTATGCAAGATTGAAATAAGGCACAAGTGAGGCAACATCCCAGACAGAAACATGCAGTCAAGGAAAATTTTAATAATCTGTTAAAAAAATAATAACTGCCATCAATGCCAGGACTGATTTATGGCATTGCATTTTAACCTCAGATGTAGCAAATTTCTTAAGTTTTCATGCATCCAATTTCATTTTGGAAACAGTAAATATTAATATAAGGGTTAGTGCAGAAGATGACACACCACTCCCTTCCAATGTTTAACAAGTTACAACCCATTAGATGAGTCACATCAATGTAGGCATAACAAATGTAAAGTAAAATGCATTAACTTAGTCCACTGTAAAGGTGATTTCTACTAATCTGGTTTTAGTTTGCAGTTTACAGACTCGACATGTGTACAGCTAGTTTTTGTGACTCAGTTGGTTAGGTGTAGTTAAGCATCATAATTTGCTATTGCTTGTCCAAACATTAAATTTTATAAAAGTAAGAAGTTTAGAAACTGATACGATATTCTCTATTTCCATTTTCTCTTCCGGATTTAAAGATCAAGTGATAAACTTGCTTGAATTTGTCATCAAATTTATTTTAAAAAAACCAATTTTTGATCATTTAGTAACTGTCTTACTGATAGCTCGCATAATCCATCATTCTTTATTCTGACAGTAAATCAAAATAAAAATAAATGATATAAAAATCTCCTGAATTTGAGGTGTTGTGCCTGCTTAGAGTAGAGCATATTTTGATGCTATTTTTTTCCTACTAAGGCATATAGTAATTCACTTTCACTTGAGATTATATCCAAACTTTTCAGCGCTGTAGGCCTAAAGTGAGGCAGCCTGTGTACCATATCTCGCATCAAATTTGTTCAGCCATTGGATAATCTCTTAGAGGTACCATACATATGTAGACATTTACTTGGAGATTATAAAAGCTTTATTTAATAGACTTAATCGTATTATTTTAAACTTGACATCTCAGTTCATTGCAATATCATTATCCTAGTAACATTATACCAGCCTAATTTTAGGTTTATACTTATAGATTTTTCATAAAAATTAAGTTCTGGATAGTTCAATTTACTCTTAAACTGTCTTACAGTTCTATGCTACTAGGATCTTGCGCTTCCTGGTGTTCCTGTTGAGTGTCTTCAACTGCCACTGAAGAGAGAGTGTAAGTCATAGGCATTCCCCAACACACAGCTTCCACCACCTGCCCAGGGGAGCTGCTTCTTTCCAGCTGTGAGAACAACATGCCTCCATATGGGACTTGAGGATCAAGGTGCTTGGCAAGTGGAACTGAATTGGAGTTGGTCTGCTGTATTGTATCCAAATTGGAAGATAAGGTAGGAGTTTGTTAACATGAGAGAAATTTAGAAAAGGGAGAAGGAGTTTAATTTATTTATTTATTATTATGATTTTCATTACCTTTTATTGCTGTCCTTCCAAAAGTGAAGATATCTTAGATCTCCAGCTAGCTTGTAGGTGGGTTGGTGTGGTAGTTGAAGTATGACTTTTTACCTCTGTTGTTTCTGATGATTATTTTACTGCCCACAGAAGGCTGTGTAAGGGAGAAGAGTGAGTAATAAACATTGCATTGTGTAATGGGTTAACCTTGGCTGGGGGCCAGGTGCACACAGTCACTCTAACCCCTCTCTCCCTCTCCCAGTCAGGCAGAGGGAAAAAAGAATGAGATGGTAAGCAGCTCGTGGGTTGGGATAAGGCAGTTTGCTAGAAGCAAAAGCAAGGCTTGTGCGTACAAAAGTGAAGCAGAAATCTAATCCCTACTTCCCATCAGCAGCAATGACCAGCCACATCCAGAGAAATGAGGCTTCAATGCCCATAGTAGTTTCTCAGTGGGTCACCATTGGAAATGGTGGATGCCTCCCCACTTCCAGCTCCTCCTTAGCTTTTATATCTGAGTTGACATCATATGGTAGGTCAGGTTGAGTCAGCTGGCCTACTAGTGTCCTCTCTCAGAATCTTGCCCTTGGTTGGAGAGGGAACATTGCAGTCAAAACACTGGTATGTTATCAACACCCTTCTAGTTACCAATGCAAAGCACAGCGCTGTGAGGACTGCTATGGTGAAATGAACTCTATCTCAGACAGACCCAATACACAATGTTAACAGTTTCCAAAGAAAAGGAGGAGCAGTGATAAAGAAAACAATTCCACTGCCGCTTAGCAAGTCTAATAGTGCCCCTAGAAATGCATATTTATGATGAATATGTAAATGAAACAGCCATCATTGGCTCTGACTAGGTATAAAGCACTGAACAAATGGAGAATTAAAAAAGAAGACAAATAGTCTTTATGTTACAAAATGTCTTTAAAAAAAAAAACCTGGCAAAAATACACTACTATAGAATGGAAACATCAAGAGAATTGCTATTTTTATAGTGATTTTCTGGAAAATTCCTTGAAGAAAAACAATTCCTTTGCATAGAACATTTGATGCTAATGCCACAAGAATTTTCTTAGCTTTAGAATTTCTATTGAGGTAACTCTCTAAAATGTTTCCTGTCAGTTACATTGTAGACAGCCCAAATATGGCATAGAAGATTACTTTTATTAATAACTCTAAATAATACTCAGAGGAAGGCTAAATCTCAGGGCTAAGCAAACATTATTGCAGTGAAAGATACTGCAAGGCAGAAAACAGTGTGAGATTGGATGCCAAAGAAAAATATTTCACAGGATGATTATTCTTGAAGCAGATGGTGCATAGAAACTAGACTGATTTTTGTGGTACGGTAGGTATCACACAGTACACATTGCTCTAGGAAGAAAGACATTTGCCATCCCCAAAATTAAGGGTAAAATGTATCAGGCTGTAATTAATGAGCTGTCTGAGTTACTTTTTATTCAGTTTATTAAGAAAAGATTGGAGCAAACCACAGCAATAAATCTTTAAGACACGTACATCCCATTCTGATTTGCATTCAAAGTCATGACAAAGTTCAGGAAAAATGCAGATGTCAGCAGAACATTAGTTGCTATGTTTCTTTCCTTTTTGGACAGTGCTATAGAATAATGATAATTACTATATCATGGTGGATATGATGTTAGGAACAATACACATTTGTGCATATTTGTCTTCAGTGTTTGTCACATGCCCACTTATAGCTTTCTACTTAGAGTGGAAAATATTCAATAGCGAACTTCACAAGTTTATAAAAAAAACAAAGTAGCTGTTGAGTCATAAAGAATATTCCTTCTGTGGAGACCTTCACACTGCCTGATTTTATACATATAACAAAAATGCCTCATACAGCACCTTATCTTCCTGTGTCATGAATGAGAAAAATTATTTTTTTTGTGATTGTAATTAAGGACCTGGGAACTCATCTTGACTCTGGTGTGCATCTTGACTAGATTCAAATTTCATTTCAGTGATCCCATTTCTGTGGCAAAACCAAAGTACTTGAAATAGGAATCAGCTCATATAGGATCTTAACTTTCTCTATTAATTTTATACGGAGATAAGCATTCCACCTTAGTCATTTAATTTAGGTTTTAAGGTTAATCAACTAGACATTTGGATACATTCTGAGCAGTAGTTGTCTATATCACAAATCTGGATAACTTAATTTACATGTGATTTTATATGGCATAATTTTGTATATTTTTATGGTCCAATAAGAGGATAAATGGCACTGACGTAGATATAGTAAAGTGATATCTCAAATATACCAAGTCTGCAATAAAAGAGTGAATTTCAGGATTTATTGAAGCAAGTTGGCTTATTTTTAACATGAAAACCCTAATATAAAAGATAATGTGTTTAATTGTTTTCCTGTTAGCCTTTCTATCATAAATACCCTGTGGCTAATAATTGATCTCTTTTTCTCTCTGGAGTTCATAATTGATATCCTTTCACTTACTGATGCTTCTTCTGTTGTGTAATAACTACATTGTGTCTTTATTTTATTTTTATGCCTGACAGTATGTAGCTTTTATATATCTGAGATTGTAGTCCTTGGAAAACA
The DNA here is from genome assembly GCA_013399895.1 of Serilophus lunatus. Classification (NCBI taxonomy): domain Eukaryota; kingdom Metazoa; phylum Chordata; class Aves; order Passeriformes; family Eurylaimidae; genus Serilophus; species Serilophus lunatus. The sequence continues at coordinate 657,722 of VXBA01005490.1, read as the reverse complement.
AGGTTAGTGTGGATGAGAGAATTATTCTTCTCAAGTCAGAGAATAATTTCCTACATATTAGAAGAAACAGAAAGATCACTAATCTGATAGTCACTGTATATTTTTATATAAATATAAATACATTTCTCCTTGTGAAGGAATCTCAGGAGGTATGCTTATTATTGCTATCACTACTAATAACTTCTGGAAGAAAACCAAATAATTAAAACATCCCTCCACAATGAAATCTGTAATCATCTACTCTCTGCATTAGATAACACTGACTAAAAGACACAAGAGAGTGTATGTGGCTAATTTGATCTAACTCATTTCAAGGACACTCCTATAAAAATGGAATGAAAAAACAGGAAATTGAAGCAAAAAACATTGCATGAAAGATCGGTAGAGGTGTTTTGAAGCAGGGAATAGAGACAGATGGAGTCTTTTTTCTTCAAAACCATAAAGCTTTTCATACAAAACCAGGAACTAATAGTGGCCAATTAAAAAGAAGGCAAAGCTTTTTTTTTGTAATTTTTTTTTGTTTGCATTCAGTTAAAACTCTTAGATTTGTCATGTAAAGCAAATGCTAAAGGCAGTTTCATTTGATTCCTTCAACAAGTTTTACTTTAAGAGAAAATTCTTACAATTCCTCTGAGTCTCACTGCAGTGCCAAAAAGATATAATGTATACAATGTTAACAAAGGCAGACAAGGATGTGATGTGTCAAATGAATCTGTTTCTTAAGTATACCCCTGCATCTGTAAAATTGTTTTATTTCTCACAAGGGCTGATGATATATACTTTGCATATGAAATATTTTTTAGCCAAAGGTATTTTGCTGAAATATTTTTTTTTTCCTCAGGAAAAGTGGTACTTTTTGCAGGAAATTTCCCTTTACTTCTAGGTCAGTTCAACTTTAATCTCCCTGTTGCCTGAGTCACTTCCTTCTTTGCTCTTTTATGCTTGTTGCATTATTTGGAAACCAGAGGACCCAAATACACCACAAAATGTGCCCAACCTTGTCCTGCCTCCATATTTGATTAAGTGAGAATGATTGCTACTGTCATGACAGTTTGGTTTCCATGGACAGATAATATACATATGAAGATCACACAAGAGCATGAGGTGCTTTAACTGGACCCCTGATGAACCCAGTGTTGTGTAGGAACAAACATGCCTTTACCCTTAACAGCCTTTTATTATTTGTCTTTCCATATGTACATTTAAGAAGTGGCCAATACAGGTGCTGATGATCAATCTGCCATCGCATATAGGCATGGCCTTGCGTGGCTTTTCTATTACTTGCTTGGGTAGAAGTAGCGGTGAAAATAGCTGAAGGTTGCTTGTGCAAGTGTAGGGTCTCTGGAGTAATGTTGCCACTCTATCTTCAATGCTGTTTTATCTGCTACATAGATGGAAGCTACTTTGAGTATGTCCATGTCTTTTGTATTTGTGTGCCAAATTTCTCCATCGCTAAACTTATTCTCATCTGTATTTGCCATGTCATTTTAGTACAGAGTGACTCAAACCCTTTAGTCTCTTTTTGTTCCTTCCTTCTCTACTGGTAGTGCAAATGACTTTCCCATAAAAAGAAGGAAACCTAGGCTGGCTATGTGGTTTTGCATTGTAGTACAGCCTTGCTAGTAAATCTTCTGGAAGCTACAGCAGCAATCTTAAGAGCTTATGAACTGAACTGCACCTGAGGTGGCACTGTAAGAGCCAAGTTGGAAGTCTAACATCTGTAGTCTGGTTAAACTAGTTAGGGGTATTTCAGAGTTGACTATATTTTGATTTTTACAGCCATAACAACCTAGCCACTCAGTATAAGTCATAATGCTGCAACACCACATTGTATGGGCTGAAACAATCCCTTGTTTCATAGTAAGGGTGAACAATGCTTTTTGGAAGTGTAAATTGGAAGAAGTGTTGATGAAGTCATTTCATTTCCCCCTGTTTTAAAGCTTAAGTGCTACTTATGAACTAGTCAGGATATATTTTTTTTTAATGTGTGTTTTATGTCTGCTTAGAGTGTGTAGAATTAAATATGTTGAACAGAAGACTAGGACTCTTACTGATACATTCATTCGTTCATTCCTCACTGTTCCCTACTTTTGCAGTAATGTTGTAATTATTAATATTAGACTTATTTAATAATTTAAGCCCCTCTCGGTAAAGGTGAATATATTGAAGACACAGTTCAAAAAGCAAAACCCCCAAACAGTCTATCTGCTACTACTTCTTCAAAGTGGCTGGGCACTTGAAATGTATAATTTTTAGCAATAAAAGCCTCCAGACCTTTTGCTGCTTTTGTCAAATTTTCAGATTGTCTTAAGTCATTTATATCCCAAATAAATCATCTTAGAATGCAGATGCTCCTGCTTCTATACATAAACATTTATTCAGACACACTCTCTCTCTCTCTCTCTCTATATATATATATATACATACATATATATATGTCTTTACAGCAGAGACCAGATACAGGGCTCTTTCTGTATTGTCACAGCCAATATATAGTCATGTCGAATTTCGCTCCATTATTACGTTGTAGCAAATCTTGAACCTTGTGTTACAGTGACATGGTGAATACTCCTCACAGGCTCACTGCTGGGGTATACATGTGAAAAAGAGTGTTTAAATTATCTGATGATAAAATTATTAGAACAAGAGAGTACATATTCAATATCTCTGGGAATAAAAACTTTATCAAAACTGTATGCACAAATAGCATATCTCTGTTGGAAGCTTATTGATACAAGAGTTGTTTCTCCCTGGTTTGACAAAAGTGGAACCAATAAATAAGATATTTTTATAAACAGGATTACAACAAAATCCTGTCTATGTGGGGAAAAGCTGTAGCAATGAAAGAAGCAGCTCAGTGAAGTGCTACTTTCTTTCTCTCAAATGCTTGTTCAACAAGCTTAATGTAGTTTATTATGAAAGGCTTCAGATGGGGTAAACAAGGTGGGGTAAGCGAGGAAGTATACGGCTCACAAACATAATAGCTAAGTTTATGTGTTCTAAGTTTAAGCTAACATATGAGCACTATTTTATTACTGTCTGGACTGTTAAATTCTTTTGTTGTTGTTGACATGATAGTGGCCTAAAAAACAGTCTGAAAAACTCTGTCTTCCGTGTAACATCCAGGCATTATTCAGTAAGTGTTCAAGGTGTAGCTGATTTGTTTTGATTCTAAGTAGATATGAGAGTTTCCTGCACAACTTGTCATCAGGACCAGAGCACAGACCCCACAGAATGTTTAATTTTAGGTGTGAATATAACTTTTGTGACTCTGAAATGAAGGCAATGATTTTTTTAAAAGTTATTTCTCAAGTGAAGTTGCATTTAATATATAAGTGTGCATAAATATTCTTGGGTCACAAAAACCCCATGCAGTACTACAGGCTTGGGGCACAGTGCCTGAAAAGAGGCCCAGCGTAAAGGGACCTGGGAGTGCTGGTCGACAGCAGCTGAGCTTGAGCCAGCAATGTATCCACCAGATAAGAAGGCCAATGGCATCTGCTTGTACCAAAAAAGTGTGGCCAGCAGGACCAGGACAATGACTGTCTCCCTTGGCATGGATGAGGCTGCACTTTGAGTTTCCTGCTCCATTTTGAGCCTCTCACTGCAAGAAGGACATTTAGGTGCTAGAGCATGTCCAGAGAAGGGCAGTGCAGCTGGTGAAGGGACTGGAGACTAAGTCATATGAGCAGCAGCTGAGGGAGCTGGGTTTGTTCAGCTTGAAGAGAAGTCTCAGGCGGAACATATTGCTGTCTACATCTTCCTGAAAGGAGATTATGGCGAGATGTGGGTCAGTCTCTTCCCCCAGGTAATAAGCAATAGGATAAGATGAAATGACCTCAGGTTCTGCCAGGGGAGATTTAGATGGGATACTATGAAAAATTTCTTCACAGAAAGGGTGTTCAGGAGTTAGAACAGGCTGCCCAGGGAGCTGGTGGTGTCACCATCCCTGGAGGTATTTAAAAGATGAGTAGATGTGGTGCTGAGACATCATTTAATAGTGAGCTTGGCAATGCTGGGTTAATGGTTTGACTGGATGATCTTAAAGGTCTCTTTCAGCCTAAACAATTTGTTGTTTCTATGTTTCTATACTTAAATGTATAAAGAACAAATTCAGGTTTTAAAGTCAAATACTCAAAAGTTAGACAAGGTGTATTGATAATGGTTACAAATCTTGGAGAGGGTTTTTTTCTCTTTGAATTCAAGTGTTTCAAAAATAATCCATTTCAGTGTTATTTGTCATCTTAAATATCCTTGCAAATGAAAAATGAACACTTGAGTAGTTCTCATTTTATTGTCAAAATAAAAGCATTCCATTTTGAGATTTGAAATAAATTTCACTTCTAAAAGTCAATGAAAACTTTATCAAAATGGAAGAAAACAACCCTCTGAGTTGAAACTCTTTATTGGTTCTTACATGAAATATTGTTATTAGTTAAGTTCAGTTTCTCATCTTTAGTAAAGCATACAATTAGTTGTCACGTCGGAAAGGCTGGCCTCTGGTGATTGGCCTAGAAACATATAAAAACTTTGTGGCAGAGTAAGGAATAAAAATCTAATTTTGTAGCTTGCTTTTATTTTGCTTGACTCTTCAGACCTTCCTTTTGATATCTGCAAAATTGAGTTGTGACTCATGAAATAAAAAGTAACATATAATAAATAGTGACAACATCCCAAGAAGAATGCTTTATTTTCTGTATTGTTGGTGCTATTTCATACTTGGTTATTATACATGGCATCTTATTATGTAAACAAACATGTCAGAAAGTCAGTTGTGGAAAAGGCTGTAATTGAAGGCGTAAGTAGAATAACACTCATCTTGTTACACAACAATTTCAGGGTACTAATTTACCCTTTTTCAGCCTGCCTTTGTCAAGTTCAATGTAGGCATGGTGAATACAGGGCTCAAAGAAGCTTTTCAAATATGTGGTAGATACTTCCCATATGCTGCTTCCAGAAATTAGAAGTGGGATAGGACAGACTTGTTTGAAAATTTACTAAATACACACTGGAAGTCAGCTTTGTGAGCTGTTCACAAACAAGAGTCACACATCAGTAGTGAATGGAAGTTGATAAATGGGGCCACGGATGTTTTTTAAGTGAAAGCAAGTAGCTTGTGCAATTTCTGTAGAGAAACCAAAATCCATATATGAACAAGCTGCAAGATACTGCATTAACAGTTTTAAATATGTTCCTATAAGAGGTCTTAGACAGTAAGGATTCACAAGTGCTGGTATTCGTTTCTCAGTTCCTTACCAAATAGTTACTAGATATCAGTAGAGGGTTTGTTAATGTACAAGTGTACTGGTTTGAGGGGGCTGGGATTGTGGGGGGTCAAAGGGGGCATGAGGCTTGGGGGTGTTCTTGGATTTTGGGAGGAGGAAGAATGTAAGTAACCCCACTTACCTGAGTTAAGATTCAATTTCCCTCAAAGCTGTTTCGGGGAGCTGGGACCAGGGATGTCCCTCGCTTCTGCTCGCCATTCCTGGGGCCGCTCGCCCACCACCCCCGGCTGGGACTGGGATGGAGGGCTGTGGGGAGAGGGGGGCCCTTGCTTCAGCTGCTCTCCTGGGGTTTGGAGCGGGGACGGGACTGGGGCCAGGGCCAGGCGGTGGCTCATCGCCCGGGGCTCCCTGGGAGCACGGGGGCCGATCACCAGCAGCACGCACGGCCCCGGGGCGGTGGCAGGCCGGCGCGGTGGGTGCGGTC
>VXBA01005490.1:619309-651461 GCA_013399895.1 Serilophus lunatus | reverse complement strand
TTTTTTTGTTTTTTCTCTTTTTGTGTGTTTTTTTTTTTTTTTTTCCTTGCGTGTTGAGTGTCCCTCCGTGTAATTCTGGGGTCTTCTGTGGGTTATCCCTACCTCCAATTTAATTCCCCTGTAATAAATTGCTCACCTGCTGAAAATTCTATTCAGTTTTCCGTCACCTTTATTGAACCTGCCCCCTGAATGCTAAAAGGTGGATTAAACCACCACAACAAGGCACCAAAAATATAAGGAATTATTTTTCTACCATTGGAGATATGCATATAAATAATGTTGTTAGTGTGGTCCTAAAGGACAAGGCTGCATTGATGATATCAGTAGCAGTTAAGAGAGGAAGGAGAAAGGAGGGCTTATGGAAAAAGTTCTTGGTTTGATCTGTTTGGGTTGGTGAATACACATTTGTGGAGATATATCAGAAGAAAGAAATGGTGTTTCTGTAGAAAGAAATAGGTTCAACTACATCTGTCAGTACCTGACTTTGTTGTTTGTGGAGGAGATTATTTAGGTAAGGCTGTGAAGAGGGAGAGTGATCAGTTGAAAGACCTATAGTACATTCATAAAATGTTGGAGGATTGCATTTCATGGAAGAGGATTCTAAAGAGGAAAGCCTGATAGGAAACAGTGGCTAACAAAACTTCAGGATTATTTACTGAACCAGAGGCACTTGAGGAACATAATGCATTTTAAGGACAGCTTTAGCTAAGAAGAGATAATCAGTCATTTAGATATGAACAGATTTATTCTGTGAAGTCAGAGAGAATTTGAACTGGAGGAATGGAACAGTGGCTTTAAAATTATAATGAAGATGGGCTGGTAACTGCAAAGGAAATAGAGAAGAAATGGGGTTTGTAAGGGAAAAGATTTATTTGCATCCTTAATTTGACAAAGAGAGAGAGAGAAGTAGAAGACAAAGAAGAAAGACAGAAGGAACAAATATGAAAGAGAGAAGAATCAGGAAATGCTTGAGATGGGATGAGATGACTTGAACGTGAGGAGATAAGCTTTCAAATCTTTTATGGTAGAATTTGGTTATAATTCTGCAGGGGAAAAGTAAAGTAGAAAAGTAAAGCATTGCATGTTGCATAGACTGGGAAAGTGTTACTATCATTCTACCATTTTTCCCTTTTAAAAAAATTATCTATACTCATTATAATGTTTTAAAAGGAAGCAGGAGAAAGGGATAGTTTGAGCAGTGAATGAAAGGTGACAAGAGGCAGTTAGGAACAGCGAAGTCATATTGTCAACTGAAAGGTCCTTGAAGGATATAGAAATTCCTTAACAACAAAAATGTCGTCCTGAGCTGTGCTTTGCATAAAGGAAGAGATAATGCTGCTGTGATGGCTGCTGAATTCAGTGCTGTCAAGCAGGTCTGGAAGGCTTTTTCAGAAAAGAGCAAGTCAGTAGCAAGTGTAAGACAGAATATACATTTTCAAAGCGAGTTCACTAGTAGCAAACTGCACACGCAGTGCATGAAATGCGAATGTATGTTGCATCATGAATCAATCAAACCAAATAATTTTGGAAGTCATCAGTAGCAGGAAATTATGATTCAACAGTAAAATGGGAAATGGCAATTTCAAAATAACAGCAGGTACAGTAAATTAGACTGGAAATCAGAGAATCCTAAAATGTCGTATTTGTCTTCAATCTCTCATTCTGGGCTGCACTATGAATTTTCAGCTTGCAGACAAAATGAAACCTATGAAAAATAGACACTGAGAACTATAACTTTCTACTAGGTGGAGAACAGGAGGAATGAAAACACACTGTGCTTTATAGGAATTCTTTTCAGCTATGGTTAAGACTGTAAGTGATAACTTGTGACCTAACCCTGCATGGACAAGCCCTAACCACTATTCTGGGAGAATTTTCATAAAATTCTTTTTTACATACATTGAATTCAAGAGCAGATATTTAATAACCAGTTGCACAATATATCAGCACATGTTATCAATATGGAAATACAATTAATCCTAACACATTTGGAATAGTTGCAGTAGTGTTGTAGCTGCTGGAGAACTCAGTTGGACACAGGGCATTTTCTTTTCCAGCTGTCTCTCTTCCAATAAGCAAGTCTGCAGTATAGATGGAATTACAGCCAGACTAGTTTTGGATATGATGTTGCAGAGCTTCTTGGCTACTTGTGCTGCTGGGAGGAGCTCTGTAAAAAACCATATTAAGAAGGTGTTGGCACCAGTATCTCAGTAGTGTAGTACATTTTCTATAAGCCCCCGGTCATTATTGTGAATAGAAGGGTTTATAGTTTAAGTGCAGAGACTATCCTGAAAAAAAGTGCTTAGGAAGCCAGATCTGCACTGGTGTGATATAATCTGCTAGGAAAGGAAATACGCTGTATGTTTTCCACAGAAGTGTTGCAGAGTGAATCTTAGTTTATCTGTGGTGAGATGTAACTTCATATGTGATTTATGCGAATTGAAGATAGATGCTAGATACTGTTTAGTTTTGAAGGTGTAGACACAAATTATTTCATCAAAGGGCTCATTTCAGAAGCCTTGTCTGGGTTCCTGTAAAGCACATGAATGTTTTCTTAACTGTTCAATGCTCCGAATATGACTTATCTGATGGTTTGTATGCTTCCTTAAATCACAGCCTAAAAGGGACCTGGAACACTTTCTTCAGATCTCCCTGTGTGGAAGTGCCAACATTTGGCCCCAAATTCGCCATATGTCCGTATATATTTGATATCCATATGCAAAATTTTTTGCCTGGAAGTAAGAACCTGAAAAAACAGAACTGTGAAAAACAGAAGAATAGTATGCAGTGACTGTTGCCCTCACAGAGACTAAAGTAATCCATGTCTCAATAGCAAGCACCTGATAGGTATATTCTATTGAGAGGTATTTGTGCAATACATCGCATACATTTGTACTTTAGCAAGGAGACTGTTATGACTAATACATAATGCATATGGTCTTTCAAGGCCAAAAGATACGCGCTGAGCAAATAAGGTAGATTTATAGTTTAAATGTCCCTTTTGAGGACACGTAGCAAGATAAACTTGAAAAATTAAACTGTACCATCTCCAGATCACTAACTGAAACTGAAGAGATGATTCAGTTCAGAGGAAATTTCTTTAATTTATTTAAAATCTATAACCATAGCTGTTACTGTAAAAAAAAAAAAAATCAGCGCAGAAATTTTTAGTGCATTAGTTGTATTTCATAAATCACCAGGTAAACAGAATATTTCAGTTTCTGAGAAGTACAGATGTCTGCCACTGAGGAAAGAAACCCGATTGCGTATCAAGTTACTGTGTCTTTAATAGAAGTAAAAAAACCAATTTTGAAGATCAGTATGCAAAGTAAATATACAACTTCAGGGCTGTGGTGTGAGCAATGAGGGGCTACTAAAGGCTATCGACAAAATTTGATAATGAATTGGAAGTATAGTCAAGCAACTTTTAAAGATGAATTGTAGTTTTTCACATTTTCCATCAAGGCATTTTAGCTATTTTATTTTGCATTGGTATTACTGATATTTCATTGCAAACAAGAATTTAATGTAATTCTGGAGCTTCACTGTGTTATGAATTTTCCTGTGTTAAAATAAGAGTTAGGTGCAGCTGTCAATTTACAGCCATTGGGTTCAGTTTGGTAAAAGCTGTGAAAAAATAATCTGTAATTTTGTGATTGCTTGAGTCCAAAGCATGAGTATTTTTAAAACTAAGAACTAAATGTTTGTGTGATATGGTAGATTTGGGACTTAAGGGGGAATAAGCATTAGTGCTAACCAAAATAATTTTTCTTAAATTTTATTTTCTGTGCCATATTTTTAGTTTATTTGCACAATTGTGATACTGTTGCTCTCAGAATTATTAACAATTAACAGAAAGAGAGGGTCATTTGGTCCAAACTCCCTGCTTACAAAGGTTCTTCCTAGGGTATATTGCACAGGATTGCATCCAAGTGGTTCTTCTCCAATGAGAGAGAATCCATGTTCCCTGAGCTGGATCTTCCTTTGTATGTGGTGGTATTTTCAGTAATTTCGGAACCAAACTGAAAAATTTGCAACATAACAGATATTTTTGTCCAACTGTTTCAAAGTGTATGTCACCTGGTCATTTCCTTAATTTCTAGGACAAGTGAAAACTAATTTTGCTTCTGGAGTAAGGTCAAGTCTACACTGCAGTGGGCAACTTTATTTACCTCTTTCATCAAACCAGCAGGGATAGGTAATAGAAGCATCAGCAGAAATTTTGGTATGGATTAGAGACCAGAATGCTTGTTTCCACATCTTTCTCTTCACTCCTTCTCTTGGACGTCCTACAGTGATGCTCGAACAGGTCGGTCTATTCTGCTGACATTACAACCCCTAACCACAGTGCAGTTATAATTCAACAGCAGCGTGGCAGTAGCATTTCTAAATCTGATGATGGACAAACAGCTCCCAATGTCTACTCTGGGAGTCACAATAGTCTCTTAGCACCATGATAATAAACCAAGGCATGTTATTGCAAGCTCTGAACCTCATAACAGGAAAAACAGCTACGTATTTTTTGTCAATATAATTTACACTTATAAACAGTTCTTATATGCTTTTTCTTTGTGTCTAGATTAAGCATAATCAATGCTAAAGGACAGTGAAAATCTTCCTACCATGTTTGAAATGGTATGTGTTTATGAGAATATAGCTCAGAGTTTTCTATTTAATTAAAGCCTCCAAAGTCTTTGTTCAGGTTACATTTATTTTTCAGTTGTGTGGGCGTGTATGCATGTCTTTTCCTTATATTGTATTTGTGGAATCTCATTTCTTTAGTGAAAGATTTTCAAGCAATAATGTTGCAAGTGTTACCATAGCAATAAAGACCTCAGAGTATCAAAAATGGTATCTTGTTAAATCCCACTGTAGGGTTGTTACCCTGCAGTTTCAGCATCACTGTCTTTTGCTCAGTGAATTTTCTGTTTCTTTCCTAGAAATATGTGTGATGTCATATGGCTCTCATATATGAAATGGAGGTGTCCATCAGTAAAGATACTTAATATGAGGGCAAAATATGACTGGAGATAAGATTAAAATAAAAGCATTATCCCAAGTCCAAGGAAAGATATAGGATGTGGCAGTTTTCTAATTTATTCTGCAGTAATCTAAGAGTAAATATGTTAAGGCCAAATTAGTTATATAGGTGTTAAATGAGTAGAAGAGAAAGAAACATATTAACAAAATATTATGGTGTCTGCATGCCAGTTGTAAGTGTATGGAATTATTATTATATCAATTAAAATCTACCAACAATCATATACTCAGGTAGGAAGTTTTAGACAAAACTATTCAGGCATTCAGCTATTATTATTAAATAACAAGGGGTTTGTAACACTGCAGGGATACTATACATTTATATATCTGATTTTCTTAGCATTAATAGTGCTAGAATATTTCAGCCAAGATACTGTTGTGCAAAATTATATGATATGACTTCTTTTAATAAATCAAATTCTTGTCTCAAAAACTTATTTCCAAATGTTGGACTTAACAGTTGAAATTTGTGAACTAAATTTTGTACCAAAAGATAAAGGACTCATAATGGTCCAAGTGAACTTGCATAGCTTCGAATTTGATTTGAGGTCTGTTGTGTAGAAACCACTGAACATGAGATGAATGTTGTCTCACAATGAAAAAGATTTCATAATCACAGTAGGAAAAAAATGTGTGTGATTGATTTACATTCTGATTTCAATTTTTTAAAATTATACATATTGAAGATTATTCAGTTTCATCAGTAGATTTTTCACTCATGCATAATTCTCCAAACAGTGAGGTTTCTCTGACTGCTTGTTGTTTTTCTTCCTTTGCAAGCCAGATCACCTTTTCTACAAAAAAATGTAAATATTTTTATGTTTAACATCAGGTTAAAGAAAAATCAACTCCCTCAGACCTTTTCCTTCCTCATGCCTTTCTGTCTCTGAGTGGTTTCTGAAAGTGAACCTCTTTTCGTGTTTCCTCAGGTGCTCTATAACACAACTGTGAAAGCAATGTGGTGGTTTAATTTTTAATGCAGGTCTCTGATATTTTAATCTTTTCCTGTGGACAACATTAAAGATAAAAGATGTTAGGTTATGTGACAAGACTTGGCGTGATTTACAGACTCATTTCACATAATCTGCTGGTGTTTGCTTTGGAAGGCAATTAGGCATCTCTATTCTTTTGAAGTTTCCATTGGTTTGTTGTGGCTGTCTTTTTCCTTGCTATTTGAGGGTTCCACTGTATTTCATAACATGAAAAATCAATATTGAAAAGGCAGCGGGTTCTCACATTCCTCCCTGTTGATTTGTGTTGATTTATCAGATATAAATGATTTAACCTGATAAAGTCTGAGAGCTACACTAAACACTTTTCAACATTCAAATTCATGGTTTTTTTATATATGCACTTACACTGGTGTTTAATGCTGCCTTGTGGGATAGGTGTTTGCAGAGGTTCTCAGAATTATTTACTGTATTAACCTTTATTAAATGACTATATATTAGTATATCTTTGCCTGAATTGCATATGCCACAGATCCTTCTAGTGTGACAGTTGGATATGCTTTAAACTTCTGCTGAAGTCCCACTGTTTAGTCAGTGGTATAACTGAAAGTAACTATGTTGAAATAGCTGTGTTGTCTACTGGGATACTACCTCAGTAGGAATTGCATATCTATGCTTGTAAACCATGATGTTACATCTCATTGCAGTAGTATCTCAGATTTTATATCCAGGGAAGATATTGTGATGTATTAAATACAGCACAGTGCCTACCAGATATCTGGGTTGAAATTGTGAGTTATTCTATTTATCAGTAATAATGTATAATTTGCAAGTATTTACCAGCTTCTTATTCAACACAGGTGCACCTTCATTATGATAAATTTATGCATATCTTTAGAAGAGTTACTGAAGTAATCTATTATCTATGTAAATATACAAGGAACGTTTTTCCAATTGAAATAAATTTTATATAAATCGGGATATTTTATATAATTATCAGAGCTGATAATTTATCATTAGTTGCAATTAAATTACCAATGTACCAGAGCACTGTTGGAATTTTACAGACATTTCAATTTATGAAAAATGAATCAGTTTCTGTATTGCTGATGAACTGTACACTTCCCTTGTTGTATAGGATGTCACACAATACATGGTAATATTTTCATTTTTATTGTTTAAATAAGAGGAAACAGAGAAATTAATATCATAGAACACATAATTTTTGAGCAATATCTTTGTACTTTAGTAGAACTATTTTTCCTAATAGATCTATAGTCATCTTTGTAATTTGAACTGATAAATAGGAACATGACTGAGATCATGAATATTTATTAATCTACATGTGGATTTGGGGTTTTTTATATGTTTAGAAGTAGGAAAAATGCTTTCAAATTTGGATATGTCAGCATTGCTTGTCTATGTCACCCATCTAGACTTCCCTGTGCCTTCTCTGGTATCTGAATATTCATTTGACAAGATATATATAGATAGATGTGATCTGGTATTGCTTTTGAATCCCATATTGATTAAGTCTTCTGAGTTATTCAGAATGTAAAGTGTCTTGCTGACAAGTTGCAGGAATATGTGCTGGAAAAGAAATATGATATTGCATACCTAGATTAATTGCTGTAAATTACAGGGAGCATACAAGTTTTGTTTACAAACTCTCAGAAGGATTCTGTGGTTTCCGTATTGGAGACTGATATAAAAAGAATTCTGTAATGCTGCTATTGTGCTGCAGGATATGATTTTGTTGTGTTACTGGATCATTTAGTGTGTTTGATGAGAAGTGAAAATGAAAAACCAGGAACATGCAAAAGCGTTGTACTTAGTGTTTTATAATTCTTGCTTAATTATCTACAGGGCAAAACTACTGTGCTTCTGAAAAAAAACAACAAAACCAGAGGATTTTAATTTTACCAAGATGATATCTAAACAATGGTTATGAGAATGGCACTGGAAATGGGATGTATAGCTTGTTCCCTTTACATGTGTCATTTCTTATTAATGTTTAAAAAGGGATCTTTATTCAGTTGTTGCTTCTAAATAATAGTTCAGTATATGCCCAAGTGTTACATTCTTTAGTATCCAGTATATTGCACTCCAAGGATCCCAATTCTATCGAAAAGAGAATACTCTCTATTTTAAGAAATCTTGCCTTCATTAGGACATTTTCTCAAGTTTTCCAGTAATCTTTCTCCTGAAAGAGTATATGTTTCAATTAGGTACACTTTTTTTTCCCAAGAGGCAATAGCAAATCCAGAATTACAAGGACACTAGATGTTTAAAATCTTCACTTCTGCAGAGATACTTCATTTTCATGTTTACATTCATTACACTTAATTTCAGGAAAAATAGTGAATTGTCAATAACTCCTCTGGATAGATATTCAATTTTCCCTTACATGGTTACACTTGTGCTGATAGGAGAGCTAAAGATTTGTTTCTAAAAAGACTTGTTGTTCATGGTAAGAGGTGCACTAGGAAAGTAGGTTAAAAATATGTTGCTAGGAGACAGAAGAGGATCCTAGCAACTGCTGCTGCTGAAAATGAAAATTGTACGCCTGTGCTAAGGATGAAGCTTCAACCCAGAGCAATTCAGCCAGCTAATAGTGTTCTTAAAGAGGAATAATTTTGTAGCCACTATCTCTCTTGTTTTATTAATAAAACAGTATTTCTGATTTAGAATGGTCCTCTTAGAAAAGGAAAATTAAATTTTTTTTATCCATTTTAGTATCTTGCAATGTACTGGTAACATGCTCAGTGTTCAGCTGGACCAGAATTGTAACCTTTTGAGATGCACATTCCTCATTTATATGCAGGACTCATCAGTTAGAAAGATGCTCATTAACCTATGGCAGTAGGCAATCAATACTCCAACAGAGTATTTGTATTATTGAATATTTATTGTTATGTTCAGGGGTTGAATGCCTCAGAGATGAAGCATGTGGTTGTGATCCCAAATTATTTTTAAGAAAAGAAAAACTAAAAAAGGATTTTTGAAAATTTATGTAGCCTGCCCTCCTTTTGGCACTAGTTTAATTTCCTTCCTGGACTTTCATTCCTTCATCTTCTTTTCCCTCTTGCTGTAGTTTTCCACAAAAGCTCACCTCAGATCATTTTACTTTTCTGTCCACACTTTTCTCCCTTCCTCTTGCATTTCTTCACAGTCCTTCTATTTTGCCAGACCTTACTTTCTTTTTTCTTTCTTATTCCTCCGCTTCCCTGATCCACATGTAGAAATTGAAATTATATTCATTTCCTTCAATGAACCTTTCCATTGGAAAATAGGGCATTAGTTAAATGACAGTGTAACTACAGTACGCTGTAACTAATAAAATGCAAGCTCAGGGCCACTTGATCTACATCCATGTGACTTCTCTATATATGTATAGACACATAAATATATTCACTTACAGATAGCAAATTATGCATGTATGTATGGGTTTCCTTAATGTCAAGGTAAGTACTGATATAGAAGTACTATAAAATAGGACATGTAGAGCTGATGTAGGTTCCAGCATGTGTTACCTTCTGTATTATGTGTTTGAGTAAATCTTGGAGCAGTAGGGTTAAGTGAAACAAGCCTGCTGTCATTTTGGTATGACGTGCTGTCTCCTGCAGGTGAAGGCCCGCTAAGAGGTAGGAACTCTAAAGGAGATTTAGGTATCAGAAGGACAGAAATAAGGGATGACAGGTGAAGAAAAAACAATCAGATGCGATAGAATTTACTCTCTAACTATCTCAGGTAGATTACCTATACACATAGGCAAATATTGCTGAGGAGTAGCTTTGGAGAGATTGTGATTTATAAAGTGAGGAATTTTTGGAGGAAGAACACGAGCGAGTCAGGTAATTGTGAAGAATCAGTCGGTTCTTATAGGTAGATGATGGGGAAGACTCAGTCATGAAAGGACACACAAACATGAGTCAATATCTACATACACTTATAAATCAACTCACAGCAAGTAAACTCTCTTGGCTTTTACAAAGTTTCTTTTATTGCAACTAACAGTTAAAAAGAGTCAATTGGCCTAATGCAATTAAATGCAGTAATCCTTGCTGTTATACTGAATGTTTATTCCCACTAACATTAAAGAGTATTTTAATATATTTTTAATATTTAATCTTTAATTAGTCGGTAAAAGATGATTTGTTTTCAAGCATGGATTTTTTCTTCTCTGTGTCTTTAATTTGGAAGCAATTTCTGCATATTGTTTAATATTCTTGCAGAAACTTCTTCTTCATTGAGGTTGAACTTGTTTGTCTCCTTTGCAAAGGCAGTGGAATAGTGTCACCATGGCTGCAGGTTAAATGCTGGGAAAACCTTGTGTGGGAGTATGTTTAAATGATGTGGTTTTAAGTAAAACCACAGAAAACAGTTATGCATAATGCAAAAGAAACAAATTTCTTCCTGGAAGTAAATACATTTCAGAATTTTCCTCTGTGTGAAAGCCATCTTGAACTGCATAACCTCCTAAATTTTTCTTAAATATTTTATACTTAAAACTAAACAGAATTTGATGTGGTGTACAACTATATTTTAATAATACTGCTAGTCTGTTTAAGGAAGAATAGAAATGTAATGTAACTGTCTTGTGTCCCTCACCTTTGTTCTTATGATGAAATAGGATAAAACTGTTGAATTCTCAGATGGTAAAAGACCAAAGAATGTGGAATTTGGAGGTAATGAAGCTCTTTCAACTGTAGAATACTGAAGATTCTACTAATCTTTAATCAGAGTTGCTAATAAGGTAAGGATTTAAGTGACCTCTACTGTTTCCAGATTAGCAAGCAGTTAGAAATGCTGGAATAAAAATAATATTAACTACTTGTACATGCTTGTATAACCTAAGGACAGATATTAAGGAACTACTACAAGATTACAAAGAACATGGGAAAAAGTTTTCAGGTTCTGCCAATCTTAGACAATAATGTGAACATCTTACTCCAAGTTTGTTATTTATACAAGTTGTGTAGCGTTGTAATCTAATTACTTCTGAATACAACTGTAATTTAAAATAGAAGTATAATACATAATTGTGTGCAACTAAAAAAAGGACACAGTACAGCTTTTAAAAGATGCAAAGAAGCGCATATTTGGTTTCTGAAGCTTCAAAATCCCAGTAGGGTTGTAGGCATCCAAATGTCACAGTAATCTACAGATTGACACCCACTTAAGTAACATTGTTTCTATAAAATCAACATGTTCAGTCATATTCAGAACTTGTGAACTGCATGCACATTTGTACTGTGACTTATGGGATAGCATTGCTTTAGTAAGGTCAAACATAAGGTATAATGCATGGAAGAAATCAATATGTGTGATAAAGGTTAAACAACTTAATGAAAACACAGGAGCTGAGCTTTTTCAGGGAGTGTGTGGTGGTAGGAAGGAAGACAGCTATCCCTGAAGCAGGTGTCATGTCCAAGGCTACGTTAGCATCCTCCTCTTTCATGGGAGTTTCATGGGTTGTGGAAGAAACATATCCCTTTTAAACATGCCTTTTTTTTTTTTTTTAATCTTTCTTCAACACTCCTTCTGTGGCAGAACTAAAAGTCGTATGTGCACTCTAAACATAAAATATTATACCTGGCTTAAGGTATATTTTGCAGTCTTGCAGTATGGACGTTTTGCATAGACTCCCTTAATAACGGTAAACTCTGCCAAGTACTGTACTGTCTGTACAGTACTTGGTAAGTTAATAACGTGGGGCATTGTCCCTTTAAGGGGACAAACTTAGTTTGATGTAATTAAAAGTGTAGTTCTTGTAAACCCAGTGAAAACCTCAAAGAGTTAAGAAATACTAAGACATAATCAGCCCTGTGTCAAACCTGTTCAAATCTCACAGGAAGTCAGATCCTCAAAATATTTTTCTTCACATTGCTAAACAACTTAATTGTTTATCAAAAGTTGTTGTGATTTACAGTATAGCGGGATGATCTATATACAGGTCAGGATGAGAGTAAAACAGCTCTATTAAAACAGGTGCTAGCAAAGAGTAAGCTCCAAATATGATATTCTCGTTGTCTTCTACTTCGTTAAAAAAAAGACTGATCATGTTAGATTTCTACTTGTGTATATATTCATGTATTTGAAAGCACAGGGAATGCAGTAGAGGAGGTGGATAAATTTGGAATGTAGGATCAATTAGAGATGATTTGTCTATTTTCCACTACATTTAGTTCCACTTCTTGTTATTTCCTGAAGTAATGTCATTTAGCTTATTTTTTTTTTTTTTGAAAGGAGTACCTTGCATTTCATATGTTCAAAGGTATATGGTTCAAGGACCTTGACAGAAAATTGATGGTCATGAATAATTTTTATGTGAATGTCAGACAGCGTCACCGAAGTCTCTAAGCATGGCTGAACACACAACACGACATGTTTCATGAAACATTAACAGACTGAAAAATTTGGTTAACATGAACAAACGTTTATGATGAAATTAAGGATTGTTTCCAGTTCAAAACCTAGCAAAAACAATCCTAATGGCTCCAGCACACTAAGCAGGATTAAAGAAAATATGTGCTAAAGCTGACAGAGATCAATGATCAAAACTTCAGTCTTTTTAGCCCCAAGGTAACTGAGTCAGGTTTCATCATTGTAATCCTTAAGGTATAAAATAGAAATGAAACTTGCGTGGTGATGCAAGCTGGCTATGAAATTATTAGGCTTTGGCTCACAAAGTAAGAAAAGTTGGCATACTCGATGGAAATGATGTTCAAAACAGTTCACAGAAAGAATGAGAAAAGCAGCTTGTGCTGCTTTGGAAGAATAAACAGCAGTTCTCTTTTTGCAGTACTTGTGTGTCATGGACATTAATAAGCATTAGGAAAGAAAAGTAAAAATAATTGCAAAATAGGAATAAAAATAGCGATTCTTTAAAGTTTCTAAATTGTTTAGAAAGTTTAGAAATTGTCTATTTTGAAACTTCTCTGTGTAAAATATTAAAGATTTTTTTCTTTTGTGAAGAAATAAGCATTTAGGAAACAATCCAACTAGCTACATGTAATAGTATATTTTCCTCCAGAAAAAAATCTAATAAAATTAGCACTTGAAACCCACTAGAGTAAATGATGAATAAGGGGAATTTCCTTTTGATACAGATTTTTATGATTGCGTTCATTACTAGACAAGAGAAACTTATTCTGAGGAGATAAGGGACTATTTATTCTATCTCACAAACATAACAGTTAATTCTTTATATTAATTTTAATTCCTAGATTTTTTACTCGTCAAAGGATCAAAGTTTGAAATACACATCAGGAGGAAGGATTACCTGGTGAGAACATCTGATCTGTGAGCACGCCATGTTAGTTCTGTTAGACTTTGCTTTTCAAAATAGAAGCAGAGCATTGTGTCTATAGGACTCCTTCTGAAGAGTATGGGCAGGGATCTCTAACTAGAGTACTGGTTAAGAAAGAAGTCAACTGTCTTACCTGCTCCCCCATGCTCTGGATGTCAGCCCAGGAGCCTCAGTGCTTGTCAGAAGCATTAGCACAATCAACTGCTCCAGTCTGACAAACTACACATCCCAACTCATTGTGTTACAGCACCTGTTCAGGAGCACTATGATCCCAAGAGCCATCACTTTATCATGCAGATGACCAGAAAAAAACTCTAAGCAGTACACACTGTAAGTGTGTAAGTAAGGCTCTTTTCAGCTATTTATGTGAAAGTGATCTTTTTTCTTTTTGAGATGCTCTACTTTATGCTGCCAGAGGCCCTCTTAAGAGAGAAAGCACAAAGGGTGCATGATGAACTGTTGAGTAGGTGGGCTGTGACAACCTTGTGTGGCTTTTGAAATGTTTCAGCATGATGTGAACTTCTGTCGACTTTCTTCCCCCTTCCGTTTTTTTTGCCTGTTGACCCTTTGATGGGAAACCGAAATTAAGACTGTATCCTTTGTTAATTTTGGTTTTTACTCAAAAGGCTGTATCATTTGTTGTATTCTCTAGTGAGGATAAAAAAGGTAACAAAAGATGCTCATTTAGGCACAAGAGAAAAATGATGATGAGAAGCTGCCACAAACCAAATATGAAATGAGATATGCATTCAAAGCAGTTACTAGCTGTTGGATAACACTGCCACCAATGACATCTTGAAAATGGACTAGATACCTGGGGGAGCAGCAGGGCAGGGATTGGAATATGCTGCAGTAACAGTTACTGCAAGAGCTGGAGCCTGTTTTTTCACTGGTGTTTTGCATATGCAGGTCCCTTACACCATTCTGAAAGAGTTACTTCCCTTTCCTATATAACCTGTGCTCTTCCACTGCTCCAAAGCTGGCAGATGCAACAGGTACGTATATTCGGCGTGAATTAATCAAGCTGTGCCTTGTGGCTGGGTATATCTATTTAGTTATTAAAGATTGCACATAAGAAGAGGGTGTCAAATTGGAAATATCCGGAAAGGCTGTGTAAGAACAGCCTCTTACAGAGGGCTATGTGATTAAGGCATATGAGTAGGTAACTGCTGAGCTGGCCAAGTGTTGGACAGCAATCCTCTTCTGAAAAGAGGAGGCAGCAGGTTAGATTCACGCAAAAAACCCTGCCAAGAATTCATTTAATGCCATGGACCTTTGATTCTGAATCTTAATGATCTACATATACTTCCTATTAAAGTATCATTATTTTTGGTTACGCTTACTCTCTGACACCTATTTTGGAAAATGGTCATCTAATAATATTCCATTTCTTGAAATGAATTTAGGATATTTCCTATGCTGAAAATGTGGATATTTACAGGCACTTCTGCCTAGGAAAAAACATCAGCATAGAACTGGAAGAACAGATCTCTTATGCATATTTTCTCTTTTTCATACATACAACATATATTTATACTGCAGCATGTATTTACATATAAACATACACAGACTTACATGAGAAATTTAGGAGATAATTTAGGAAAGAAGCAAAGTGATAAACAAACATAGCTTTCATGAACAGTACTTGTACAGAATATGGTAACGTGAAAGAGATGTAATCATGAAAATATCATCATATTTATGGTGATGATGAAAGTAATAAAATAAGTAAGAACATTAAGATTCAACTGGTATGTATAAAGGCACTGTGAAGTAGAGGCCTTTTCAAACAGTGGGATGATTTCTGCTGGAATGAGACCTGTCACTGTAACTTCAGAATATACTGGAAAAAATATGAGTAATCATACTTCGACAGAAGATAGATAGAAGTAATACTGTTCCTCTTTTCTCAGAAACAAGACAAAAAGGATGCATTTTCTTAACAAAAAATCAGTACAGTACTTGCAGAGTCAAAATTTTGGGAAGATGTTATTCATTAGCATTTCTGTAGTTTTACTGATAGTTACAGGTAAGGAAAAGTTTCATTCCTGTTCTCTGAGGGGTACACTCATGGTGCCAAAATATTCTTGTTGCCAATTAGCTCTGCACTGTTCTGCTTTGATACAGACATGTTTGATTGAAATAATGATTAGTTAAGTGTAATGATGATTATCTGATGCTAATTTTAAATATTTTAAGGTCAAGCTCCCAAGTGGAAATTGTTGGTCAACCCGCAGTAACATGTTGTAATATTGGTTACTCCATTTTCACATATTTGTGCAAGCTGTTCTGTCAAAATCACTCCCTGTGTTAATGTAGAGGCAAAATTGTAGTAATATGTTTAATTTGCCTTTCTTATCTCCTCACAGTTCCTTAAGGAACACTGAGTAACAAGAACAAGAGTAGTTTCAGCCTGACTTGAGGGATGGAAGCTTATCTTCTTTTGCCAGTGAGTAAAGGAAAGGGACAGATTAAATGCTGGTATGGAAAGTCAACCTGGGATTCTGTTCAACTCTCCCAAGTGTCTTTATATCCTCCAGCTGAGGAGTCATTTGAAGACAGTGAACAAACTTGATATGACATAAAACTGGGAGCTGTATACAGCTGGAACAGCCATATGTGCTTTTTGTCTCCTTACCTGTTTCTGGAGTAAGGTAAATTCAGTGGTAAGAGAGGGAGGCCTCTAGCTGGCATTTAGCAAAGAGTTCTTAGGAGAAAAAAGCAGATCTGGAAAGAGTTGCTACAAGTCCTGTTGTGTGTGCCGGTCCAATATGCAAGTGGACATTAGTAGATAAATCATGAAACACATACCTAGGATTATATGGGATAATCTCATTGCTGTCTTGGATGAGAGCTCAACTGTCAGAGTTCTCAGGAGGAGTTAATGCATCTTTTACTATTTAGTTGCTTATACATCTGTCTAAGTGTATTTTATTCATATTCTGCAAAAAAAATCTTAAATATAACTATATTCACAGTTTTGTGTGTGAAATCCATGTGAAGAAGTTGCTTTCAGATTTCCAACATTTTAGCATGGATTTCAGCTAGGTTTATTTATTGCGAGGGACACTTGATGCATTGTATCTGATCTTTTTTTTCCCTGCCATTAGCCACCTGGAAAAGGGCTTTTGAAGGGTTCAGCTGAAGTTGAAGCAGTAGAACCAATGTACACAGTAGTTAATTAAATTGGCCAAAACACTTTTGGCTCCAGCTTTAGGGAAATGCCTATTAGTTTTTTCCAATTTATTTTCAATGACCTGAAGATGATTAGCAGCACACTATTCCAAAACATAATAAAATATTTTACCAGAAATTTTCAAATTGATCTCCATAAGTTGCTACCACTTTATTTGTCTATGAAAATGTGTTCTTAGTGTGCTCTGATAGCAAAAGTACTGTTAAAATAATAGGTTGTGTAATGGATCTTAAAGATTGTGTGGGAATTTACAGGACATTTACAAAATTACCAGCATGTACTTTTAAAAATATTTCTAAAACCAAACCTCAGTTGCACTGGGTTGTAGTGGAACTAAAAAATTAGAGCAGAAATTAAAATAATGCAAATTATGACATCCTATTTATTATGCTTTCACGCTGCTATTATACCCTCTTACATTTATTATTCATGTTAATATTTTGGTTTTCAAATTAAGGAATTATTGGAGAATGGGCTTATATTTTAAGAAAGTTGTTTTTCTGAGAAATTCAAGGAAACTTTGTAAATGTTCTTTGCAAGTAAGATTAGTTTTAAAACTAAGGCCCTAAACTTCAGTACACACACAGATGTATTTGATGTATTTTCTTTTTCCCAGAACTAATGTAGTGTTTATTTCTAGGCCATTCTGGTAGAAATTTGAAAATAAACACCAAAGGTTGTTTTTCCCCCCCCCCCTAAGAGTTCAGTTTAGCAAAACCATTTAGACTAGTCTAGATCTGTAAAACACTGGGTTTCTACCTTTGCAATTAGGGTTGTAGATCTGGTGGCAATAAGTGTAGTCTTTCAGTATGATTCTGGACAGAAACTTTCTGCGATAATTTATACTAACCATCGTATGACTGGCTATTATAAGAATTTTTGGCCTGTTGGATTACCTTTTATTTCTACTCAATTTGTCAATATGAAATTAACCATTGTAGGTTAATTTAAAGAAGTAATAAATTCAGGAGCTAGACAAAAGACAATCTAAAAATTATTTAATAATCTAAAATTAATTCAATCTAAAATTTATTTAATCTAAAATATAATCTAGTTTATTTAATCTAAAAATTATTTAATACATTTAATAAGTTTAAAAATTCTGTTTGTTAATGTTCCATTTAAATCCTGCTTTTTGTCTCTTTCTATGTATTTGTCTTTCCTAACTATTATAGGTTCCTAGGAATACCAGACTGCTTTAGCAACAGAGCAACTAAATAATTCACACTAGAATGCTGGACATTATCTAGAGTTGTACAAAGATGGCGTAAAGAAAAATATTTTATAAGTTATTTAGGGCTATAGCAATGACAGCTGTTTTCAATTGATCTGTTCAGTTAAATATTGATAGCCTTTCTGAAATATCAATTGCATGACGTATGAATTCAGATAGTGGAAAATTGAATTTCCAAACCCTACCTAGCCTGAATTGAGCTTTTACACACAATATTTTGATGTTCTATGAAAGTATTGGAAAAGCCCATAATTACATTTACTGCTTTTCCAATCTCAACTGGAGATCAGACTGTCATTAGAATCTTGTATCTCTACTATACCTGGTTGCAAACCAAAGATTTCTGATACTGGCTACCTAAACCGCAGATAGAAACTGCTGTTAATTGGTTCTGAGATTATCTAGGTTTTTAGGTCTTTGGCCATACACTTGGCTCTCAATTTGAACTATCCTTCTGAGATTTCCATTTCAAAATCAGTAAGCTTCCACAAAAAGGCTGTGTTTTGAAGAATCAGAATTTCTTGATGTTTCACCAAAAATTCCAGACAAGTTCCAACCTTTTCCCGGCCCCACCCATTTCTTACTGATTATAACTTGCCTGAAGTCACACTACAAATATGTGAAGGAGGGCATGTCTGCACGGGCACATGGAGGCAGGTCTGAGCTCTCTTTGGTTGTGCTAGCCTGAGAAAGCCAGAGAAATACTGAGCAGAGACACCATTTGGGTTCAGTGAAATTCCAGCTACCTCAGTGCAGCATCTTCAAACAACCTAGTGTGACCAGCTGATTGTTAGATCATTGTGTTCACAACACTGAGTAGTACACGGTAATTTTCATTTCTACACGCTCCTCTGTTATGAAATCTTTCCCTCTCAATGAATGTACCTTCGAATAGCCCTTTTTCCATCCGGTCCTAATAGTCACTAAACCAGTGAAGAATGATGTTCTCTCATATCTGCTTAATCTGTACGTAGAACGTTGGAGTTGTGTGACTGTTTTCATTACTTGTATTTTGCTGAAACTAATTCCACCCCTATTGATTTTAGCTGGTCGATAAGGACAGGTATGCTCCTGTACAGGCTAATTACACAAAGCTTCTACACTAAAACTATAGCATGAGACTTTGCACTGAGGGACTCTGAGACTGAATTGTGTAGATACTAGCTACAATGTCCAGACATCAGGCACTTTGGCTGAAGTTCAGATATCAGAGATCCCAGACAAATTTTGTTATGTTAATAAGGGAGGCTAGGATTTCTTACACACCAGCCCCCATTCCCCACCTGACTATAAATCCCTGTCTGGACAATGGAAAAGTAATATAACTAACAAGCGACTTGGAGATCTGCAGCATGAATGAAACCCCATTTCCTATGGACTGGTGCCTTGCTGTTGCTTGGCCTTGATGCTTAAGGTACAAAAATCCTGCATCTTTTCTTATAACTGCATATTTGTAAATGCTGGCATGCAGATTCTCAGGTATCATAAAAAATACGCATTCTTGCAGACTTTCCCTCAGCTACAAACTTATTTGATCTGGTATCAATCCTCAGTTTTACCATCTACTGTCAGGTATCATGTGGAAACATACTCTTTGAGATCAATGTCCTTTTGTTTCATTTCCATTGAAATCAGGTTGTGAGTTCCAAAGCTATTTAGGAAGAACACATGCATACATATGAAGTGCAATCATACGTTGTTTGGCAGCAGAGCAAACTATGGTAGAAACAGGACTATATTTTTTCTTAACTGTCATTAGTGAAAAGTTAGAGTATATTTTTCATTAATTTTAGATATCTGCAGGGGAAAATTGTTGTCTTAAAAATTTCTGCTTTGACATGTTTGGTCTAAATCCTGATTTGTGCCTTAGGACATAATGCCAAATGAATCAGCTGTCTTGGAACTTTCAAGACAAAGAAATAGGATGATAAAGCAGAAGGTTACAAGACTATAGACTTGTGAAATTTATATTGGTTTGAAGCTGCACTCTAGTGCTAATCTACAACACAATTGCCTGAGGTTCTTAAGAAATGCTTTGCATTTCTTGTGTCTTCCAAAAATCATTTGAAACCCAGTTCTTAGTGTTTTATAATTTTTGTGACTTTAAATCTTACAAAGAAAATCCAGATACCTTTGCTAACTTTCAAAAAATCAAAGAAGCAACATTTTACTGAAAAGCAATAAATAATTCTGATTGGTTTACAACACTGATTAATTACTGATTAAAGCAGAAAACCTAGTTTTTCTCTGATGTAATACACTTCTGTGATGCATGTAAATTATGGTTGCAATGCATACTTTATCAGATGCTTTAGCACCAGTAAAATATTATTTTTGGCAGACATTAGTTTCAATGAAATTTGAACAAGAGTTTATGCAACATTCTCTTAAGAAATTCATGCATTCATCCATGGAAGGCCGAAAATCAAACCAGCAGTGACCCATTCAAAAATATGGGTAAGTCTGGAGAATGAGCCCATGGAAGTGGCACAGATTACCTGAAGCTTACTGTCCATTCACAGGCATTCATCTGTAACATGGCTCACTTTGTCCTTGGCTTTGGAATGTGATGCTACAACAGCCCTTACTCCATGCTGATACTGTCTCGTGATGCTAGCTAGTCCTCTGATTGCAGATTTATGGAGATCTACAGAGACAGAGGTATGTGGCAGTATATTTATTTCTCAGGGGAATTACCTCATTAGGAACTTTCTATGAATTTGCCATTTCAATGCGTGTTCATTCACTGAAATGGAAACAGACACACAGGCAATTATACATATACCTATTTACACATGCACATACACAGAGGAACAGTACCTTTGAAATTGCATCCTGGAAGCAAAAAGATCATATTTTAAACTGAGTAGCCTCTGCATTTGTGAATTAAATAGAATATGTACTCTGGTTGCCAGCATCAATAAAAGACAATGAGTATTTAAGAGAAGAAAGAAGTGTTATTTATGCCACATTTTCTTTTTTTTTTTTTTTTTCCTTTCGCAGCATATATTACCTCCAGCTCATTTTCTGACATCTTTGCTCTTTTCATTTGATTTCAATGTTCAGCAGAGCTATAATCCAAGGCTTGCAATCTAATAATTATTAAAATTCAGGAATAAAAGAGACATACTCAAACTCATAATCAGGAACCAGTGATTTCCAGATTGGTATGCTACATCTGTTCTAACTTGTAGTTATGAACAATATTGTCTTGTGACCTTTATGAACAGTACAGAATGCTGAGGAACATGTGGGAATCAATTTGGTATGCCATAATGTACTTCTAAAAAGCTGCACAAACCTGTGCAGTCTTTGATACATCCAAAGTTACTCTATCAGTAGCTTTTTTTCCCTCTTACTGGAAATCTTACTGGAATATCTATAATGAATGATGCCAAACTCTGATAATCAAAGATACCATGCTTTGTTAGTCTATATCAAGGTACAAAAGAACCCTTTGAAGTTCTTTAAGCAGGTCCAAATAAAAACTACAAAACCAAAAAAATGTATCTGAACACTGAAGCTGTATAGTGACGGCCTTTTCTGATTTCATTTAGAGTTGTAAAAAGTATAATACATTTTCTGTTCTACATCAAGGTCCTGCTACTTTTATCTAAAAACCCTCTCAACTGACATGTTATTATTTGATCTTTTTGAAAGCACTCTACAATTACCCTAGATTGTTAAGCCATTGAAATAGTTTTTAAAAAGTTATCTTTTGAATTGAATCTAAATCGATTCAGTTTCCTAAAAGTGTATGAGAGAAAGACCTGTATAAAGAAAAAAGAAAAAAATAATCAAGGGGCTGGAGCACCTCCCTTATGGAGACAGGCTGAGTTGGAGTTGTTCGCCTGGAGAAGAGGAGGCTCCAGGGAGACCTCATAACACCTTCCAGACAAAGGATTCCCTCCACTGAAAACATTCAAGGTCAGATTGGACTGGGCTCTGGGCTTTGATCTAGTTGAATATGCCCCTGCTCACTGCAGGGGGGCTGAACTAGATGACCTTTGAAAGGTCACTGGCAACGCAAAACATTCTATGATTCTATGACTAATTTCATTAACACTTGAAATTTAGTCTGAAGAACACGTGATTGATGTTCCATATCATCACGTATATCAGCAATGACTACAATGTGCTTCTGTTTGGAAAAAAATGAGTTGTTACTTTTAATCAATCGTTTCCAAAGTGTTTAATAAAGTAAATGAAAGTAATTTTGAAAATGGATATTAATATTCATAAGACTAAATTTTAGCTTGGTGATCTGAAAACATTGGGACTTGAATTTATCTTTTTTCTCTTTGTCCAGTAATCAGAGTATGCAGAAGAACAGAAACTGTGACATCCCTGATTTGGGGCTGGAAAAAAGTTCAGGAGAAATATTGTACGTATCTGCTCTGTTCTGTCCTGGACCTCCAATTTAACCACTGTCAGAATCAAAGTATGGAGTAGGTAGACCCTTGTTCTGACTCATGTTCTTTTAAGCATTTTCTGACTTTTTTATGCCACTTGATTTGTATTCTGTTATAGTAATGAAGCCTGTAAGCTCAGGGACTGTGCATGTTTTTTGACAGTGCCTAACATAATGGGGCATTGACCTTCGCCAACTCCTGGTGCTGCTGTGTAAAAATAACGGTAACATGATTAATTACATATACTGCATTATTTTCCACTTCAAAAGTAAAACCATAGGGGATTTATTGATTAATTTAAGAAAATTAAAATGAACTTGCATGAAAGTTTTGGGAGTGAAATTAAAGAGAAAGCTCAAATGCTAAATCAGTGTTCAGGTAAATATGTGATCTTCTGCAAGTTCACTGAACCTAAAATACTTGAAAATATATATTGCAAAGTTAACTGAAAGTTAATCTATTGTGTATCAGAATATGATGGAGAATTTAGACTGAAGTCTAAAAATATTCCTGAAACATTATTCTGTAATGAAGTAGTATTCTGGCTGAAGGAAATTCCTGAGAAGTCGGAAGGATGAACCACTGAAGTGTTTCTCCATACTCAGACCTCTCTTATGCCTTAGCTAATGGTTGAAGATACAGGAATAAATGGACATTTGCTGTAACTTGGAAAAGCTGGTCTTTACTTAGATTGTTACATGCCATTGATTTGTGCATCTCAATTTTTTCCTCCTGGTCATTTCATCAACTCAATCAAGGCTTCAGATGACATGGCACCTTGAAACTTCTGATACACCAGTTCATTGTTTGAATAATTCAATATTGCTGATATGAATTTAGATAAGTTGTTTTAAGGATCAATAGAAGCATGCGTGTGTGACCTAATGTTTATCATATATATAATAGAAAATAATTGCTTTTTCACTTGTTCATCTTGACTGTTCTTCTAGAATATATTCTATTGTTTTACTACCATAATTCTTTGTCAACCCATGTTCACCTTTTAAAAATAATTCTGCTAGAAAAAATAGATTTAAGGTTTATCTCCCCAAGCTAGCTAATCAAATGAAAAAATTAATTTCAGTTACTTCCTGATGATTACTTTTAAAAGTTGTGACATATCATAAGTATGGCACACTGAGTTTGTAAATTCCAGTCTTTAGCAAGGACCCTTTTAACACGCCAGCGCTGCCAGCAATGTCCTATATATCTATGATAACTGATGAGTTCAGTTTCTCCTTTGAATACAATACCTGTGCCTAACTGTAAAGCATGTTCCTATTAAAAGGAAATTGATTATCTGGCAAAGATGAATTTGAATATTTCTTTCATAATGGTATGAAAATATATGTTAAATATATTGGTTATTTTTTGTTTGTGGCTGAATGAGTATAAATTAAGAATATATCAATAATTTTAAATATTCATGATTTATACTGTGTTGAATTAAAGCAAAATTCGGCACATATTTTTATATTAATTTGCAGTAATATTCGTGCTGCCGAACAAAAATTATATGCCAAAGTTTCAGGCCCTGGGCTTTTAAGTGTTCTTTCTTGAATCCTCAAATTTATTTAATATTTTACACTTCTCTAAGGCAGAGGAAAAATTATTCAAAAATAGTTCCATGCATTCCAGGAGACTTCTGGAATGCATGGAGGATAACTTATTGAGCCAGGTAATAGACAGCCCTATCAGAGGGAGGGCAATACTGGATTTGTTGGTCACCAACATAAGTGGTCCAGTCAGGGACATCAAGATTGGAGGCAGTCTGCCTACAGTGATCGTTCATTGGTGGAGTTTGCAGTCCTGAGGGACATGGATTAAGTAAACATGGATCAAGGCCCTTGAACTTTAGGAAAGTAAACTTCCAGCTCTTCAAGGAGATAGTCAATAGAATCCCTTGGGAGACTGCCCTCAGGGACCCTAGTGGTGTGCTTATGTATCAGCCAAAAAAGACAATAAAGACACAAGTCATAGAAAAACAATTTTAATAATATACTTTATTCTAGACTGTGGAATTTACCAGGATAGAGTTGACATATCTAATGTGTGACGTTGTGTGGCTTGCAATATGGCTGGCTTTATATTCAAAGGAAAAAAACTTTTAGATTTATACCCCCTTACAGTTATGGGAGGAAGACTGTTTTAACAAAACTTTTGCCTTCTGCAGTTCTAAATTCCACATATGGCTCTTCTGCTGACATCCTGGGCGTGATGATGACCTGTGTGAGATGCTGCTTTTGAAAATAGGTATTAGAACAATAGTTTCAGTATGTTTTATTCCTTTAGTGATTCCTTCTGTTGATTATTTATATTTGTTTGTACATTTTGATATCCTATTTTGAATCATGGGTCTAGAGGCTTCCATAGTTTTGTTCCAAACAGTATAGCTGCTAATGTGTGAAAGACCAAAAAATTAAACGTGCAATTTTTTTGAGACTGAAAGGAAAATAAAAGTTAAATTAATTGTACTAGCTTATTGTTTTACCATGGTCATGCAATTAATCCTGTGATAAAAGGGAATAAATTCAATGCTATGAATGTAACTGCAACTAGATCTTTGATAATGAGAACATCCTGTGACAAAAATCTAATCTATTCACTTCTATGCTTGATATTTTCTTGTGTTCTTCCCTACGTACATAGGATTTATTTCTTCCTTTTTTCATTTTCAGTTATTTCTAATTTTCTCACTTTTGCGATTTTCCCTGTAACAATTTCATAGGGAAATCTTGTTTGGACTGGTAGGTTTTGTAACGATGACAATATTTTACTTTTATTGCAGTTTAGTGCAGAATACTTCACTTTTATAGAAATAAGACACCTTTCAAAAGCAGAGACTTCTGGGAATGGGAACAGGAGGCAGTATAATGATAAAAATGCTAGACAGTGGCAAAGAGCAAACCATTATTATTAAAAAAGTGTCACTGAATTGTTTATATTAATGCAAAAATTTTAAAAATATAATTTCTTTTTGTTACTTTTTTTTTTATGCTCTCATTCTGCAAGATTTAGTCTAAATTGCATTCACAATGCTGAATTTATTCCCTTTGACTGAAAAGTATTTGGAGTGACTGAGAGGGAGTGAGAACATTTCACAGAATCACAAAATATTCTGAGTTGGAAGGGACCCATAAGGCTTATTGAGTCCAACTCTTAAGTCGAATTTGTGGTGCCAGACAGTCTAAGCTTGCTATGACAAGTTATTCTTTTCCTGATTTCTTATTCCTATTTATACAGTGTCTTTTTTAGATTGCCTTAGAAATTCCTATCTCTTGTGCCAGGTTATTTGGCAGGTACTGGGATGATTTTTACTGGTATAATAGTTGTATATTTACTTAGTTGTCAAGTTGTTACCTTTCTTTTAATTCCAGTCAAATGATCCACCTGACTGATATTAATTTCCTCGTGTCTACAGTTAAGACAATATCTGCCAGGAAAAGGTGGGAACCTTCCTGGAATGGAAAGAAACCCCTCCTCCACTTCACTATACTCTTGGAATAGAGAGGCTTTCAGTCAAAAATGTAGAAAAAGGAAGTAAAATTAATTATTAAAATAGAGAGAGAGAATAAAAAATGGAACAAACAGTAACACAACAGTAATGAGAAATACCACCCCAACAAACCCTGCCCCCCACCCCACTGTGTATTTTTTTCTCTTGGTGTGGTCCCAGCTGTGGGGGAAATAGGCAGCTTCTATGGGCTCACCACACGTGCGGAAGTTGCTGCTGAGGTGGGCAAGAATCACTTGTCCAATACAGGAACAGAGGGAGATGGAGCTCGCTCTCTCTCTGGCGGCTGCTGCAGGGTCCTCCTGGATACAGGAGCCAGGCTCGGTGAGGCAGAGGCAGCAGCGGAGGTGATCTGTTCATGGGACAGCAGTCGGGACCTCACCACCTTTTGCTGCGGCAAGAGAGTGGGGAGAAACAGCACCGCTGAAGCAGCCCTCTCCTGGAGTGCTGGGCTGCTCACCAACAGCATTTTTATTTGTTCGGAGTGAGGAGGAGCGAAGATGGATATACTCCATCCCCCAGCCCTCTTGTCTTCGGCAGTAACCAGTGATGCCACCCCGCCCTCGCACAGCCATCCTAGAGCTGGAAATCTCCCTGCTACCCGACCATCAGGGGCCATTAGCTCTCAGGCTGAAAAACAATGAAGTCTTCCACTCCACCTCTGCTGGGAAATTCTGTTCTCAGCTTAGTGGGTCACCTCAGTTTGCCAGCATCTCGTGGTAGTAATGGGAAAATTTGCATCAAAAGGAATATAACCCATAACACCTTATTAGTTTCTCCTGTAAATCTCAGAATTAGGTTTCGTATACTGGCTTGTGTGTTCTGATGATTTTTTTTTTCCCTGAAGTCTTCTAATGTTGGATTTTTTTTTTCCTTAGTCATAAAATGGGTTTGTTCAAAAAACATGCAAAACCAGTCATACTTACCAGTCATACTCTGTCATCATCCCTGAATCACAGAAGTATGAGATGTTTATTAACAGAGTGACCAAAGTACTCAGATTAGGCTGGTCAAAGAAAATCTGAATGTTCTTTGCTTGCACGATGAACATAAAGCAAATAAAAGTTACTGTATGATAGAAGCTTATTTTATGTTTAGAGTATTTATAGATAACTCTGTTTTCAAAATGTATCAGCTCAGCAAAACATCTGGTGAGTTAGCATTTAATCCGATGCACATGAACCCACATTTTAGGAGGAGAGGAACCATGCACCAAGCCACAGAGCATGAGCCATGCGGCAGCATTCAGGGTCAGCTAGAGCTCTGCTGATGATCAGGGGTTCATGAACAACCACGTTTAGATAGATGAAAGATTCCCTGCTCAGAATGTCAGAGCTACAAAGTGAGTATCTCGCAGCTAAAGGGATGAAGCAGAATACTTCAGGATGGAGCATCATCTCCCTTAAGAATCTTGTCAGTGTTTTAACACAACCTCTGCAGCATTTAACTTAGGGCACAATATTTTTGTAAAACTATTTCTTTGAGTATGTTCTTGTTATTCTCATAGAAACTAGAATCCCAGATTGAGTAAAATTAAGTGCCTGAGAACAATATCTGTAGAAACCAGTAAGCTGAATGGATGCAGTCAAGCAGCTAAACTGGAAGTAATATGAGATTTCTGCAGTCAGTCTCCTGTTCCTCAATTGCTTTGGCATGTAGCTGTTGACTTTGAAGGAATTATGAATCTATTACAGTGCTTTGGAGCTATACACTTAAGTGAACAGATTTGTTTTCACAAAAGTTCAGCAGTAGGGATATTCACTAGATTGAAAAAGATGTTGTTTCAATTACCTTCTGTTTGATTTAGAATAAGGGCTTGAATTTATGTCTGTCATGTCTTAAGGGCTTGAAGCTATGTGTGTCACGTCTTAAGAAACGGGAGGTAAAGCGAGCAGTCTGGAAGGATTATTTTGTACTCTCTCTGAGTGGAATTGCTAAATTTTGTAGAAATATATGCTGATTTCAGTAGTATTTTAAACCTCTCTGTTCCATGGCATCATAGTGTCATGATTATGAAACTAAAGAAGCATTTTCTTATATTAGTTGGTGTGGGTGTCTGTGTCTGTGTGTGCCTGCTCTCCTGCCATCATTCAATGACTGTTTTAGCTTGGGTACATGAGGCACAGGAAGGAATACTAAACCACTAAATTTTTGCCTAAGCTAAGATGCAAAATGTCTCCTAAATCTGGTTTCATCCAAAGCTTTTTTTATGGAGCTCTCACTAGCAAGTATGCTTTCAGAGCATCCTAAGGACTCAAAAAGAACAGATGAGTACAGAAATCTATTGGGGTGATTCACACCAGCAGCACCAGAATTTGAGAAGAATTGCAAATATGTGATGCCACAAGGAGAAAATACTATGTTAGACAAGTTGTCCATTTTGGATCACAGGCAACCCAAGTATTTATTCTCCAGAGTACCTGTACTCCAAACCTTTTACTAAGTACTAATGCAATTTTCTGTAAGTCAGAGGGTGTATTTTTTTCCTTGCTTTCTTCATAGATGCATTACTGTTAGATAACTGGTAACTGTCTTAATCACAATAGGTGGCTAACCTTGGGTTGTTTTATGTTCAGATTAACTATTTTGTGTTATTTTCTCCAATATAATTGCATAAAGCAATAAAATACAGTAATTTGTGAGGCAAAATAATGTGGCATGTATTACAGGAAAGAGCACTTAAAATTTTAGTCTAATGAAAATCGATGACAAGGTAATATTGATCTTACTGGATAAAAAGGATCAAGTTGAAGTGACAAATCATCACCTTTAAAAAAGTTGATTGCTGAAAATCAGATCTGGTAGACAGATACACAATACTATATAATAGCTGTCAATAAAATGGTGCAACTACCTAGGAAGAGAAAAAAAATTATTTTACTTTGGAGAGCCTAACTGTGATAATGCTTAATCCAACAAATTGTTGCACATTGGAAACAATGATAATAGATGACAGACTGGAGACACTGAGCCTTTACAATCTTTGTTGCCTTGAGAAGGTGTAACACGAGCTCTGATATTTCACTTCATAACGCATAAGGTTTAGGCAGTGTACTCAGAGGCGCTAAGATGCAATTTTCAAAATATGAAAACAGTAACATTTTTACACTTTTTATTAACATCAAGGAGATTTTTTTCAGAGTGA
Organism: Serilophus lunatus; assembly: GCA_013399895.1. Taxonomy (NCBI): domain Eukaryota; kingdom Metazoa; phylum Chordata; class Aves; order Passeriformes; family Eurylaimidae; genus Serilophus; species Serilophus lunatus. Next base: position 622,658 of record VXBA01005490.1, on the reverse strand, counting down.
TTTCAGCCTATTCATTAAGACTTTATTTTTTAATAAAATCTTATTATTGCAATTAATTGCAATTCAGTTCTATGGTTATTCAAGAATAAGAATGGTTAGTATTTGATACCCAGAACAACCTAATGTGCAAACTAATTGGAGTAAAAAGGGCCCTATACTGACCACAGAGCATATAGTCAGATGGTGACAGCAATTCTTCTATCTATAATACAGATTTTCTTTGGTTTTGTTGTCTAACCTTTATTTCTTTTACTTTTCTGTACTAACAGCAAAGTTGCAACAAGGTTTGTGTCTTCAAAAGAACTTCTTTTGTTTTGAAGTTTGGTTCACTTAGAAATGGATGATGCATTTCTGATTTAAAGGCAGGGTTTCAAGATTATTAGAATGAGAAGCTTTATACTCAAAATATAAGCTCTTTCAGTGTGTTCAGAGAATCAAACATCACTAGCAGAAGTGCAGCTTTTTTTCCCCTCCCTTTTTCTTTTTGTGGTGGTTTTAGAGAAACTGAATTATTTCAGGTTTTTTGGAGAATGGTAAAAGGCAGCCCTAGCTGAGGACAGTGTCGTGCTTGCATAACTGCATGCCATATTTTTCCAATTTGGACCAGAAGAGAAGAAATAAAATTTATAGCATTTATCATGCACTGGGTAGAGTGCCAAATCCCAGACAGAAGTCTGCACATGCCAGCAAGGTAATTGATAATGGATTCGTAATAAATTGTCAATGCCAGGGGAAAATACTGATCTGCCATGAAAGTCCCGAAAGGGAAAAGAAAAGCTGTAGCATAAGAAGCCTGTTGCCAAAAAGCAATGAGATCAAGTAAATGAGTGTAGCTGCCAAGCAGCAACATGAGTGACATTTTTATAGTTTTGAGCCTGTTTTTCTAATTCTGACTTTCCCAATTGAATAATAATATGGTAATGCTAATTCCACCCATCAGACATACTGAGGTGCTCTCTCCCTGTTACTATGAGCACTGAATAGGAGATACAGGCCATGACCTGAAGATGAGACTTCCCTCAGCAGCGTCACTCACAGCTTGGATAAAATAAAAAAGTCTTATGGAAAAGGCATTTATTTTCCCTCCTTGCATAGTTATTTGATGGAGAGTTATGTGTTCACTCTGTTAATGACAATCATATTTCAAATTTCACATTTCAGGTGCATTTACCACTGCTGAGCCTGTTGCTAAAGTAGAAGCGACTCAGTAGGTTACTGTTCCATGACTTGAAAGAAATAATAGGTTTATGACTGATCTGATCCATGCCAATTTATAAAAGAATATTGGAAAGGCAGAGATTCCTAAACTCCTAAACACTTAATATGGTAATAATGTTATATATTCTTTTATAATTCTAGTTTGGTTCACTATGATACCATAGTGTATAAGGTGTGAAATTCAGTTCTTTCCTTAACTGAAAAGATCCAGTACGTATTAAAGCAAGCTTTTAAACAGCACAAGGATTAAAATTCATGGATATTGAAAACCTGTGAAAACTGGGGGAGATATTGTTTTTGTAAAAAGTAACTTTTTCTGGCCTTATTTTTGTATGTTTCTTAAAATAATATAAACCATTATTATGCTTTATTAGTCTTTATTTATTGCATTTTACAAATTTTGCCATTTTTTTCTAAAGAGAGAATTAAAAGGTTTATTCAGTATTTCACTGTCAGAAAGATCAGGGAAGAAAAGAAACTCCATGAGTAGGACTCTGTCTAGAATTTAACATAAAAACTACATTTGCTGTACTACCAAGTTCTTCCATTAAATTCCTGAATATATTGCTTAGTTTCTGTTGCACTACAGCCTGGCTCAGCAGCACTCAGTTAGCTTACAGGCCTGTACTGAGGCAAAGCTGCAAAAAAAGTTGTAGAGGACTCAGGTCTACAATTACAGGTACAGTACAAGCATCCTCTGTAGAATCTTACAGGTCTAATGATGTGATAAGGAGCTACGCTGCTTAATAACCAGATTACAGAAAACAATGTATCATAATCAGATAGTATGAGCTACAGAAGTTCTAATACTCATTAATAGCGTGCAAACACTAACTCAGGGTTCATAAAAATGAGTATAACCAATAGATGACAAGCTTTGTCCACATCTTATTAGGGATCCCAGTTGATATTCAAGCTGGTGCTTGCAAAGGACCCTGGATACACAGGTGTCTCCTCAACCAGAAACCAAATGAGAGTTGATTGTATGTTGGGTTTAACAATGCAGGGTAACAGAGTTCCTAAATTAGTGTAGGAAATCATAGTTTATTAATATTTAATCAGATGATGCAGTTATGCTTTTCTGTAAATGAATCTTGCACGTGCTGAAAATGCTGAGTTGAACTTTCAATGGTGAGATGTGCAAGGCTTATTTTATATGCATTCATAACAGCTGAAGGAGTTCAGCTGCATGAATTGCTCTCCTAGAAAGACAGAAGGAAAGGCAAGTTTCTTGTGTGCGTACTGACCCTCTTCTGCATGGCTATGCAGATAACAATTTGAAAACTATGATTTAGTTTACCAGATTAAGCTACTTTTTAAAACTCCTCTGGGAACTGATGCTTCTTGTGCCTTGTTCTGAGATTTCCACATAATAAATATTCTAACTTGGTTCTCTAAAAAGTAATTTTTCTTTTCAAGGGAGTATGTTGTAATCACTTCTGTTATCTGCCTGTATTCATTCCTTGTTAAGCCATGGTAGCTAGTAAAGACTTCCGGTGAATAATTTGCCTCTAAATAGCATGATAAAATTCCTGCCATACATTCCTTCTATTGTTGTTGTTGCTTGTAATTACAATCTTGCTTCTTTTTCACTCTTAGTAGATACAACTGTTTTCTGGTGCTTCTTTGATGTATTTTAAAATAAAAAGAAAAAACCTTCATGAATATATGATGATAATATAATTTATAATGTAATGCATCGTCGTCATCATCATCATGGCCAAGTTTTGCAAACAAAGATATGGGAAGGGCTCTCCCCACGCTTGCTGCGAGTGCACTGATTGCTAAAAAGGCTGATGCATGACAAGCAAGTCCGGTAGCAAAAGGCACAGTGGAAAGTCTCCTTAGGTGGTGTTGATGTGCCACGGTTCTTTCTGCATTGTCTTTTCTCCTCGAGACTGATTCTACGTGCACTCTCAAAGCAGGCAGCAGCATTATGGGTGGTGTGTCTCCATGTCTCTCAATTGGAGGCCAGAGTGGACTACAGATGGCACTCAATATGACCAACAGTGAGATGTTGTTTCAGGGAGTCATTGTATCTCCTCTTTGGGGCTTCTCTGTTGCAGCAGCTGGTGGTGAGTTCACCACAGAGCACAATCTTAGGGAGGCGATGATCCTCCATCCTGGAGAC